>VXBX01003014.1:634648-873691 GCA_013400415.1 Scytalopus superciliaris
GAAAAAAAAAAACAAAAACATATTTATTCTGCAAGGGGAGAAAATGTGCGGAGACTTCTTAAAGGGGCAGGGTGTCCCCGCTGAGGGCGCGGGGCGAGGGCGGGCGGGGAGCCGCGGAGCCGGGCCCGGCGGCGGGGCAGCGGCTCTAAGCTGGCAGTGCCCTTCCCGGGCCGGCCGCGGGGTCGCGGAGGGACCCGGCCCGGGGCGAACTTGGAGCGGCGGGAGGCGGGCGGGCGTCGGAGCCGCCGCAAGCACAAAGAGGGCTGACTGCGGGGNNCACTTCAGGAATGTAAACATAAAAATAGGAGCCATCCAGCCACACTCTTGTGTCGTGTCCCCCCCCACCGCCCCGCTCGGGATAGCACTCTGGGCTGGCGCGGTAGCGGGGAAGGAGTACGGCAGCCTGAGACGGGGCGAGGAAGTTGTTACTATAATCGGGGTTTTAGACCGTAAACTTTGTTTTGCACGTGTAAAGTTTAATTTCGGTGCCACCTCGGAGGCTGCGATGAGGGACACGGGGCGGCGCCTCGGGGTGCCCCTCGGAGCGCAGCCCCGCCGGCGCTGAAGGTGGAACCTGCCCCGCGGGGGCGGCGCGACCCGCTCCGCGGCCGGGCGCTTTTGTCTGGGGCCGCGGGTCCCACTCGCCATCCCCGGCAGACACCGGCTGGGGCGAATCGCGGCCGCAGCGTCCGTGTGTCGAGACCGGAGCGAACTTAAGGCGTAGCTCCGCTCTGTCGTCCGATATCGTGCGCGGTGTGTGTTTTTGTGCTTCAGTTAGTAATCTGCGGACGGCTTAATGGCACTGTAGTGCCAGAGGAATTGGTTTTCTCCATTTACTTCAGCAGGCCTGAGTGGAGCTGGTGTTCTGGCTGCTTTTTTCAATGCATTGACATGAGAGAAGAGGATTTAACTTGGCAGCCTGAACAAATGCTCTATCAAAGGTTTCCTAAGAGACAGTAGGAGTGCTGGGGAGATGAATGACCTGGGGTAGTTCTAGGGTGCTACCTATGCAACCTTTTTTTTTTTTTTAAATATGAAATGGTTATTTAGGGCTCTGAATAAAACTGTGTGCATCAGAAACGCGACAGGCTTATAAAATTTAAAAGGCCAAAAGCCCATTAATTCTGTGGCAGAGCTTTGGCTCCCAGGTCTGGCTGAGTATTTCCAACTGCCTTGAAGTGCCAAAGCTTTTAAGGAATCTTTAGCAACAGCTTCTCTTTAGCTATGGAATGGACCTTGGCCTTGCATACTGGAGGTTAATGGTGTGGGCTCTCCTCCCTGGACAGGGGAGTGAGGACAGCAGGTAGGCAGGCAGGAGGGCACTGGGGATAACCAGGAAGATAAGAAAAAAACAAAAGCTTTATGATGGAATATATAGGTGAAGCATCTTGGTGTTGGGAACCTGTTCAGGTTGTGATACTGAAGTAGTGACATGGCACAGGGGTAACTCAAAAGTACTATCAGCACCAGCAGAGAAGTTTCACAGAGGAATACAGCACAGCCAAACACCTTTGGGAGAAGGATACCTCTGACAAACAGAATTGGTCTCTGATTTGGAGCTCCACTTCCTTCTCTTGACTGGGGGAAATGTACTATGGCATCAATCTTTTCTTGGCAGGGCCTGGTGCAGGTCTGTGAATGCCAGAAGACTTGCTCTGACCTTTTTCTGTTCCAAGTTGAGGATGTTGAAACACCAGCCATCAAACAAAAGAGACATTGAAAGCAAGATCTGCAATGGAGCACGTGTGACTTTGAGGCTAGCTGAGTGCATTTGGTGACTGTTTTCCTCGTAGTTTGGGGTGGGGAGGAGGAGAAGGAAAAGGTCGCTTATTTTTACAATGAGGCTATGGAAAACCTGACTTGAAATCCCCTAAGTATGCCATAGTCAAGTACCTTTTTTCTTTTTATTTTTCTAAATGTCTTAAAATGTCTTGATTTCTGCTCTTTTTACATGTGTCTGAAACTGCCATATTATAAGAGGAGGATTATTTTTTCCCATGGGTGCAAGCAGGACCTGGAATTTTACAGAATCCACTGCATTAAAAAAAGAAAGAAGTTTTTTTTTAAAAAAAAAAGTGTCTTATAGTTTAAAACAATGAAGAATTTCCTGGGATTGAATTAACAGATTGTGGTTTTTATCTACTCAAGGTAACACTACCTCAAAAGGTGGCTGATTCAAATATTGTTCTGTAAATTGTAATTTAAATTTACTTTGGGCTTTCTGAATTTAAAAAGAATCCCTTGAGACCAGTTGATATAGGTACCTAACCTGCCAAAGACATTCATGTCAGCATGGACAGATGCTTTTATTATGTTGTTTACAGTCCACAATATCTTAAATAAACGTTGATCATGATTAGAAACAATAATTGAGTCTGTGGCAAAGGATCAATGAAAACTTTGTTTCAGGAAAGAAGTGAGTTGCTGTGTATATGTACAGAGAGTGTTTTGTGCTCTGAGATGAAATAAAACTGCTATCTTAGTATGGTATTCAATTCTGGTTTTAGAATATTTTAAGAAACCCACAAAAGATAATGGATCAGTTTCTGCAACATCTGAAAGATTTTTCCTGATCACTAGCAGTTTCAGGAAGTGGAAAGGAAAGGAGGCTTTGTAGCACAGTTCCATTCATAACTTTTCTTGGGAGTTGCTTGGCTGTTGCCCTAAATCTCTTCCACTTTTATGGGCTCCAAAGGTTTTCTGTTGGGAAAAAAAAAAAAAAAAACAAACCAAAAAAACCAACACAACAAAACAACATCCCAGACCCTCAGGTATGGCAATTACATCACTGATACTATAGTCGAACACAATGTTGGCCAGGTTTTAGCAACTTGATGTTTGTACTAGCAGCCTGGAAAGCCTGGTTTCTCTCCTGAAAAGGAAGAAAAATAGATCAGAGAAAGGAAAAGGAGCTGGAATTCCTTTTGCCTTCTACAACATTGTTGTTGATAAGTTTCATAATAACAGGGATCCAGCCTTTCTCCAGCCACACAGAAGATACTATGACTATGAGAAATGGAGGTAGTGGCTGGCCAGGAACTTGTGGTGCCTGCCCTGCTGCTCTGACAATGTGGGTGATCAAAAGCTGCAGGAGGAGCGAGCTTGGATTGTTATGGCTTTACCTGGGAAGCCTGTTTCTCATAAATAAGTAGAACTGCAGTTAATGCCTGTGGTAACAAATTTGACCACTATGCAATTGGCTGATTTGTTCACTCCTAGTTAGACCAATTTTTGTGAAATCCTATCCTGTATTACAACGAAGTGGCAAGAATATTTCTGAAGAGTTTAGAGTTGGGTTATGTTTGTTCTGCATGTTGTGGGACAAGAAACACAAGCCCTCTATCCATTTAGGTCTGTTTTATAGGCAAGCACAGTAAACAACACATCGATACAGACCACGACAGATACATCTCCTGTTCAGATATTGTACAGTTTCTTTCACTCAATTCATGTCTCTGCTCAAAGTGTATGTAAGCTTTCCTGCTGATGACAAGTTGAGGCTAACAGTGGTATTAGAAATCATTTCAGCTTTAAAATGGTGTCTTTGGCTTAAAAACAAAAGGTTGTTTTGCCATATTGGTTTTTCACCCTTCCCCCTTCATATTGTAAAAGCAGAAAATTCTTATGTAGCTATTTTCAATTTCTTTATCTCCATTGGATTTCACATGATCATTAGCATTCAGCTTAGCTAATGTTAGAATATTTAAAAGGGAATATAGGCTGCAAGTGAAATATCTAGGCAATGAGTTGTAATGGATCTCCACAGCTAGACTGTTGGAGGCAGTAGTGTATTATGAGAGTAGGAGATGGTCTTACACTTGTTACATGTTATTTTTGGTTCTAATAGTTCAAGATAGACTGAAGTCTACGTTGCCTGCAAAGATGAGATTTTTTCTGGCTTCAGTATGGTGCTTCTGTCCTTCCCTTTGTGGAGCAGGGCAGATTTCTGTGGGTACTAGGTATATAGTAGGACAAACAAAGTTGTTCGTAGACAGATAAAATCACTTTCAATCTAATTGGTCCTGTAAGTGTCAATAGAAATTAAGTTACTCTACAGGAGATGAGGCATCCTTAAAAGAGCTTGCCCTTTTGAGGGCTCACATAGGTGGTCAGTTGTTCTGGGCTACCTGGAGTTTCCTTCAGTTGCTTATACTTTTTAGACCTGTGGCAGAGGACAGAGAAAGTAGTTTGTACTCGTATATTGAATCCTGAAACAGGCAAGCAGTCCTTTCCTGTGGGTGATTGTTGATGTTTTTTAAAACAATGTTTAGGACCTAGTGAAATATCTGAGCTTGAAAGGAGTCTTTTGTCCTTTCCACAGATGATTCAATAAATCAAGCTGGTTTGGATTTTGTCTAGTGTATTAATATTGAAGTAGTCACATAGAAGCTATCACATTAACATTCCATTAAGATAAAAGTGGGAAGCATATCCCCTGGTTGGTAATCCAGTTTGTTTTGACTCTACAGACCGGCTTTGACTTGATTCCCAAAGTGAAGCGGGAGGGCTCCTGGCTCAACGCTGGGCAGGGGGAAGGAGGAAATGAAATTGCTCAAAATCCATTAGTGTGCACAGTGCTACAAATCTGTGGAAATTTCATACAAGTGTGGATTTATATTACCTCTACTGTTCATTGTTTGTGTATATAAGGGGTTTCTTTTTTTTGTTTTGTTTGGTTTTCCTTAATATTTAAATGTCAGTTGATGGTGGAGCCCTGATTTATAGAACTCATGTTCTCATGGTAAGATACCCTTTTTCAGTCCTGTGAAACCTACCTAGCAGATCCTCTGGCTGCCTGATCCATAGCCAGTTGTGTTATCCTCTCCCTGTAGAGTCATATTCTGGTTTCCTGGTAGTCAGTATTGGCTGCAAGCACAGAGGGACTGTGGTTGCTGTAAGCTTTTTTTGTTTGTTTGTTTGTTTTTTTTTTTTTTTTTTTTTTTTTTTTTTTTTTTTTTTTTTTTTTTTTTTTTTTTTTTTGTTTTTTTTTTTCCTGTGGAAAAGCAGCACCACTGCGGGTCTGACTTCAGAAAGAGGAACAACTCTAACATATAGATAATGCATATATGTTGTCAAAGATAGCATGAGAATGAAAGCCACAGAATTGGTGCATCTGATAACATCATGCAAAACCAGTATGGAAATTGTTTTTTCTCTTTATTTGGTTTTCTTCAAATCTTCCTTGTTCTCATGTTCTCAACTCTTTGCCTGATAACTGGTAAACTCTTCTGGTGGCTTAGTTTAGGAGTCAGCTTGGTCTGGATAGCATTAACTAGAGGATACTGACTGGGTGATCTAATGCACAAATATAGGGAATATGCCTTGTTTATACTCTAGCTCTTTGTGCTGTGAAATGCCATTTGCTGTCTTTGCTGATTAGGTAAAAACATATGTTTGGGTAGTAAGAGAAAAAACAATACCTTCACAACAAGTTTGTGTTGTCTTCTGGATTTATTTAGGTTTTTATTCCTTTGAGACTCGAGGGCTCCATTAACTGGCTGGCAAAGTGAATGGTATCTGTCTCTCGGAGATTTCTAGATAGTCTTATAACTAATCAGAAAGCATTATTTATTGGGACTGCAGTGACACATATATGACAGAATAGTAGGGACTTCAATTGGCCATTTAGTAGGAAAACCAGTTCCCTTGATGACTATCTGCTTGTTTATTGGCTACATTCCTGATTCCCTCTGAGAACAGTGGAGTCTTTTAGACTGCTCTGAAATACACACCTCTATATCTCCATCAGTAAATTCTGCAGTGCAGTTTTCTCTTCCCCTCTTGTTTTTTGAACACTCATTCCAAAAACAGATGAACTGATCAAATACAGACTTATTGTGTAAATAAAGGCACTGTGGGATGGGGAAGAAATGCAGGGCAGTGCTGAGGCTGACACTGCTGGGTAGCTTGTGCTTGAAAAGGTTTGAAATTGGATTTCCCTGGTCTCAAACTGACAAGGGGGATTTCCTGCTCACCAAAATCAGAAATCATCATAAGCTTCTAAGGTGTTTATGTAACTTTTATTTTGTATATCACTGAAATTCAGACCATTGCCCTGTGCTGTTCTCTTGGACATGGTTGTCCAACAGCCACCTGGTAGATGGGCATCCTCCAACTCAAGATTAGCACCTGCTTTTGGTTATTTTAGGGGTGTGAGAGTGTCACAAGGGAGGAAAAAATTCCACCACAAGAGAGTTGAGTGATAGGGTAGAGAGGTTCAAGCTTTCAGTTGCAAGGACCCCCATGCCTCCAGCTACAGTCACTTTCTTGAAGAAATGAGAGAAAGTTGCCAGCCTGCTGTCCTGCTGCCTCTGTTCCCACTTTGACCAGCACTTCTGGTCATGCAGCCAGCAGGTGGGATGCCCCCAGAAATGGTCTGAAAATAAGATATACCTTTTATGTCATTACTTTCACATAAACCATAGTTTTCCTTAGTATTGCGCATCTCTCTAAGATTTTGGCTGTTGTAAATGACAAAAAAACCTTACAAACATGAGAATTTTCTTGTAGAATGCTTTTGCTTAAAATACATTGCAAAATATAAGTTCCTGCAGCCTAGAGTGTTTTCACAACAAGCACTGTCACTTTTTAATTTTAAAACTATAGTGTATTCGTAGATGAATGGACAATCCATTTGATTATTTCCCCCTGTCCTGCCACCCCACCTGCCTCCCCCCCCAAAAAAAAAACAAACCCAAAAACAAAAAAACAAACCAAAACAAAAAAAAAACCTACCGAAAAACCAAACCAAAAAAACACCACAAAAAAAAACAAGGAAAAAAGAGTTTAAAAAGCAGCTTTAGACACTGTGTTGACACTGTATTCTCCAAAGAGCAGTTTGTTTATATATCTATCCATACAGGAAAGAGAGAGGGGTTTATTATACTGCAGGTTTGCAGAGGGGAAGAAGAATGTTATGGTTGTCAGGCAGTCTACCCAGTCTCTTGGTGTCCTTCTTGTAAATTCTCTGTTTGTTTAATGCTTATAACCCTTTTCCCAGCAGTAGGATCACAGAAGTTAACTTGTTTACAGCTGGTGTACAGCTTATGTTGCTCTCCCTTACAGCAACCCAACACTTTCCCTAAGCCTTTTCAAATAAAGCTTTTCTTCTCCACTTAGCACAGGTTGATGCACTTTACATTTGATTAAACTTTTTATTTTTAAAACTGGAATGCTTGTTCTGAAAGGACTCCAGGCCAGTGAACTGTTGTCCTGTACATGCTCTTGGAATCCTGACTATCTGCATACTCAGTTTGCTGTCCTCAGGTGTTTTACAAAACCACAAAACCTGACTTTTCTGTTTCACAGAAAATCAAGACACTGAGTTGCAGTGGGCACATACGTAAGAATGTGGGTAGCAGTTCTGTGACTGAAAAGGTGAACTCCACGTGTATTGAGTTATCAAGGCTGTTTTTCTACAAACTAACATTCAACTTCATCCTGTTCACAAGTCCCTTCTTTCTTGCTTCTGAGATATCCACTCTGATATGTGTCACCTGGTGAGATTTCAAGCAGCTATCCATCCTTCTTGTAGAAGTTTATTTCTGAAACTGTATTTGAGTCTTTCCTTGTCCTCTCAAGTGTGAGATTTCTCAAAAAATGCACATCACTGTTGTAAAAAGTATTCAGTTGCAGTCCAGCTGGAGTTTGATACCATTAGAGATGGGAGCTAGTGGATGAATGGCTTTGGCTTTTGGCACTGTAAAACGCTGCCATCTTGCACATTAAAATCATAACAGTATTATGTAAGAAGTTATTTTGAGTCATTAGAGAAGCCTTCTCAGACTTGGTTAAATCGGCCTTGCAAGCTAAAAACTTGGGCTTATGTCCTCTTCTTGCAGCTTTCTGGCCATATAAGTGTGTAGGTGGTGAGTCCTTTCCCAGTCATCTGCCCTTGACTTAGCTCAGGCTGTGATGCTGGCTCTGAACCTACTTCTGCCACAGCAATTCATGTGGCTCTGGGAAGCCCTCAGAAACAAAGGGCTTGCTCAGCACTGGCCTTCAGTCCCCAGCCCTACCTGCTTTGAGGTGGGACTGTAAAGAGGGAGAAACAGGGGAGTTCTGTGATCCTGCTGCTCTGGGCTCTGCAGCGGCAGGGGGACAGGAGTTGCATAGGAAGGTGGACCCAGAAGGGATTCAAACTCTGCTATACAAAGTCTCACCTCTGCAGCAGGCATCTGCTTGTTTATGTGTAACTCAGGAGTCACTGTTTCAGTTGTCCTTGTTATTCTTTACCAAAAAGGACAACTGAAACAGTAGCTGTTGGTATCCAGCAAGAGACAGTGAATGAATGAATCCAGGTGAACCTTTGAAATGTTTGTTAATAGCAAATACTTAATCCTGTTTTTTAGCGAAGGTACAGCTTAGACATGAAAGATGCCATACTTGGACTTGTCCGAGCATTGTAAGCACTTGCTTTGGAGACCAGTCCTTGCATTCCTAATCATCCTCAGGTAAAAAATTGCACATAAGGGGATGGCCATTCAGAGTTTGTTTATACTTCAAAAGGAATCAGAAACAGGACAGAAAATAAACATTTTAAAACATTCTCCTGAAATTGCCCTGTCTTCGAGGTCTGTGCAGCATGGAGCGTGAAGCTGCTGGACTCCACTGCCAGTGGCACTGACTGGAGCTGTGCAGGTTGGGAGAATGGAAAGACCCCCTGAGGCACAGACCAGATGGTGCTCGGTGCTGCAAAGGCTTGGGCAAAGCAGTGGTTCTTTCTGCTAAGGCTTTTCAAAGTGCAGTGCTATGGACAGTTAGCAGTTCAGAGCCCTTTTGATTAAGATGGGTTCTGCAAAATATTTGCAATCATTTTTATTCTACCTCTGTTCGTGGCAGATTGTTCTTTGTAAAGTAATCAGTTGAAAAGCACCTGAGAGGTGCAGGGTCTACAGGGTAGAGGAGATGGTGGAGACTGCTGCTAGAGGATTCAGAGCCTGTCTTTGAAGAACTGGTTGGGGTAAAACAGATGGGCACCTTAAATTCAGGACTGTGCTACTTGTCTTATCCTTATGCAAGGGTGTTTTATTGCCAAATAAATACAAAAAAATAAGTGACATTTAGGATTCATCTGTTGGAGTTTCTTTTGTTGACTAATTGGTACTTTGAACATCTATTTTTGAGTTTGACATGCTTTCTCTTAGCTAACCTAGAGGATAGCTACTCCCACAGAACACTGGTTGGTATGCTGCATTTAGTAGGGCAGTATTTAGTAACCTTTGGATATCTGCCTTCAGCTCTACTCTTGACTGTGATGGCTCCTTCATGCCCCGTGGGACGCTGGACTGGTACACCAAATACAGCTCTTGTCTGTTTGCCCATAGCTAGGAGCACTAGGCATATGCAGGTAAACATACTAATGATCTGAAACGAGGAGTAAAGTAGATGATAGTTGGGCTGCTATTGTGCAGCACCCAGGCTCTGCCATGGTGACTAAGACAGCGTGATAGTTTCCTTATTGGCTGCCATCTGTCTGCTCCTGGCTGGAGCTTCTTGGCTGGCACTCTGCCTTTGGAGCAGGGACCAGTGCTGCCTCTGCACAGCACCCAGTGCAGGGAGTCTTGGGTAAGGAAGGAGCAAAGGATTGATGCCCAGTAGGTTTCTGGTCACAGGTGCATGATATTTATTTAGAATATTAGTGTTTTGAAAATTTCAACAGAACTTCAAATGTTTCTAGCAGTTTTATGGTGTCATATGATTTGAAATTCAGATTTAAAACTTTGAATTTGGTCACCCAAAAAGAAACAGCATGTCAGTGTGGAGTCTTAGTCCTTTTTCTGAAATTGCAGCTATGGCCCCAGTGCCTCTTTCTCGGTAAAGAGAAATGTAAATCAAAAATTCTTGTAATGTTGCCAGCATCTTGTCCTAGTAATATCTCAGCATATTAAATCATAAAATGGAGAAACAGTATATATCTCCTATCATATGAAAAATAAAAATATATTTTCAAGTATATATTTGCTCTGCTCATGCCTCTCAGTGTTCATGAATTTATACATTATTTTGCTGTAGAAACTGGCAGCCAACTTTACCTGAAAAACTGTTTAGAGAAGAAACAAAAGACTGGGGAGTCAAGCTCCCATTTTCACTGTTCCACCCAACTTAAGAGCAGTTTGTAGGAAATGAAAGGTGAACAGACATGCGCCAACTTCTCCTTGCCCATCTTCGTTGTTAAATAAGGCTAAAACCCCCAAAAGGAACAGGAGGAAGAGGCAGGAATTCTCAGGCAGTTATCTATTTGTGTTTTTAACATAGGATATTTTTAGCCAGAGATGCAAAAATACGTACTTTGGTATCCAAAGAGACTGTTGTTTCCATTTATTTTAAAACCCTGGATGAGAAACAAGATGTCAGACCTATTATAATGCAACCCAGTAATTAACATATGTTGGTCTGCCTCTGCCAAGGATTTCTTGTGAGTAATGCAAGTTGCACAAGTAGAGGAGTTAGGTGATTTGTCGGTGAAAAGCCATACATATACTCGAGTGATCAGATCCCAAAGATACCATCTGAGAATAGGATGTATATCTATGTTTGAATCTATGAACAATTACAGTTTGAATGATTCGTTAGATGTGTTAAGTTTGGGGAAAAAAGAAAACAACTTCCCTTCCCCATTGCAAGTCAAACATTCTCTTGTCCAGTATTAAAGTGGGGGTAATGATTCATGGAGGAAGTTTAAATATAGTTGATGGTTGTATTATGGGGGTTTTGTGTGTGGTGACTGTGAGGGGTGACTGGTTTTGTTTGGTGTTTTTTGCTGTTTGTTTTTATTTGCCTGATTTCTGAGTGGCTGGAATGAGGAATTTCAAGGATGCTTTTAACAGTGAGGATCGTCTGCCTGACTTTCAGTGACAGCTGTGTGTTGCAGTTTCATCAAGTGAACGGCAGGTAGTTGGATGCAACTTTTCCATTTAGGTGGACCTTTTGCAGCAGAGGACTAGAGTGACTTAGTTAAGATGTTTTCTCAGAGATCAGTGTTAACATATATAATGCATATACTTTATGCACGGTCTATACATATGTTATGTCCACCCAAGTATGCACATTATGCAGTTAAAGACAGGAGAGGGGTCAGGGAGTAGAGTAAAAGCCAAAATAAACAAAAAACCCAAAAAAAAACAAACAAAAAAAAATTAAAAGTGTCAAAATACAGTGAGATCAGCTTTTGCACTCTGGATGCAAGTATATATGATGAATTCAGGCCCATTGTCCTAATAAATGTAATGAGAAGACAAATAGTATATTGTGGATTTAAATAATTAAAATTAATCTTCAGGATAGTTTCAATGTCATATATTCCTAAACTCAAATGTGCTCCAATTAGTATTCTATTTAAAAGGAAATTTTGTTTCTTAGCCTGAAAGCAGACTGCTGCACACCAACTAATGGTTTGATGTGCACTGATAGTGATGGTACACTTCTGCACACTTCTCTTAGTGTGATCCCATCACCTCTGCTGAAGGGACTGGAACATGGAGAGCTAATAAGATCAATATTTGTATAGATTGCAAGTATTAACAGCTTACAAATACCAGAGATTCTCTGGTACTTTGGTACACAACAGAGTAAACCCATCATTTTTTCCACTTGGAGAGTTTTGTGTTTAATTTGTAGTTTATATTTTGGCACTATCTGTTCAGCTATAAATCAAGCTTGACTGTGACAGTGATGGCCTTCAGGCTACCTTGTGGTTGTAAATTCTTAATTGTTGTTTTTGCCTTGAGTGCTGTTGTCAAGCTGTGCAGTGTGGATAGTCTTGAATAAAAGAGCTTCCAATACAGAAAGTGGATTTCAGTGCTTAGAGTACTGATTAAACTAATTTAAAATTGCAATCCTTAAAACATTCAGCCACCTGAATCCAGGCCTGTAGAATATTTGTCAATAATAATAAACTTGCGCTCTTCCGCAAAATCTGTCTTTCGGACCTAGTTTAGGGTTCATCTTGGAATCTCAATCACTGGAAATGCACTAAAGGAACAGGGATGCTGTTATAATTGGTTCACTTACGGAGCTGGAGCTTTAGATACACATGAAAGTACTATTAGGCTTAGCTCCAGGACTCATTTTTTACTTTCTGTTGTGCTTTCATGACATGTTAGGTGGTGGTAGGTCCAATTCACCCATGGAGGCTGTTTGCCACCCTTTCTCAAAGCAGGGTGGTGCAACTGTTAGTCATGCTTACTAACTCTGCTAGCCTATTTTTCAAATTATTGAGCAACTTGTGGCTCCGCAAAAAAGTTAAGTAAGGACTGCAGCGGGTCAGAACTTCTGTTGTGCAAAATCTTAATGTCTAGAAAATACACTGAAATCTTTAAAAGTGAAATTTTTAGATGTAAAATCTGCTTCCCCTTCCACTGCTGTTATTCTAAACTAGGCAGATTGAGCAGCTTTTGAGGAGATGCTGGAAAACCTGTCTAGTCCAAGGGGAAAATAGCTGGCTGTGAAAAATATGTGGTGAGAAAGATGTAGCTGCCTTTACTGCCTTATTGATATTTTGGCCATAGAAAGTGAAATTGCTGCATTTGTGTTAATATTTATCATCTATGGGTACTATTTTTATCTTCATTTACAAGTCAGCAGGTGTTCACGGGCCTGTTGGACATCCATCCTTTTGAGGCATTTATGAGTAAATGGTTCTGGCTGTCATAATTTTGGTTGGTCAAGTTCACATTAATTGCTGCTGCACTCTGTGCGATTGTTTTAACATTTAAATACTGCCTGTGAGTAGGTTTGATTAAAATCACGTCTCTAGGTGCACACTAAATACCTTTGATGCCTCACCTACAAACAACTGTAGAATTGTTGGTGAGAATGACAGCTGCAGGCAATAAACGAGGACAGTAATAGAAGTCTCAGTGCTGGAGAGAGCATCATAAATCATGAGGCGAGAGCAGCATGTGTGCTGACAAATCGGTGAGCAGCTGCAAACAGCATTTTCCAGGTAAGAATTATTGCGCTCGCTCCTGATAACTGCTCGGAAACCACCTCTTCCGTGTATGTGGGCGACTTCACCTCTGCATGGGTACTCACAGCAGTGTAAGCTGTTGAGCTCTGGTATTTTGCCTGGGAATGGTGTTTTGTGTGGTGTAAGCTATATATTGTACACCAGACCTTGGTTTTCTTCCAAGGTGTTTCAAATGTGAGCTTTCTCCGTCAGGGAGGAAAATTTCCCATGCCTTTTGCAGCTTATGAGTTGCTTGATTTGGTTTCCTCAGAGAATTTGGAAAAGTGTTTTTGACAGGTGGAGAGAAGGGGATGATATATTTGGCTGATTTTAACTAGCTTGCTTTGTTAGCCCTTGCTCGGTGGAGTTGGGGGGGTGTGTGTATGCCTCTTTAAAAGATAAGGGGAAAAAAAAAGGCTGGAATGATGCTGTTTAAGTAAGGGAGATGATAATCTAGTCACCCAGAAAGCAATCTTTCTCTTCTACTGTAAGAGAGATGAAAACTATTTTAATGAAATAATGATGGGAAACAGATGGCAAAGAGTTAGCAACTGAAATATTTTTTGAACACTAAAAAATAAGTGTCAAACACATGTCCTATAATGTAATTATTGCTAAAAGCATAACATGTCAGAATATGTTTTAAAATGTTGAAGTCTCTTTTATATATAATTCAACCTTAATCTCTTGGGTTTTGTTTGATAGACTTTAATCATGATAAATTAAAGGCTTAGAAGTTTTGATGACCAGAAGTAACTGCCACTTTCCTTAGACAAGTGAATGTGACACCAATGCCCCACTCCAGAAAGGCACTGCAGCTGGCAGCCATTCATAGCTTTAATGTGCAGTCTCGGAAGACTACCTGTTTGCATTCATATGCTCTCCGTTTGTTGTCTGTGATGGGAGAAAAGTTGCCAGGGCACACAGGGTTGTTGGGGCTGCAGTGTGTGCAGGGCAGCTCTGGCCATGGTGTGTGGCAGAGGTACAAAGCTACACCTGGCTCTCCACCTTGGGGAGCACCCAGCTTCAGAATGCAGCAGACTTGTATCTACCAGGGGCCACAGCAAGCACTGCCACTTGTGCTGCTGCAGGTGTCATTACAGTGAAGTGTGTGCCTGGCAGTGATGCCCTTTCCCCACTGTGAAAGCCGTACTTGAGTATCTGCAAGGAGTTGAGATGGTGCTTACAGTTTTGCTATGCTTATGGTTCAAATGCAGTTGTGTTCTGGTACTTTAAACTGTTTACATAAATCATACAAATAAAACATTCATAAGAAATGGTCCTTTAAATAGAATAATACAAATATGAAGTAATGGGGTCCCAACTTACACCCTGCTCCCTCCCTTACCCCAACCCCACTGGGCAGCAGGATTTGATCGCTGCATTGAGAAAAGGCTTTGGGATTTTCGGGATGTTTTGAGTTTTCTTTTGTGTGGCTAGTTTTGTTGTTCAATTGTTTTCTTGTTAAGGTTCATTTTTAGCTGATTTAGCTACAATTGATACCACTGTCTGTGACTGCCTGGTCTCCACATCAATGAAAGGAACATTGGGAACACCCCAGCTAGGCTGGTGGGAGGGCCAGGACCTTCCTTTGGGCTCAGCTCAACAGGCTTCAGGCAGTGACACTTTTTTCAGGGTCTCCAGGCCTCTTGCAGTTTCCCCAGAGAACAAAGAACATTTTCATACACCTCAGAACAGTGCACCAACCTGGTTTTTCAGGAATGCTTTTTTCTTCTATAGAATATTCTTCTGATGTGACAAGTGTACACGAGAAGTTATTTTTCTGAGTTTTTATATTTATGTAACATAGATAATGTGTTCAGACATGTTCCTGTGAATTTTTTATGTCTAAGTCCTGTTGAACTGAATACCTCTTACCAGCCTCACTGGATTTAATACTGACCTTACTGATGTGTGGTGTTGGCCATCGTGCCATTGGCTGGTAGCATGATTTTTAGAAAATAAGCTGGAGTATGTGCAACTGTGCAAGCTTTGGTGCTAGCAGTACAAGGCTTTGACTCTGGTGTCCCTGCCAAGGCTGCAGTCTTGCCCTTTTGCCCATCCCCTTGCCAGCAGGATTGACGGAGGGGAAGTTGTGTAGGTGTGCTGGATCCCATATTTGCCATTTCTCACTGTCTTTCAAAGAAGGAGATAACTTACGTGTCCTGGAGGTGGTGCTGACCATGCCACTAACACAGGGTTGATGGGCATCAGGAAAGGTAGGGTGGCATAGAAGCAAGGGACCATCACTATACCATGTGGGTGGCTTTAGTATGGGGTAACATCTTTTATGGTTTCCGTCATTCAGTTCTCCTGGCCAGAAATACATGATCCCATTAATACTGAGGGAGGAGCTGTACTATGATGCCTAGTATGAACATTCTGATCTGTGAGAAAGATGGACAATCCCTGTTTCCATCCTGTGGCTTTGTGCTGTCAGGACTACTTAAGCGTCTCTGTTCCCTACTACATGTTATTCCCACCCTTATGCTGTGTTAGC
Source organism: Scytalopus superciliaris (assembly GCA_013400415.1). Taxonomy (NCBI): domain Eukaryota; kingdom Metazoa; phylum Chordata; class Aves; order Passeriformes; family Rhinocryptidae; genus Scytalopus; species Scytalopus superciliaris. The sequence goes on from VXBX01003014.1 coordinate 650,098, forward strand.
ATAAATATTTGTGCAGGTGCACAATGAATCAGTCTAAATGAACTGATGAAGATGAAAACAAAAAAAACCTTTTCTGTATAGATTCCTCCTTCTCCCCCCCCAGACTCTTGGATCAGTTCCCTAGTCTGCTTCCCTTTGTGGCTGCACCAGTCTCCATGTGAGCACCACATGGGAAGCAGCAGAGGACTCAGAGCTGCATGGCAGGCAGGTGGAGGCAGGAAAGAGTGCTTTAACTGGCACTTCTGCCTAGGAAAGTCAGATGGATCCACAGCCCCACAATTAGCAGAAAATAATAAGCCCAGCTTGTAAATAGATTGGATCAAGTGATTAAAACCACAATATTTTGATTTGCATAAACTTGTTTTCCTATTAGTACCAGAGCATCTGTTGCTGGGGGCAGGTAGAGTCTCACTAAATTAAAAGCTAAATTGCATGTAACCTTCCCTATGTTGGGCACCACTTGTGCAGCCCCTGGAACTGGTCAGAAGTCCTGAAAACAAGAACCAAACAAAGGCAGCTTAGTTCTGCAGGGCTGTGCTCACGCACTGCTCCAGCTGGTTCCTGCCTGAAGCCCTTCATCAGTTGTGTTGTCTTGGGAGGCTGGAGACCTCTGCCACCTCCAGCAATGTGACCTGGAGAAGTGAAGTGATGCTGAAGGGCTCAGTCTCCAACTGTATCACTGGTCTGTGGTTGAGGGCACTGGGGAAGCCTGGCAGAGCCAGGGCTACTCACCACAGAAAATAGCCCCCCATCATCCTTGCCCCTCCCCATGTTGTCCCAGGGTTGGGATGGGTCGTTGAGGATTGCTGGAGAACCAGAGCCTTTTAAAGCTCCCTAGTACATCCTGCAAAGTCAAAGGTAGTATGTGAACTGGCACTGAAACCAGCTATTCTAAATCCTCCTGGTTAGTTCCTCCATTTTGGACAAAGTTCCCCCTGCTTTGAGGCTCTTAGAAGTGTTTGCAGAAGGTGTCTCTGGTTTTCACAGACTAGAAGCCCTAATGTGGATCTTAGACACCTTTTTTTTTCTTTTGGACAAAGTGTGTTTAAATTGAAATGGGTTATTTCCTTTTCTGTTCAAACCACGTCATGGGAACTTTACACTGGACAGTAAGGCAGGACGTAGCACTGAGCTTGAAGCCCATCCTATCTGCAGTTCATGTGGCCGGAGGATACCTCTGGCACACACCTATCTCTGGAGGAAAAAGCCACAGTGTATTGTCAGTGTGCAATAAGATCGAAGGGTAAAACCTGGAAGGGGGAGCCAGGCTCCAGTTTGCAGTGCTGAAGTATTCCTGCTAGCATCTGCTCTTCCCGTCCTTCCTGCAGGGAGGCAGTGGCTGGTGGGCGACCTCCTGTTGGTGCCTGTGCAAGGCGGGCAGTCCAGTGCAGGCGGATTCTTTCTGGGAGCCATGGACTCCACCTTGGCCAGCTGGCAGCAGCGCCTGGCTCTGTGCCTCTCCTGCTCCCTGCTCAGTTTTTGCAGCTTTAGAGACTCATTTGGGGGCTGAAGTACTGCAGAAGAAACTGCCAAAAGGGCACCTTTTGCATGTTGTGCTGTCCTGGTGCAATGGGAGCCCTGGGTGGTGGCTGGAGCTCCTGGGCACCATGATAGAAACATAACCTTTATTAAATGAAGCGTGTTGTCTAAATGCCAGTTGTGATTTTAAAGTATTTTTCGTTATGTTTCTTAAGGACCATGGCGAGCTGTGTTTCTTGGATCTGTATTTTTAGTGGTGTTCTGTTACTCTGAGTGCGGGGGCCGGAACGAACAGATCAGCCTGCAAGTGGCTGTATCCCCTTGGGAGGGTAGAATAAGTCTCTCTGACTGGCTCGTGGGTGTAGATGAGTTACATCTACGGGGTGCCTTGTGGTTCTATGGAATTAAATGTTCTCCCTGTTTGTTTTGCACGTGTTAGTTATTAAAGGATGTTACCTCTCCATGCCTTACATGAATGAGGTTCCGCAGCCCTGTTGAACAGAAATGCATAAACCAGTCACCTTCAGGTTTTGGAGAAAATTTCCTCAAATAAATGCACACAAATACTCTCCAGTTTAAGGTTCTCACTTGCTTTTAAGTGTAGACAGTCTTAAGCCATCTCAGTGAAGTATTCTACTGAAATAATACATGAAGGTAACAAGTACATACATACGCAGATGACTTAGATCTAGACTTTGCCCTGATGTTGTGAACAGATTTTGAGTAGATTGCTGTTTGAGGTGCCACACAGCACACAGATTTTGATGAAGAAAATCATGTTCAAATTGGAATACAGCTGATAGCTTTGTACACAGATGTTTTGTACTATATTGTTAAATAGCTTTTAATAGCTCCAAATAATATTTTTTTAATCAAAATTATTCTCAGACCTGGGCAAAAATAAAGTAACTTTTAGTTGAAAACAGAAACTGTCAATACCCTCATGTCTTGTTAATTTTCTTTCCAAATTTTGTTTTTATTAAAAATTGAGTGCTTGAAAAATGCTGGTTTTCTATAAAGCAACTGATTTCTTGAAAGTGCCTGAAACATGCCCCTATGCCAGTGCATGCTATTTCTGAAAATTTGATATTTTTAAATAATACCAACTGAGACATCTGAACATCTCCAAATTCTTTGAAATTGAAAGTTTATACGCTGTTTTTAAAAACCAAGGGCACAGATTCATTTTGCAGGGGTTTTGCTTTTTCATTTTGTGGTAGGTTCTTTTAATTATATTCCAAACAAATTACCATACTGAAATCTTTCTGTGTGTCAAGATATTAAGAGTAACACAGCGTAAGCCTCTTCTATTAATATTCATTGTGATATTTCATAATGGTATCTGTTGAGCAGCACTGATTGAATTTAGAGAAATTGTATTGTTTAAAATCCCTTTCATTAATATATTAAACTCTCATAGCATAATATTGAAATCAGTTTGTATACAGACGTTTGATTTTGCTTCTCTAGCCTTATCCAAGTCAAGAGACTGTTTGCATCCATTAATGTCATGTTAGGGAAATTTGGATTCACATTTGATGGAATGCTGTATTCTGGTAGCTGCAAGAACTGTACAGATTTCAGAAATCACTGGTTAGACTTCAGTGTATTGCAAATTAATAAAAAGTTATAGAATATGTTATTTATCTTGAAGTACAAAATAAATTTTGGATTTTCTTTCAAAAAGAAAATTGTTTAGGGGGTTTTGACTGTTAGTGAATCATTCTGCCAGGCTTTGTGGTTTTAAAACGAGAATGCACACACTTTAAAGCATTACAATTTTTTTCTGTCCTATTTCACTATCAAAGGCTCTACAGAAACAGAGGAAACAGGCAGATGAACTGGTCTATGGGAGGAAATAGTTAAAAGTAGTGAAGCACAAGTGCTATCAAACACACAAACAAACTTCTAAAAGTAACGTTCATTTTAACATCATCAACCTAGTGTTTTTAAGTGTTTCTTGTGACTGATGCCAGAGAAGAAAGAGGCAAGTATGCTGTTTAAACTGATTGAGCCTTGTTGCAATACTGGAAGTTGACCTGCATGCAGCAATTTAAATTTTTTTCCTTGTCTGTATTGATGGAGAAGCTGAAAGGCAGGCTAAGCCCTGCTTCCTGGGAGCCAAATGCTGTGCCCTACTCTGGTGATCCATGAAGGGAGTGCTGCTGCTCACACTCATGGAAGTATGAGTGTATCTTTCCAAATTTTAATCACTGTTAATCAAACCTCGATTAGGCTAGTAAAAAGTTTCAGGGTTTTGGTTTGTTTTTTTGTTTTTAGTCCTGGAACTTTTTAAACGCCCCTGCCTGTAGAGGTCAGGGGTTTGTGTGTGCCCACCACTGAGTTATGTGAGCTGCCTCATTACTAAGTCCCATGTGAGTAACTCCTGTGTAAGTTTTTGTAGGAAGAGAGCAAAATGGGTTTACAGCATTCATTTAGTACTCTGCTCAAATTAATCTGCGTGAGATTTCAAAATATGTGTAGTTGAATATTCAAGTTGCAGTCCAGTTCTTTGACAGTGTTTTTGCAAAATGCTAGCTACTTAAAAGCAGCTTTGGGTTATAGGTTTTGGATTTCTGTGTTGCTCTTGCTCTGTTAGCAAGCCAGGATGGGGATAATGCATGAAACTGAGAAAGCAGCTTGCTTCACTGACTCCAGCCACTCAAGAACTAGGTGAGCACAGGGGAGGAAAACGAAAGTCACAATCCTGTAAATATTTATATGCATAGCTAAGGTTAGATATAAAAATGGTTTTTTAAACTTAGTCGAACTCCTTGCACATGAAATTAAGTATGTGTGTAAATACTTGCAATCTGGAACCTATTTCAGGTTTTTAAATATTTAAAGTCCTGTCTAAAATACTTTTGTTTTTTCTAATACTGCAAGGCCTCTTGCCACAAGATGTGTTCAGAGAACGCAAACCCAGCCCCAAAGTAACTCCTTCCTGCAGCAGCAGGCAAGGTAACAGCTGGCTCATCGACCTGTGGGAGGCTTTAGTCTACATATTTGGGCTCTCTCTGGCAAGAGTTAAGTGTTCAGTTAGAGGGCAGGAGGCTTGGCTTTGGGTCACTGAACTCCAGGCTGTGGTTGTCTGATTCAGCTAATTCTTCCCTTCCAGATTTCTCTAACTTCGAACAGATTGCGGAGACTCCAAGTGCCTGCGTGTCCCAGTAATAAAACAGGGTTAATTATGCAATCTTCCATCTCTTGCCTGGACTCCCTAGCTGGTGTGTGAAAGCTAGTTTTACAGTGAGATCCCTGGAAGTACTGATGTTCAGCTACCTGGAATTGGAAAGTATTTTATTTTTGTAGGCTCTCAAAAGCTCAGCGTGTGTCAGTCTTTGTCTTGAGAGCTGTGGTTTTTACTTACTTTATTAGCTCCTGGTGTGAAGGAAGTGATGTTATCCTAGCAACCTGCTGTCTTCATTTGGGCTTTCGGAGTATTTTCTGTGTGTGTGTGTGTGTGTGTACGTATATATTTTCTTAGTAGTGAGTGACTGAAAACATGTGCAAGCCAGCCATGTGCTGATGTTGCACTGACTCCAGCTCTCATCCACCCGCCCACTTTCCTTCCTTCCTTCCTTGGAGAGCTGGCAAACAAATTACAGCCTCAACGTGTGTGCTGCTCAGGCAACGGCCCGCTGGGGAAATGGATGGGGGAGAACATTTGGATGCCAGATCAGTGTCTCATTAGGCATTTCTTAGTGTATTTTACAAGTCTGCAGACAAACAGTAGTTAAGACTCAGATGGAGAAAAATTTATATGCTCCCTGCAGGAAAGGAGGGGGGCTGGAGAGTCTGCTGGGGATTGCAGGGGTGTTGCTGCTGCATCCAGGCAAGTCCCACATGGCCGTTCCAAGATTCAGTAATGTGTTCTAAAAGCTGACGGGCTGGAGGGGATCGGTGACCCTCCTGATGACAGACTGCAAAATGCCAGATTAATTCACTGCTTTCTGCTTAGAGATAAGGTCCTGCACAAAATGTTGGTGTAAGTGTGAAACTGGGCTCAATCTACCCCGGACTTGCACAATGAATGGTAATTCGCAAAGTCATGTGGCTGAATCAGATGACTTCAAATGTGTTTTTAAGTGAGGGTTAAAGGAAACATTAAGCTTATGTTTCCTTGTTGCTGTCATTGCTGTTTTACCGTATTAGAGTCTTAATGGTAATGTTTTCCTTTCTTTTCCACAAACAAGATGACCTTGGCAGTTAATGACCTGCTTACAGTCTTTGGCATGGCTCTGTCGGGGAGGGGGCATTCATCATATTTATTCAGTAATTTCACATTACAGAAGGAGGTGCTCTACACTGACTGTGAGGAGGCAGCGAGGGAAGCAGCATAAAGGGACCTTACATCTAGGGGAAGGAAGAGGGTGTCCCCATTTCAAAGGGAGTTCCCCCTCAGTATGGATGCAGAAGTATCCAGAATGCAGAAAACAGGATGCAGAAGCTGGGGGGGGCGGGGAGGAGGCCACGGTGTGGGCTGGTGTTGGGTGGGTCTGTGTTGCGGCGGCAGCAGCAGTTCGGGTGTCTGGTGCTGTGGAGGCAGGGAAGGAAGAGCAGCTGGTCCCTCCCCGGCGAAGTGAGGTGCTTTTTGCCGGGCAGCTGGAAGCTGAATGAAAGACGCTGAATGAGGAAAGCTTGCCCCTCAGCACACGTGTAACCGCGCTGTACATCTTCTGTATATCAAGAAAAGCCCTAAATAAATGGTACCAGGCCTTCCTGACCCACATTGCACTTGCTGGCCAGTGAGATGTTGAGCGTGCTTGGTCTCCGTGTACTTGGTGCTGCTCTGCCCCTGCATATCGCAGCGGCCGGGCCGCAGTCAGAAACGTAATGAATAAAACCAAAGCTCAGAACTCTTAAATCTAAGTTTTGTGGTGGGTTTTACAGGAGGGGAGGTTGGGATAACGAGTCGTCCTTTTTCTAATCTGGAGTAACCATTCAAAGGGGTGTGAACTGCTGCGCTGCTGATCGTGAGATGGTGCTTTGGAAAGAATGTCTGACTTTGGAGGGGCCAATTTGCCTTTTAAGTTGCTCTGTAGTTTCCCGCGTGGTGTTGGCTGTGAGGGAGGGCTCCTGTGGGTGCTGCGGCCGCCGAGGGGACAGCAGGGACGCTGCCACCACGTGAGCAGTAATTTTATTTATGTTGGTCTCCTTTCAGAGTCACAATGTATCTGTTTTCCTTGGCTCTTCGTAAATCATCATATAGGATTAGGCCTTTTACCAGCATTTAAGAATTCTGCAGTCATTTTAAGGACTTTCTCTCTCCCTGGCTCAGCCAAGCGATTCCTATTCTTGCTGGTATTCCTCGCTATTTGAATAACGCCGGGCCTGATTAGGAGGAAATGGTCTTTGGAAGGCAACCGACATTTTCAAAAGCACTGTTCCACAAAGGAGACTTTGAACTCTGCTAAAGCTTTAAAAGTTAAATAATATTTTGAATGTTAGAGTTCTAATGTTTTCCTATTGTCATGGGAGACTTGGATCGAGTCCCAGGATTGTGGTTAACTTTGCCTCTATGCTTAGGCCTTATTTATTACCGCTGAGGAGATGAACTTTAGCTACTTCACCTCTCTTTTTTTTTTTTTTTTTTGTTAACTCTTAAAATTGAGACATCTTTTTCATTTTTTTTTAAATTATTTTTGTCTTTTAAAAAGAGCTTAAAGTTTGCTTATTTTTTTTAACGGAGGGATGAGGAGGATGAGCCATCTTTTGGAGGTGCCAGGGGCTGTGGCAAGGCCGCTGGTGCCCCAGGGCACCTCGTGTCCCTCTGAGCCTTGTGAGTCCATTTTCATACTGCAGCCATGGTAAAGGAATGGTTTTGACAGAACAAGATTGTTTTAGGAAATAAAATTAATACTTGAAGGGCATTTATGCACTAAGCTCTCAGAAAGCTGCATGAACTATGGTAATAAAATTTGCCATGCTGTTACATGCTGGTCAAATCATAGCCTTCATTGTTAGGCATGGCTTTTTCCTGTTGTCATTCTCCCCTGGGGATTTATTTGGCGTGAGGTATGATTTATTTGGCATCACGTAATCTGTGTGCGGTAGTCATGAACCCTTGCTTTGAGGACGTGGGGTCTGGGGCTGCAGTTGGTCAGTGCGGTCTCCCAGGGCCCATCTTCCATTACTGTGTACTTCCTGCCTGTTCCCAGGGGCCTAATTATTAATATAATAATATGTAATAATGGCTTATCAGAACAGATTACGTTAGTGTAACTTGCTTTTACCATAAGTCAGTGTGCGTTAAAAGCATTTGTTGGTTTAAGTTGAAAGCTGGGTATGTTTCTCTGCTGAGTAAACATTCCTTTCCAGCTTCCGAAAGGACAGAAACCCCTTTATATTTAACAACATTCAGCGTCTGCTAAAAGCAAAAGAAAGGTGGTTTTGTAGTTGCATATTTTGGCCCAGGTGAAATATGTAATAAATGAAGCACAGGGCAAAGGAAAGGGAAGAACCTAATGAGATGCTAAAGAGACTTCATGAATATTAAGTACTTGCCATTTAAGCAGTCTTTTTAATAATCTGAAACATTAATAGTAGTATGACTGCCTGCATCTACACCAGCTGTATCAGAGAGATAAAAGTCCCAGTTTAACGTGATTTTTATCAGCTTGCTCATGCTAGTGTTCAACCTACACAAGAAGTCTTGGTGAAAAATAGCTTCCTAACAAACAGGACTGGCCGTATGCACAAATAAACAGTGTAAGGGTCACTTGGTTCTTGATCTAGAAAATAATGGAGTAACTGACGGTAGTTTAAATACTTCAGGGTTTTTGTTCCCTTCCCTCTGAAGGTATTCAACCATAGTGCCTAGAGTTGTACTTAGTGATTCAAGAATAAACCTGTAAATGCATGTTGAATATTTTCTGGTAACTAATTATGGGAACTGTTTGTTCCCAAGTTAATGAATTCCCTATTAGTTTCCTGCGTTCAGTTTGTTACATGTATTGCAAAATGATGATTTTTTTTTTATTTTTTATTTTTTTTTTTGTGTATTTTTAAATGTAAGCTATGCCAGTAAGTAAAAAAGTTTGGTTGTGACTGTTCTCTAAACTGTTAGTGGATATTTAAATTTGTGCTCATTGCCTATCAGGAAGATACTTGGAAAGTTCTGCTTCCTCAAACGAATTGTGTTTTCCTGAGTGGTTTTCTCGGTTTTTTTTGAATACCCCAAAAGAGAATTTTGATGAAGTTATCTGCTATATATGATGCCAGATACAAGTATGGGTGAAATTATTATACGTAATTATGTAGATCATTAGATAGTCCTTAAGAAAACCCCCACAACACAATAACAAAAAACCCAACCCACACTAAACCTCCTGCTTTGGGCTTGTCTGTTCGATTTCCTGCTCAGAAGGGCCGGTCTGCTCTGCCCCTTCCTCTGACATTTCTGCTCCTGTCTGGGAGCTGCTGAAGTGTTTGCTGTACCGAAGAGAACCGGGACCTGTTTCATTTGCCCTTCATGTTTGGAAGGTGCTAATCGCAGCCAAACTGTCCCTCTGACATGTGTCGGGTGGGCACTGTGGAGCATGGCTCTGCCTCTAAACTTGTAAAACTGAGCACAATTAAGACTGGGATCCATTTTAGGTAATACCAGAATTAATACAGGTAATGCTTCTGTTCAGATGTCTTTGCTCTTTGCTTGGGGAGCAGAGCCTGCGAGTAGGATGCAGGCTGACTTTGTGCATATTCCTCAACAGTGAATGCGTTGTATGCTTCTGAAAGAGTGGACTGCAAGAAAAAAGAAAGAAAAATGGAGCAGCATTTCCTACCACTTATTTGTGTAAGCTCTGGGCTGCATTACCCATCTGGAAGCAGCTTGCTACTCTCTGTGCATTTGCTAGTGATTAGCTTTTTTTTTCCCTGTAGTGCTTGTAATTTGAGATCTTGCTACGGAGTTAGGGGGGAGTTTCTATAGCAGCAGATACTTTCTTCTGTAGCAGGTTTTTTAAAGCACTCATATTGATCTGTTTGAAAATCTACCACCTTTAATAACTCAAATTCATTTCTTACAAAACTCACAATCACGAAATTGCTGTTGTCAAGTTAAAAAAGGTAAATGGGAAAGGATCTCCTTCTGCAGCAGTTCTTGTTTGTTCCGTCTGATACGTTTCTCTTTTCACTATGCTGCAGATCTTGTCTATCCAAGTGAGTAAACTACTGCTAATACAAGTGCTTGAAAATGCTTTGTTCATGACCTTTGCAAAAGTTGAAGTTAAGGGACTTAAAATACAGAAGGAAAATTCTTTTGCCTTTTTTTTTAGGAGAGAGATATGGAACCCTGAAACCATAACAGCATTTATGTGTTCTCTTTCAAACCTAAGAAATGCCTAGAAGTGTTCTGTGTTAGGTGTCATAGCTAGGCTTACTAAAAGAAAAAAAGATATAATAACTTTGGGAACTTCTGGGTATGGATGCTGGATATTTCATGGACATCCTTTACCAACTGTTATTGGAAATTTCAAATTACATATGTATTTAAAATATTTGGTTATGATTCAAAATAAGCCTCTACAAGCCTGATTTGTTGTATTATATCTTTTTAGTATCTGCGATAGTTACTTGTTTCCTTAAGTGAAGAAAGATTTCTAGGATGAAAAAGACAGACCTAAAGTGAGCTACTTGCTGCAAAGAAAATACGTACTTTTTACTGTACCTGTCCTGTGGAAACAACTGCAGTCTATATGGAAATATATTGTAAGCTATCTCTGCTCCCCACCATCTGCCACTGCCCTGTTGATTTTTATCTAGTGTCAATAGCAGGGATTTAGAAGACTTTGAGAATACTATCTTGTTTGTTTTTTTTTTTTTTTTTGGCAGGGGAAGCTGGTGACATCGTGTGTCTGTCTGTAGTTTCCTTGGCCAAAACAGTGAATATTAGTTTATCCTCCGTAATGTGTAAGCCCTTTTAGTTATGGACCAATAACTCATGGGTTACACAGTGGTGTCTGAGTGATTTGGAGCTCTCCTGGAGGGAGAATGGAGTGGCATGAAGCTGTGGTAACCATCTTTTGCCCTAGCATTTTGTGCATCAGCTGTGTAGCATTTTTAGTTATTGCTAAAATTTGTGGTAGGAAGCTGCCTGAAATGAAATGTGAGGAACTCTGTATAATAATAAAATCAATTGGACTGTTTTCCCAGTAATTCTGGAGACTGATGCATCATTAATGTTGGTAATACAGTGGCTGTCAGATCACAAACTTCTCAATAAATGTGCAGCTGGCAGGCTTTGATGGAAATTGGAGGCAAGCAGAGAATGAGATTTAGGGCTTTGATATATGGGGTGTCAGCCATGTGATGAAGTTTTTATCAATTTCTGTCACTTCTGTCTCTTACGTTCACTGCATATGTGGTCTTCCTTGCAGTTTCTGGTGGTAACTGAAATGATAGCTGTGCCTTTTTATTGTTTAGTAATAGAGATAGAGGTTAAAAGAAGAGCCAAGTTCACTTTTAAATACATTGTTCTGCATATGGTGGCATCACATCAGAAATGTAATGCAGTGATCAGCTGTTACACAGTTAGTGATTTATTAGTCATGATAATACTCCTGATGGAAACTGGAAGCAGAACTAGTCATCAAGGAACTTGCACAAATACAATAGCAAGTCACTTGTTCAGTATCCTGTACTGGGGAGGTGGCAGCAGAACCAGTTGAGTGGCTTTTCCAGCTCTTCTGACTCTGTTTGTTTTTCATGTTTTTGTTTTAAACTGCTTAATAAATCAGATTTCTCCATATTTTTAGATTAACTCATTTGAAAGACTTCCTAGAGAAGTTACTTGAAAAAATCAAATGGGGATGTTGCAAGTCCCCGTTAACCCTGATTTAGATCAGAATTATATAAACAGCTGGAAAGTGACACAAATACCTGCAACATAAAGGAAAAATAAATGAACTAGTTTGCTAAGAGTAAATACTGATAAGGACATTTGAATTTGAACTCTCTGTGCTTCTGTGTTGTGTGGAACACAAGTTTTCACTATGAGCTACACTGATTTACATGTTCACAAAGCTGGGATGTGATTTTTTTTTCTCTCTTTCACTCTTGAAACGAGGTTTCTTGAAACACAAAACAAGCCCTTACCAATTATAGTGATAAGTTTGTGACTTTGTGTCACATTAGCAGTAGCTTTGGGTGGCTCTGGGCCAAACTGGTTTCCCAGTTGCAGCTCCTTGCAAGCAGTGTACGACCTGGGTGTGCACTTTGAGCCGTGCTGTTGCAGGGGAGGGCATGCCCCCTTGTACAGAGTTGTTAGTTTCTCATCTCACCAAATTTTAGGGGAAAATGGATTCTTTCTTGGATTTTTGACATGAAAAGAAGCGTGCAGATGCGTTATACATGAAACTTGAAAGCATAATGATTTCTCACTTATCCTAACTCCACAGATTCTTCCAATGAGGATGAAACTACTACTTCTCCTGTATGAAATCCCATGGAAATTTTTAGTAAAGTAATCCGGCATAAAATATATTACAGGAGTTCAGTTAAAAGAAACACTGTTTAAAAAATTGATAGGCTGATTCTCTGTGGGCAGATACCAGAATTAGAGGAATATTTTTTCAGCATAACCCAATACTTTTTCACTACTCTGGATTTGGCTAATGCCTTACCCATACTCCTGTATTTGCTGCTGTTTCAGCTACGATGATTCTTTGAATTGTGATCAACTAACAAAAGTTCAAGCAAAAGTTTTTGGCCCATTTTGCCCCCTTGGATTTCTTGCATCTGTACAAAGGCAGTTTTTCTTACTTCAACACCTGCAGAGAAGTGCCACATGCACAAAAATGGGAGTAAAATATTTTGATTTTTATCCCTTCTTCAATTTATATGAGTAAAGTGAGTGATATGTAGAGTAAAGCATGCTGGAAACAGTGTTTCCAGGGAAGGTTTTAAGTCCTACTGTAAGCACTTCACTCAGTGTGTCTTTAACTTCTCCTATGGTCCTAAACGTGTCTGTTCCCACTTTCCTTGGAGCCTTAGAATTGGAAGATGTGTTTAGAAAGAAAGCTACAATGCAAGCCCAAGCTTTTCTTACAGATACATACATGTGGCTGATTTGCTGCTATGTTTTCTAAACATCATTGCTGTTTACATGTAAGTGCCTCCCCTTGTTCTACTCATTGATAACTATCTTTTTCCTTAATTTGTGATAACTGTATGCACCTGTAGAGAAGAGTGTGTGTGTGTATACAGTGCTTCTGTATATTTGTATTCTATATAGTATATATTATTCTATGTATTATATATCTGAATTTCTTAAAATGATGCTGTCAGAGGCTTTTCGGTATGGTATGATTTAATATACTTTTTTTCTTCTCTAACCTTTCAGTTTTTCTCTACACTTTATCTTCTGCAGAGGGTCAGCATTTAAGGCTTTGCTTCTTTGGTTTTGATTAGATATCTGTAAGTACATGTTGTATATTTTAACATAAGTAAAATTGCCTCAATAAATCTCCTTCTACATTAGCTCTATAGAAGAGCTGTTCTGAACTTGTACGTATAAGTTTCCAGTACTCAGAGCTGAAGGGAGTTTTTTTGGTGCTGAAAGCCAAGCTTGCCTTTTATGGGTTAAACAGCATTATTTGTGTATGGATAGACAAAATTCATTTTAGGAAAAAGGCTCTGCATCTGGCACATACTCTCATAGGCAGATGAAATCATGAAGAATAGCTGGTAATGTCAAGTAGAATAGATGATAAAATTATTAAATTAGGTAGCATTGTCTAATCTGCTCACACAGCTTTGCCTGTTACAAGTGACAAACTAATATGCTATCAGACTTGACAGCCCTCTTACTTTATTGTAGAAACTTGACACAAACTGTCGTTCATGTGCTCTAGAAGTGATGTGTTTCAGATAACAGGAAATGCGTTCCTCTGCCACCTTTATAAAGGCATACAGTTGGCTGAGTGTTGCATGAACGAAAACTTGGAGTCCAATTCATAATAGCAAATTCAGCTTAGACTGAATGTATGTGCTTGTCCTCTTGCTTTCCTTTTGTAGGAGCTTGTAGAACTACTCTTTTGAAATTAGTGATTTGGTTAGAAGATGACCACAAAGTTGTATGCAGTCTGTTGCAGAGGTGTACACCCAGAGCGTGTGAAGTTATGCCTCAGCATAGTTTGATAAATTCAATTAAAATCTGTCAGCTAAATCTCTGGCCTGTACAATACTTGAAGTGGTTGTTTACAGTTGTTTAAGGTGTGCCAGAGAAACAAACAGGAGCTCAGTTTGTAATGGTTACAGGTTTCAGTTTCTCAGTGTGTGATACGAAGGGTGGGTTGAATATCATTCCTTTGAGGTAGGTCTAATGAGCGGTGATGCAGAGCATGCATCTCTACAGCTTTGGCCTGTGTTTATTTGTTTGGTTACTTTTATCCATATTAATATGCGTCTGACATCCTTTCTGGAAGCATTGCACGTGGTGCCAAGCCTTGTGATGGTTTTGGACTGATGAACATGTGGCTGTTCAGCTGGCTTCCACCAGTCACACCTTGGAAACAAACTTCTCTTCAGAGGTGAAGTGTTTTCCCACTGCACTGACCCCACTGCTACACTGAGATAGTACCAATCAGTTGAGAACATCCTTACATTTTAAAATGTACCCAAGTCTAATTGCTCAGACTAGTGTAAATTTGAAACTGCTTTTCATGTAGGTGCTGTTGACAGAATATGAGACTGTATAATGTGAATACAAAATTTTGCATTTCATTGGGTTGAGTGCATTTTCTACCAGTGTGACAGCCCCAACAAATAGACCCCCCATCACATCAAGAAAACCAAACTTGCTCCAACAGAACATTTATTTCACTCTCTTTTAATCTGGCTGTGCTATTCTGTAAACTGCAATTAATTAGAAACCAGGTATAAAGATAAAGAGGATGTCCATTCTGTTTTACTGTGTGTAGTTGTCAAGTGCAGCATGTAAGAAAAGCAGTTAGAATAAACAGTTCAGAATTAAAATGTGTTCCTCTCCCTTTCTAAGCTCAAAGGCCAGCCTGACACAGAATTCTGAAAGGATTGGGAATTGTCTTCCTAAATTCTCTTTTGGGAAGAAGACTTTCATCACTTGAATTAGCTGAGCTGCTTTATTTTCATCTGTTTGCTCTATGGTGCTTTGTCACAAGATGATCTGATATTTGAAATTTCTCTATACTATTCTACTCGTAATAAAATTTTGCCAAAAGTGCTGATCCAGATTAGCAAGAACATGCCACATCTGTGAAGTATCAGACATGATATAAATTAGTTTTAACACATAGGATCAGGGCCATTAAGATTCCAAACTAATTAGAGACTGAATTAGCCTTGAATTACAACCGATTTTTGTATCTTTTTTGAGATGGAAAGACAAAAATGGTAACAGGCAAAGAGACGGAGCTTGTAAGAGTTCAGATTTCTCCAAGCAGCAGAATAGCTGGAGTAAGATGAAATCACTTTTGTCTTGTTTCTCTTTTCAAAATGCATCATGTAATGATTATTCTTAGAACTTAGCTTTGGTTTTCTTTAAGTGTTTCTGGAAGGAGCAACACTGTTACATTATCATTGTTGATGAGCAGAAGATAACACTTATTTGTCTGAATTGTTTCACTGAGCTTACTGGCGCTGCTCAACAATAACGTTGCCCTCCAGCTACTGTGTGCACCTATATACAGTATTTAAGAAAAAAAGTGTGTACATACTGTATTTTCAGAAGTCTTTGAGGAGGTGAATTCAGGGTGTTTCAGTTACAGGCTTCAGAAGAAGAATAGTCTTTAATAAGGACCATTGTGGTACTAAACCAGTAAAGCTTACCTAACCCTAAAACTGCTTAGAATAATTTAGTTGGTTGGTTGGATTTGTTTCTTCTTCTCACAGATTGCAGATTTTGTGTTGGGTGGCAAGAGCAAAGTAAGTATTGTTGCCTTAGAGCATTTGTTTTGAGATAAATCCTCAATATTGAATCTTCGTGGCTGTGTGTTCTTCTCTTCAAAAACATTTTTCCATTAAACCAGTTGGAGCAATTTGTGAATGTCAGTGGTATCCTCTAAAAAGAGAGGGCAGAGTGTTTTGCTTACTCTACAAGCTAAGTATGTAGAAAAAAGTCAGTGTATATTCAGATTGTTTTGTGTGACTTAATTCAGACAGTTTTGAGTCGAATTTTAAGTCTGTTTGTGCTCAAGTTCAGTCAAGCACATGTTAATTTTGCCCTTATTCAGAGAAGTGCTTACATTGACCATATGCTTAAATATCATCAGCTGCTGAATTAAACTCTGAAAACCCTCAGGTGTTCTGCTGGCTTGCTTTTATTGCAGCCTCTGTAGTTCCTAGCAGGAGGTGAGTGTAGGAATATCTTTGGTGTATAAGAATTTTAGAAGTTTGTAAGTATATCATGCTGTCTCATTTTGAGCTTTATGGAAGCCAGTGAACTTGGTCTGCAGTTCTACATTCTTCATGTAGTAACTTAATTGCTGGTGAAAATATCAGAGCACTGTAGAATTCAATACTGAAGTTTTAAAGAGTCCTATAAAAGTTTTTCTAAATGTACCACTTGCTGTAGTTTTTCCTCAAATATTTGCCCAGCTGCTTTTTGGAAGAGCCAGAGGTTTAAATTGTAATTTGAAGTCTTTTCCAGATTTGTTGCTTTTTTTTTTTTTTTTTTTAAAACGTCCAGTGCATTTTACACTCCAGGTGCTTTGTTTTCCTCTGATCTATGCAAGTTCTGCATGTTACTAATAAATTATTATTTAGATTTTTAACTTGACACAGTTTTACCTTGGAGCTCAAGTGTGAGAAGAGAAAGGAAGCTAGAATATTAATTTTGCTAGTTTAGCCAAATATAAAATTAAGGTGCAGAAAGCTAAGTACAAACAGCTGCTGACTATGACAAGGGGTACTTAGTGTATGTTGCTTTAATGATGTTCAAGTTAGAAAATATGTTGATGAGTATCCTGAGCAAGATTAATTTATATAACTTGTAACTTGCAAGAAGGCTTGAGATTTATACCTAATAAATATTGATGGTTTGTAACTGAGTCTGTTGTGCAGACAAATGCCATCTGACTATTATTGTTAAGCGTGTTTTAACCTTGAGAGAACTTTTTAGGAAACAAAGACACTGCAAAAGCTATCTGGCAGAAAATCAGGAATTGAAGTCTGGTGGTCTACTTAGAGATGCTACTTACAGTGAAAAAGGTGGGCAGTATGGGGTGGGGTAATGGTTTGGGTTTTTTTATTTTGTTTGTTTCATTGTTGATTTTGAGGTGGTTTTTTTGTTTGTTTTTATTTAATACATATATTCCTTAGCTATTGTTCCACCCAGCAGAGTGTTTCAGTGAATGCTTAATTGTGCGGCTGTCCCTTCAATTTAGGGTATAACATTGTAGCAAAACACTTTTCTGGATTCTTTATCCAGAGTCATCTGAAATCATCTACAATCATTCTATTTCAATAAGCTAACCTTATTTTGGGACCCACAGCCTGCTTACTAGTGCTTAAGTGCTGTACCATGGCATTCACAGAAGTTTCTGTGAGAGCTTAAAATGTGTTTTGAAAAGTACTTTCTTTAATATGTTGTAGTGTTCTCTTTAATGTAGGCTAAAGACAAACACCCATATTAAAGAGAGTGCAGGGAACACACAGGTGATGGAAAAGGAAGTTTATCGTAGAGCACCCTTCTTTGTTCTGCAAGATATGCTGCTATGTTTTTCTGCCCTTCTCCTTAGCCTTCAGTTAGGGTTTTTTGAGGATCTGCTTTCAGAAAAAGTCCAAAAAGCAATGGAGGTCACCTGAGTCATTGGGCTATGTGCATCAAAATGCAGTATTTACATCCTAGAGATTACTACGTTCTGCCTGGGAGAGTATAAAGTGTAGCTTTGGATTCTAACAGAGCCATTAATATGTATTATGCCATTAACATGGCACAGCTGAGTGCAATGTGAAGGGAAGCAATGTAAGCAGGACAATAAGGTATGTGCTTGGTTCTGTCACTGACTTACGGGGCAGCTTGCAAGTTGTCATGATTAAATCTCTGCTTCTTTCCTGTGCCTCTCTTTGAAAAGGCTGACATCTCTTCAAGAAAGATGCAGTTGATTTATAGGTTATGGAATACTATGAATTAAGGCTTCTGTAAAATTATGATGTAAACTGCTTTCATCGATGGTAACTCACCAGTAACCATGATGAGACTTTTTCAGCAAGTGTTTTCTGATTTGACTGTTAGATTGACAGTAAGTGTCTGTGTATTCAACATGACCAGTTTCCTTAGAAGGAAGATAAACTCATTTGCATCACCAGGTATTAAACTGTGTTTTTATGAAACGTTTTCCACAGGAACACAAAGTTTTTATCATTGGTAAGCAAAATGCTTTAGATTAATGGTGTCAAGATACTAGAATCAGGAAAATATGATAAAGGTTCCAAGTACTGTTTTCAAAATTAGAAATTTAGAAAGCAGTGTCTTAGGGTTGGTAGTCCAGTTACCTTCTGGCTTATTTTGCTCAACTTTCTGGATTGTAGCAATGGAGAAGCTGAGCTTTGTTTTTAGCATTCTTGCAGTAAGATGTTGATGAGTTGTGAGCTTGGCTTTTTTTAGTCATATTTCTTAGTCATATGTGAGGCTTTCAGATTGGAAACATCTTAGAGTAAACACTGATCTACTTATCAATATTTTTTTTTCCTTTTAATGGAAGGGAAAGACCTAGGAGTTGTAAGAAAGAATCTAGTTCCTTAAATCTTCTTTATTCTAGCTGACCTAATGTTCGCAAAACCTGGTTTGAAACTCTTTGTTACTATAATTACATATAATAGCAAAACTGAAGTCCTTTGGAGAAACCCAAGGCAATTTCCAGTGGTGTTTGTGGATGAATTAATTATTTTAATACATTTGGAGTAATGCCTCAGCTCTTCCCCTCCCTTCAGCATTACTGTAAACAAAAACTTTCCTTGCAAAAGACTTAATTGGTTGTAATTTGTTGGATAGATAGAAGCTGTCAGGAAATGGACAACAGAGCTCTGTTGGATACAAGTTCTGTGTGGTTTTGATTTATTTAGGCATTTTTGGGCTTTCTCCCAGGGTGTTGCTGTAGTTTCAGCTTCTGAAAATTTGAGCAAGGAAATAGTCCAGCTTGTGTCTGACTTGAAAATAATATTAATAATAAAAAGGGTGGAGCAAGACCACTGCTCCTAGGGGATTGAAAACAGTTTTAACAGTGTGATCCTTCAGAGAGATGCTGTGCTTCCTCTCTGCACAGCTGGAGTCCCAGGGAGTGGAGGTAGCTTAGGAAGCCTTAAGACTGATGGATTAATGAACAGCTGTTAGCATTTGGGGTGCTGGGAGCTGGCATAAATTAAAAATGCTGTTGACTTTGTATTACTAGGTTATTACCTCTAGTAACTTCCATTGTAAGCTCCCCTTTCTCTTATTTCTCCTGTTCCAGAGCAAAAACTTCAGTTGCTGATGACTCTTTTACTTGATACAGGCTGACATTGGTGGTATTAGAATGAGTGAAAAGACTATTTTTTTTTTTCTTTTCAGCCATTGGAGCCAACATAGTAGAATGTGCATACACTCGGCATCTCTGTTTTATAATGTGATTACATCTGTTGCATCTTATTAAATGAATACATATACATTTCTGTGCTTTTCATCACTGTTTAGGTTCTTTGGCCTATAGTCTTTGGCCCTTGGATTTTGTGCTCGAATTCCTTAAGAAATGTCCAAATGCAAAGCCAAAATATGAAAAAACAACAGCACTCTGATAATCAAAATTCAATGATAGCTATAGGAGGGAGGATGCCAGCTTGAAGTAGTGTCTTATCAGAAGTTTTCTAAATAAGGTCACCTCAGGTAAAAGTAAAATGTTCTGTTAAAACTGGAGGCTGAGGGCCTGTTGGAAATAGAAAAACCCAAACCAACCAACCAAAGAACCCCTCTTCTCCCCCCCCCAACAAAACAAACAAACAAACAAAACACAAAAAAACCCCCCAACCAAACAAAAAGCCCCAAAACAAAAACACAAACAACCCCCCCCCAAAAAACAACCAACCAACCAAAAAAACCACAGAACAAAACAAACAAACAAAAACAAAACAAAAACAAAACAAAACAAAAAAACCCAAACCAAAACAAAAAAAACCCCAACAAACAAAAAACCCACAAAACCCCACAAAACCCACCAGAAGTTAAAGTCCAGGAATCAGCAAAATTTGTCTTGGCTGTGTTCATGTGGAAAGAAAACTTGTAACTTCATTAATTGTAAAATCAGTGGATCACCATAGAGCAGATTGGCAGTGTCATGTCAGTTTTTGACAAGAATTTGTCCGAGTTTGGTAGTCTGCAGTTTAAATTCATACTCCTTTTTGTTATCTGCAAGTGTACTTGTTTGAACCCCCCAAGCAAAACTATGCCCATGTTTGCCAGAAGGTTCTTGTGCCATTCAGGCAAGTTCCTACAAGTTTTTTTTTGGCAGAGTTTTGGTTGAAGTTCAGGTATTTGCACAGTAAGCTCAAAAGGAAACTTGAATGTGTGAACCTTTATGTACCTTCAAAAAAAAAAAATTGTTATAACCCCAATATGACACAGATCCAGTCATTACCTGCTGCTCATCAGCTCTAATCTATGTGTAGGAGCTTGTTTGCTCTCTTCTCCTGAGGTTAAACTTAAATCAGCAGGGGAATTTAATATTTGAGATCAGAAGGCTTCCAGAGGCTTGGTTGGCAAAGCTGCTGGCATGAGAAGGTTTGCAGTCTGGGTCTAGAGGGCAGCCAGTTTAAATGTGAGTACAGGGATTCAAGCTGCTTTGTTTGCATTCTTTTTCCATCTTCACTGATCTAGAAGTTATTTTATTTGGTAATTTGGGAAGATAAAAGCTGATGGGAGAATAGACATAGGAAAGGTGCCAAGGAAGTCCATGGAAGGTTTTGATGAAAGGTCCAAAGTGATGCTGTGAGACAGGAGGAGTTGCACATGTGGAAGCAAGCAGTCTTCCCAGCACTTGTAAGCAGTGAATACAGCTAAAGAGCTGGAAAGTGGGTCTGCCTTCTGAGAAATGATTGGCAGGGCTGGAAGATAACTCATTACAGAATCGGTAGAAGACTGGGAAACATTCGTTTATGCCAATTCAAATTGCTCTGGTCCCTAGAGATTTGGCAGTGTGATTCACCACTATGAAATATTCAGGTTTTAATCATCATTGCCTAGTGCAAAAACTGTAACTTGGTCATTTCTAAAATGTTGAGCTTTTATGCTGTATAAACAAGTGTGAATGTATATGGAAAGTGTATGTAAATAGGTACAAAATACAGCTATATATTAAACTTCTAAAATCATGAATATATCTATAATGTATACACATTTATATTTACTTCTGCAGTTGTCAAAGGACTGTGGAAGAAATCTGTCTGCTGGGAATGATGTCTGCATGTTTTAGTGGATGTAGTGTAGGCCACAGAACCGAGCACTGGGTGTGCCAGCAGATTAGCAGTGGCTCAACACAGAGCATTTAACATCTGGTCATATATTTTTCACAGTAACTTAAATATACCTCTGAATTTTTCTTAAAGCTTTACTTAAAAGACAAAAATCCTGATTTTTTCAGTGTGTCAAACTTTGTTGGATCTGAAGGTGAATTTCTGTGAAAGCTGGTATTTTTGTTTCACATTTGCCCAACTCTTCTTCATTGCCAGATTTACTGCTGCAGAACAGTCCAAAGCTACAGATCGCCCTTTTTCTTCAGCTGTTTTCTAGGAATCACAAACCCTAGTACTTTTCCTTTTGAATCTGGCTATTCATACAGCCTGAAGTCATTATGCTTCCTGTTATCCAAGCAAGCTGTCCCCTGATAAACACAGACAAGCCATTCTATTCTACTGGATCATTGCATCGTCCCATTTCTGCCTTATCGTCGAAGTGTGTGGCACTCCTGGAAACACTGTGTTCCGAGCTCTCCCCTCCACCTAGTCAACACGGCTTGTCTGCCAATTTATTCTCTTTGAATGTGGGTTTGGTCATTCTTGTACAGCTATGCCAAGAATTACTTAGTAATTGCAACAGGATTTGGAGTGACCATACAATGGAGGGGGAAACAGATTTGTGTACTTTCTGCTTCTTAAAGACAGATAGATGAGCGAGGGCTCACAGGTTTGTTAAAATACAGCTCAAGTGCTGGGTCTTAACAGATGCCAAAGGCCCTCTGGTCTGTTTGATGATCCAAAGGTTTCTGTTCTAATACCATATCAAAGGAAATAGAAGTGCAGGAAACATGGGCTTTAAGCAACAGAAGAGGCATTTGAAAACCTAACATAAATCCCCTTTGTGTGGGTGTTTTGTTTTGGGTGGGGCTTTTTTTGTTTGGTTTTGTTTAATTTGTTTTGTTTTCCTAAGGACCCCAGAGGTGCTGACTTATTAAGTTCTTATTAAAGTTTTGACTCTCCACTTTCCCTATGTATACTGTCATAGCTATGTAATTCATATCTCTTATGAATTCCTTATGAAAGATAAGAATAACAGGAAGAGGTAAAATTCCTGATGTTATTAGTGCAGACATTGTGTGTGTGATGATGGCCTATGTTTTTCTCTAAAATGTATCTCTCTAATTCTTTATCCCCCTTTTAAGGTCTTTTCTGCAGAGTAATAAACAGATATTAGACCCAAGTTGTATGTATGTATTTTCCTTATCAGAATTTCATTGGAAGGGTAAGCTTTGTGTTTTGGCATTTGGAAAGTAGCATGGGGTGTATTTTAAATTCCAGGTAGAATTTATGTTCCAAAATTGCGGCATTTGAGGTGTCCATGTTGGACCATAAGGCCTCAGAACCCAGCTTGAATCCAGCAGGAAGGATTCAAATTGTCTGATTTTTCTTACAAGGCTTTAACTTGTTGATTAATATTGATTGCTGAAGGAATTGGCTACTTGACTAGATGCTGAATCAAATAATCCCCTCAGTTCTTGCTTTGCAAATCCATTGTCATGGAACACGCTGCTGAGGAAGCTTTGCATACGTGCCACAGTGTGATGAGAAATCCTCTCACAGTCAGACTGGTAAAAATTGCACCTTTTTGCCTCTTCCTAACATACTATTGACAAGTGATATTTGTGCTTAACTTTTGGGGTAATAGTTTCTAGTTACATCTAATAGAATAACAGTAAAAGGCCAGAAGCATTGAAAAATTTCCCCACACGTCTCTGTCGAAAAGCTCTGCCACTGACTCAGCTCCACATAGCATAAACAGAGCACCTGTAGCTAATGCAGCTTTTAAATTTTGTGGTATGTGAGGATGCTGGCTGGGGGAGCAGGGTGCAGATGATACTATAGAAAATAGCCAGGGATTTTGTATGCAAGTTTCAGGGAAATGCATTGGTTCTGGTCTGTGTTAATTGGAATTCTCAGAATATAAAATGCAGCTGATATTTGTAAGACATTCCTGCTAACATGTGAAAGTAAGGATGGACCAAATGGGAGATGCAGGATCAGCCATGTAAGCCTTGCTTTTGCTGGCTGGCTTGTACAAAGCCCAGGGAAGTCAAGTGATTCCTGCCATGATGCAGTTTGTAGACCTGGAGCCCCTGGCTGAAAGACAGTTAGTTACTGTTAGGCATTGTGGGATTCAACTGTTAGTTACCTATGTCTCTCCTTGATCCTGAATTTCCTTGCTTGACTACTGCATTTTTTTTTTATTCACAGAAGAAGCTCAGCTGAGGCCATCTTATGGGAATTTTAGTTCTGCATTTCACGTTAACTATAGCTTCAATTTGTAATGAAACTCATGATAACTTCAGGTAACTTGTAAAGCTAGAGTTAATCCATTGGGTTTAAACAGCTCTTCTGTCCTGCATATGCAATACATTGAAATCATGGTGCCACTGTACATGTCTTTACTAGTAGTGATGTTGCTGCCAAATGATCTCTGCATATTGATAGTGAATTTTCTCTGTTACGCATGTAACTTTCCCTGGGGTGGTGTGAAACTAGATCACCAAAGGGATTTATGAAATGGAAACCTGTTGGAAAGTTCATATTAGTGGTAGCTTGAAAGTTATTTGGCTTTGTTATTTTAAACTACTTTTATCATGGAATCAGTTTACAAAAATAAAGAGGTGTGTATGCACAGAAACTGCTATATAAGACCCAAATATCTAATACAGAAAGGTCCTGTCTCTGAAACTAACAGAAGTTGAATAGTTAAGCCTCAAGTGTGGATCCGTGATGGTTCAGTTACATGTGCCATTCTGTACTACATGATGTAGCTCTCTTCTCTGATAACATGTACCTTACAAATACTAAGGAGAATTTGACAGGCTTTAACTGTTAGTTCAGAGTTGCTTTTCGTTAGACTTAGCTGCATGAGACTTGTATTTTGGGATCTGAGTTTATTTTGTAGCCTTTGCTTATGTTGTTGTAGACAAGCCTTGCATTGGTTAGGAAGGGGAAATGTTAGTGACTTGTATACTCCCACCGCATCTCTTAGCTAGAAATCCAGATTGTGGTGTCAAAATAAAATTTCCAGATGCTTTATTGGAAGGCTAGTGTGCTTTACAGGCCAGGCAAAATTTAATAGCAACTGTAGCTGCTTGAAATGAACATTCTTGGTGGGGTGTGGGGAAAAGATGGGAACTTGAGTGGTCGAAAAACAAGCAAAAAAAAAAAAAGTTAACTACTTTTGGAGGGAAAAAAAAAAGGGTTTGCCAAGAAGGATGTGTTACAAGTAATGAATACTTCTGCACGAACACATGCAGCCCCACCCATACTCCCACCCAGAGTAGACCCTTTTCCTTGTATTGCCTCTGAGGCCTGTGGGGAGGGGATGCCAGCCCTGGCAAAGCTGGCTGCTCGGCCTGTGGTTCATTTAGCTGCAGCAGTGGCTTTGTGCAGGAGGCAGCTGTGCAGCTGGCCCAAGCACCTCACGTTGCTGCCCTGATTTCCATTCTCCTCATCTCAGCAGGCAGCGTGGTGGTGCACTGCTTATGGCCTGAAGGACAGGCGAGTGTCTTCTCTCTGAGCTCTCTTCTCCGGTGCCTGGATTAGTGTGAAAGCAGGTGGTAGTTGTGTGTTACCTTAACAGTACAGGCTATTACTCTTACAGGTCTTTATATAGGTGAGGATTAATACTATACTGAAATTGATTGTGAATTACTTAGTTTGTTGACATATCATGAAATCAATTTAATGGTGTAATAGTGTTTGTATTTTTACTTTAAATCCTGTGATACCTTCTTTGGTACTCAGTGTAATGAGATGTGTGTCTTAAATGACTTTTTTTTTTTTTTAATATGATGTAGAGTTGCACTAATTTTTTGGAAATAAATATTTTTGTATTTTATAACATAGTTCCCTGTAAACAATCAGGCTAGAAAATGTTTTCCAGTGACAGCAGCTTTTCCTGGCTACTTTCGTATCAACATTTGGCATTGTCTAGTTGCTCAACTCAGTGCATTCTTGAATTGTTTTCAGGAAAAAATACTAACCTCTATAGGACTTAGATTTTGGGAGCAGACAATGGTTCTTTCTGTACTTTTTGCTAATCTTTAGCATTGTTGTTTTTTTTTTTTTCTGGATGAACAGAAATGTTCTTTTGAAGGAATTGAAACTATTGTTGGGAGTGAAACACTTTGGTTATGACAAGTTTTTCTTGTTAATACTTTCTAAGTGGGCTCTGGGTGTGGGCACATGTCTTTCAAGCAGTCCTCAGCATAGTGTTAGCTTTTTGGATGTGTCTGCACTGTGCTCCAGAGCTGCTATTGCAGCTCATTTAAAGAGACACAAGATAGTTTAAAACAAATGAATTTGGGTTCCAGCAGCAGGCCTGCTGCAGGACTAAGGTTTCGCTGAATATCTAGCCAGAGTTTGTGTTTCTGTGTGTTTTGCATTGATATTTTTATGGCTATGGCTTGCCTACAGTTGCTGCTGTTGTAGAGGTAGGTCAGGTAGGTCCTTGCATACTGCAGTCATACCTGGCTGGTCACTGTGGATTGTGTTCTCTCTTGGTTGCATTTTAAACTCATAAATTTCAATTAAATTGCTGGGGATGAAAATTGAGAGAGCAGCTTTCTAAGACAGGCCTTCAGTCTGTGCATAAAATGGACAAAAAATGGGATGTTACTTCCCTTCCTTGTTAGCTGGCGTATTGCAACCAGGCAAGGTGCCACCAATTGGCATCTATCTCCAGATTCACCATATTGACATGAGTCATTCAGATCTCATAAAAACATTAGGTCTAGTCATAACTTTCCCCACTACAGGTTCATAATAACTACAAGAGACTATCCCAGTCTTCATCATTTTTCTGAGCTCAAGTTGTCAGTTTGACAGTTGGGGTTTTCGGCACATTATCAGTTTCCCTGGCTCACTGGCTGGTGAGCAGCTTGGGGTGAAATCTTCATCTTGCTCAAGCTACTGGATGCTTTGCTATTCACCTCAATGTTTCTTGTTTTCGCCATATGCCATTGAATTAACATATATTTCAAATAGGGATCAAATTTGTAAACATTGTTGGGCTGGCCTTAACTGCTGCCTGGTGTTGGAGGTGATTGATGATGTTGTTACTGGCCCTTACAGGAGATGAGAAGAAGTGGATGGGGTTTGGTGCCTAAAATTGCTGCTCCTTCAAATTGCTACCTGTTTACTGGAAAAGACAGAAGCCTACTTTCAACCATTCTGCTTCATGTTTTAGCCTCTCTCCTGCTGCCAAGAATATTTTTATTCTGCGTCAAGAGAAAATGAATTCATGCCTTCAGGATTTGTACTCTTTGCTCTGTGCTATATGATAGCAACCCAGTGAGATGTGCAAGTGGAAACTGCATTAATGATTGATAAAAGCTGAGAGCTGTTTAAATTTTTTTCCTGTTTAATGACTATCAATAATTTAGTGCCTTTACTGTATGTTTTTAAGAAATAACACCCATATTACAGGTTGGGTTTAATAGGCTAAATGATTCAAGCTTCAAAAAATACAGATTTCCAACATGAAGTGTATCCTCTTTTTAATTAAGAATAAGATAGAAAAATATTAAATCAGGCTTGTAATGTAGAGGTAGTTGTTGAGTAACAAATGTTTCTGCATGTGTGCTTTTGGGAGTTTCAATTCGGCACGTAGACCACTAACAGTGGCACCCAGGAGCCCACACTGCCACACCAGCAGGGAGCCCTGGGAAGATGCTGCTGTCCCAGACATGGCCATGCACCTCATGTTCCTGTCCCTTATGTCTTAGGTCCTGAGTCCCACTCCATCACTGTTATTTTAGCTAGTTTATCAGCATCCTGTATCCTGAGTCACTTGGGAAAGATTGAGGAGCAAGGTTCTTTTACAGAAAGGATTGCTTCCTTTTAGATGTAGCTTAAAAGGGAGAAGTAAATGTTTGGAAAAATTATTTCCCCCATTTTTCTTTGGAAGGGACCAAATTTTTCAAGTAATGAGTATCTTTCATTGTGCTTGGGTGCACTGGGCTTGGTCCTCAAGGCTTTGCATATCAAATATTGTGTATATAGGTATGTACCTTTTTAGGTAGTTGAGAGAAAATGACATCTTTTTTTCACTGTTGATGGGGTCATTGTTGGTAGGTAAACATCATTCAGAGGATGGTATGCTTTAATAAGCATGTTACTTAAATGCATCCATATGAATGGTGCTTCTGTAAACTCAGATTTTTCACATCGACAAATGTTCTTTTGGGAGAGCTTTCTTTAGGATCAAAGAAAAGCATGTGAGGAAGTACTGATAGGTATAACATTAAAACAGTAGAAAACAATTGTGTAAACACCTCTGCATAAGGATATAGAAATGCAGTGCATTTGAATTAAGGGGGGGCTTCAAATTGATAAAAGTTATGCTGCTTGTTTAGGAAATATGCTTCATTTAAATGAAGTAAAGCCTGGTCTTTTATTTAGACATCTGCTGATTGTGGATCCCCTGAGTTCACTAAGACCTGGGCAAATCAAAGTAGAATTTAGCAGATCTGTGTTTTCATTGACTCTTACCGTGTTTTTATGCTTGGTCTGTCCTTCTGCAACAGTATTTTGGTTACTTTTTCTTGGCTATTTGTAATAGATACTTGAGAAGAGTTTCCTGTCTTTGTGCAGATACTATGCTGAGAGAACAGTCTCCATGTTTGAAGAAGCTTGTTTCTTCACAAATATCTCCAGTACAGGTGTTTGTAGTGGAAGGCTTAGCCTGTTCTGTGTATAAGACAGATAGATATACATGTGCACACACACATATGCGTGGATAATAGGAATGTGTTTTTACTTCATACTAAATTAAATGCAAATTTCTAGCTTGTTCTCTTTATGTTGCTGTAGGTAAACACCATATTGTGTTTATGTAAAATGTTACATGAAATGAAACATGCAAGTTATATTTCATATTTCTGTAGATACTAGAGAATACATTGAAGAAAGAACCTGATGCAGGGGCAGATGAGGTTCCTGGCTTCAAAAGCCAAAGTAAAGAGTCCTGCCCTGAGAGTTAAGGAAGGGTGCCCAGAGTAACTTGGGAGGTACCACTGCCATTAGTGGCAGAGACTACACATGAATATATTTTGGTAGTCTGAGAAATACTTTTGGTACTGTTCTGAGAA
This sequence comes from Scytalopus superciliaris, assembly GCA_013400415.1. Lineage (NCBI taxonomy): Eukaryota > Metazoa > Chordata > Aves > Passeriformes > Rhinocryptidae > Scytalopus > Scytalopus superciliaris. The sequence goes on from VXBX01003014.1 coordinate 678,141, forward strand.
ACATTTTAACTACTGGTTGTATAAGAATGTATATGGAAAAAGGTATGCCTTTTTTTTTTTCCTCAGTTTCATCAAGATTTTTAAGTATTTCAATACTCCTTTTTTCTTAGCTTGCTTGTTTTTTACAATGAGAAATGCGAATTGCTACTTCCCTCAACAGATATTAATGAAATAGTTGTTTTATTGCCTCTCCTAGATCAAGAGGTTGAAAAACAGAGGAAAAAAAGGAAATTTTTACTATTATATAAGTTTGGCCTATTTCTATTAGTGCACATCGAATGTCCATGGAATTCCCCTGAAGAAAAGCAGCTGTTTGTTATATGTAGATTGAAGAACATTGAAAACATTTTGTGGTTTTCTCTGTAATTGTGTGAGGTGGTGATGATGATCTTCACCTCCTTTTAAACCCTGTGTTGCCTTATGTTATGGACATGGTTTGGAGAGGGTTCTGCTACATACAGCAGTGCTCTGAATCTAATTCTTTGGTGTAATAGAATTAATAGACATCATAGAGCTAGAAAATCCAATAAACTAGAAAATCTTCCAGGTTGGTTGTCTATAACAGGGACTCCATTGGCACAGTAGTTCCCCAAAGAGCTGGTGGGGATTCCTTGTAGGGATCAGAAAAGATAAGGGGAGGGAGCTCTTCTCCAGTGGTGCAGTGCAGACTGGAAGTGAGAGGCATTACTTTCCCAAAAGTTGATTTTCTCAATGTAAAAAGCCTCTGGATCAGTCAAGACCTAGATCCTGGCAAGTGTCATGCAGGATCTTTGCGTTTAACTGTAGCAAGTGGGCTAGATTTGGGTAATGCCCGGAAAAACACTGCAGCAGGAGGAAAAATCTGGCATCATCAGTCAGAAAGAAAGGTTAGTTCTTAGTCAAGATCACATTCCAGAATCCCTGGTACAGGATTCAATCTTCAGTTCAGCTGCTGTCCAGAATTGCATGCATCATGTGAGATTTAATGAAAACTCAGACCTAGTTGGTGGAATCAAGGATTATTTTTATTAAGCTTGATATAGGAAAGCAGCTCTGTGAAATTCATTGCAGAAGTTGACTCACACACCATCTGAGGGTGTTTGTCTCAACATATGCCTCTTCATTTATCTAATGTTAATGTCAACAATTTGTTGGGTTTTGATACAGTGTTTCCCAGTTTTCTGTTTGTTTCCTTACTGTAGTGGCTGTATACCCAAAACATTTTGACATTTTTTTCATACGAATTATCTCTGGCCCTGCCAGAAATTTAGTCAAGTCTTTCGGTATTGTAAGTAATTTCACTGGGTTTCTCTGCTTAGAATTTGACTTTTGGGTAGTGCATTATTTCACTTCATTTTCTTTTTTTTCTTCCTGAGAATTTGAGAAAGCAATGTCACCTTCTTTGGGGCAAGTGATGTTGAATCAAACCTACATCCCTAAGTGGTACTTAGGACAGATTTATGTCTCCCTGATAATGATGTTAAAAAACTTGGGTTTTGCACTCAGCCTTTTTTACCACCTCTTGTTTTTATGTTTGATTTTGAAATATGCTTCCTTCAAATCTTGTATGTCTCATTCAAATTATTTCTCCTACTAGTAAGAGGATGGAAGCATAACATTTTTAAGCATGTGAAATGTAAGCAGTATTTCAATTCTTAACAGACTTTACCTGACATATGTGAGGGGTTTCTTTTAGCAGGGAGAAAAAAATGCTGTCAAAAGCATTCTCTTGATTTGATAATAAAAAAGAAAAGCAAATGATGCTTTTGATTTAGGGATACAAAACTAGTATATGGATGAGGGGCGATATCACTTTTTTTTTCCTTGCATTTTGCAACCTGATCTGTGCTGAGCTGCTCAGTAAGTATTGATTTGCACATAGCCTCGGGATGTACACATGTCAGGACCAATTCACTAAGGGTCATTTCTTCTCCTTCCCCACAATGAGGGCTGTAGCACTATTTCCCTTTTTTAAAAAAAGTATAGTGATTTGAGTTCTCCAGGTTTTCGCTTAGGTTGCTTTCCACCAGTTAGTACAGGAGGGCTGAAAACCAAGAGAAAATAGAAATGCAACTGAGCGGTGTAAGACATTGAGAAAGTGGCGTTAAATACTATAGGAAGGTTTGCCTGTTGGGAGGAGGTTGAGGAGGCAGGTTTTTGAGTGCTTACATTTTTGTGTCAGGATCCATTCCTTCGCATTGTCAGATTATTGCTTGGCCTATTTATGGGTGCACATAACAAGGCAGAAGAGGTTTTGAATCACTGATCTTGTTCTTTCTCTCCTTAGTGCACATTTTCTGTGTGTTGTCTTCTGTGATTTTTATTTAGTTTTTCATTGTTTATTTACACTGCCACTGTTACTTCATGAATTCTTTAAATCATTGCCTATCTAGAGGGGAATCTGGACAGAATTACTCTTGCAGCTGTAAGTCTTGCTGACAGGAGGAGAGAAAAAGAGAGCTTTTGTCCCCTAGAGAAATGCAGGAACTGTGCCCATTTAAAATTGGACAGACGTGGTGGGTTTGAGGGAGATGCTGTGATGGGAGTGCTGTTTTTTATGTTGTTTCCTATCTGTTGGGGGCCCTTATCTAAAATATCTTCTGCAAGGCTAGAATCCATATGCTGTTGGCAGATGGGTTAATTATCTTTTTGAGGGATGTGGAAGTGTGTGTGGAAATGTAAGGTAGCACAGACTTATTTCCTTATTTTGAGAACTTGTGTTCAGATTTTCCATGGGACAGAAAAGGGTAGAGTTTTCTGTATGAATATAAGCCAACAAAATGTGATGGAGAACAGACTGGAACGTGTTTCCCTTTGCTCATTCCCCATGGAAAACCTTGATTGCCATTTCCTCAAATATGTTGATGTCTTGCATGCACCCTTTAAAATAATTTTCCACTTGATTTTCCTGCCTTTCATCAGAGGCAGGTACTGAAGGTAGGGAGGGGCCCATTAAATATGTGTGTCTGTAAGTCTCTTTAAAGTCGTGTTAGGAGTAGGGCAGAGAGTGAGAGATGGATTGAGGTGAGGAATTATGGTTTTATGGGAGTGAAGCTGGATTTCTAAATGATATCTTCAGTCGTAAGAAGGTTTTTTTGCGTCCCTTTTCCTTCATTTTGATAGAAAATACTATTTCTGTCTTGCTGTTACTTAAAGATTCAATATAGCTGGATAGGTTGTCTTAAGAAAATAAGAAGATAGGTTGTCTTAAGAAGAGGAGTTATCATATAAAGAAATAGAATTTATGATTGGGTGCAAACACCTCATAATTGTAGGTGTGATCCTTTCAGGGAAGAGTACATAAGCACTTGAATGTCCGTATATACCTGTATGTTCAGTATGCCTGTTGGAATTTGCCTTTTGCCAACTATTTTGATAGTAAATGTGGCTCATTTGAATTTTTACAGAAGTGGGTGTGAGTTTGGCTGAAGCATATTTACTTAATAGAGCAAGTACTCGAGAATATTTTCGAGTTGGACTTTAACCCATTCTAGTATGGAACTTCATCCCACTTTGGTTTTCTTAGAGGTACATGACTTGACCTTCATATTTCATTAAGATGATGATGGAGAAAATACAGGACACTCTGAGCTGGAATTTTGGAATTGCAGAAGGAGAGGCACAGTAACTCTGCCAAACAAGATGTAAACTGGAGCCGCTTTGGAAAGCGTAAAAGCTAATACTTATTTCCATTTTCCTTTTTTTTTCCCCAGCCCTTGGGAAATACTATTGTGCTGAGGAAGAAAACAGCTCCTTTTTTTTTTTTTTCTTTTTCCCCCTCTCCCCCCTTCCCTTCCCTCCTTTCTTCTCGACTGAATTAGAAGCTCCAGGAATGTGCTAATTGGCGGCGGCCTCTTCAGAAAGGTAAGAAGTAATTGTTATCTGCTTTTTGAGGTGTCTTGCCTGCTCTGCTCCTTCTGGAAGGGAAGGTGATAGTAGAAGAAGCTTGTCTATATGGAATTTAGTCAAGCTTCTGGATCATGTGGATTCCTCTTCTAACATTGCAATGCAAACAGAAGTTTTGTGGACTTTTGCTCTACTTTTCAGTGTAGGATGCAGTCCCTTGAGAAAAACTAGAACGTGAGATACATTTAAAATGCCTGCAGAAGAAAAAAGAGTGTAACTGTTGTATTGCAGACTGATTAACTATGTATTTGCCTAAGTATCAGCTGAGATGGAAAGACAGTGAGTTAGGGCTGGAGAAGACAAGTTGAAGAATCATGTCTCAAAGTGCTTCTTTTATTGTTGTCGTACATCTAGTCAGATAAATATAGATTGTTTTAGTTATTAAGTTGTTTTGGCTAGTTTTTTAAACCTGACATTTTTTCTGGGGTCTGTCATGATTTCATGGCTGATTGTACCACTAACAGATAAGATAGGAACTAGCTGTTGCCCCCATCTCTAGCTCTGAATGGTGTGCTTTTGTGAAGAGTTGGAAACATGGCAATTCTTCACCTCTCCAGACTTTTTTAATTTGGAGAAAAGTGCAAAATGTAGTGGGTATGAGGAATTTACTTTTATAGTTATCTGGTGATGTGAACCGTGTGTAATCCATGTCTGTTCTTCCACTTCAAGCCATTCAGTTTATATCTTAGGGATACGTAAAGTACAGAAACTTAGTCCGGATTCATAGAGCATCCTGAGCTGCATGAGTAGACTCAAGTCGGTTGCTAGACAAATTGCATACATATTTTAGTATCAAACCTCAGTGTTTAGGTTTGTATTTGTGAAGGAACTGAACTGATTTGAGATGTCATTTCCTATTCCGTTGTTGTGACAGGTGTTTAATACTCCTTGTGGTGGAGGCGCTATCCTCTCTAGACCTCAGCCATTCTGGTTCACAGTTTATGTCTTAACTTGAACCAGTGCTGAGAAGGTTTATGCTAACTTGCTAGGTTCTGACTTGGAGAGGCCAATGCGTGATAAAAATTTTTCTGCCAGATTGCTCAGTGGTGCTAACATTTATGAAGGGTTTGGAAAGACAGTGCAATGTAGTAATGTCTTAAACTGCTCCAGCGAGATTTGTCAAGGTTCATCTGTCATACCCCTCAGACTGACTAAGTACACTAACTTTTATCGAGGATAAGCTCCAGACAGGTAATGTGCCTGAGGATGTTCGCTTTCTTATTCTCCACCTCATTCTCGATGGTGCAGAGGCAAGCTAAGTCTATTGAACAGCCACTACTAGCTGTCTGACTACCTTCTGCAATAAAGCTAATGATCTAATGGGCAAGTGTTTCTTGGAGACCTTCAGCCAAAGCAGAGACAAGAAGAAACATACAGACTAGCTAAAGGGTTCTCAAGGAGTTTGCAATTTCCCCAGGGCTCCTTCTGTGTAATTACCTGTCTCTCTCTTTGTCTCCTATCTTTTAATGCAGGAGGAGTGTCAGACTCAAGGCCACTAATCTTTGTTACTATGGAAAGGCTGGTTACACTCCTCATGCTGCACTTCAGAAATGGCAATCGCAGGTCCTCAGCTGGTTCCCTGAATCTAACTTAAAAATGGACGATAGCTTTCCTCATTGGTGCCAGACTAAAGAATGCAGCTGCCTGTGCTGCTGCAGACAGGCATTGCCTCTGCCACTGATGCTGTGGCATGCGGAGAGGAACCCACAGAAGCTGCCTTGTGGCCTCTGAACCTGTTTTCTCCCAAACAAGAGAAGGCTCTGTAAAATTCCTTTGAAAAGCGAAATTTTGGGGCACACTGAGATGTGGGAGGCTTGGCTGAGCCGCAGGTGTGGAGGAAAGCTGCTATTAAGATTCGTAGCTCCAGCTGAGTTTTTGTACTCTTTCTGAATGCCTTCAAACTCCCTGGGTTGGGGCCTGAGGGAAGCACAAGCTTTGAAAGCTGTTTTGCAGGACTGTGGGCATCCCTTCTTGTTATTGTCTCCCTCCCAGCACATGTCTTAGGCAGTGATGTGCAGTGGAGATGAGGACCATTGCTCAATTCATAGGGTCAGCTGAAAGGCTGTGCACAGCCCACTGCTCTTTCTCTCTGACTGGATACATCTGTTTGTCCCTCGTGCATGGCACTAGAAATTTGGAGGGAAATCCCTGCCTGCTGCCCCCCTCTTCCTTTTCCTGCATATACTTCCTGAGTTACAACATGTTGATGAATTATCCCTCTGAAGCCATGGGTTGGGAACGTCTCCAGCACAAACGCCTTGTCTCTGTGTGCTTCTTTTTGTTACAGTGAGGAGAGGGAAACTGTCCCATGTTGGACAGGGTACCCTTCCAGCTGCTGCACTGAGTTGCATGCTCAGGAAGCGTATGTTGCTAAACCCCTTTATGGTACCTTTGTAAAACACGCTTTAACTGTCTGCAAATGTACGGTATTTAAGCAGCAGAGTCTGTATTATCAAATGCAATCATGCAGACTGTAGTCCTTCGGGTGAAAAGCTTTGGGAGGAGAGACTGGATGTGACAGTGAAATTTGAGTACCAAAGCAAGAGGAAATTCTTGCCCGTATGTTGGACTTATAGCAGGTTCAGGAGAGGTGGAGGGAGGGGAAGCATATACCCCTTCCCAGTTTGGAAGTGTTGAAGAGAAGTCAGAAGGGGAGGGAGAGGCAGGGCAGCGACAAGGCAACAAAAGATCAGGCTGGCCAGCAGACCACAGTTTGCTGTGTTTTGTTTTTTGCCTTTTAATGGTGTGCTTTTCTCCCTCAGTTCCTCTAGTTAAATTTGGGCAAAGATAGTTTTCAGTTATTTTGTTCCTTTAAAGAGAACAGATTTTTCAGCAGTTAATGTTTTAGTATGTTTTAGCATCTAGAATGACTACTTTACACTGACGTTTGAAAGAACTTCTACTTCCCTCATTATTTCCCCGTTTTTGTCTTATTTGTATCAACCTGAACGATCTCCAAAGGAAAGGTGACACTGCTGCTAGCTAACATTTTGGGTGGGTGACGCTGTGTATGTTAAACACCGTGTCTGTCTGTAATAACTTACCTGTCAGTGGAAAGCTTACCCTGATTGTTTGTATTTCTCTTTTCATATATAAATCAAGTTCATAGCTCATGTGCATTGGTAGACCATTTCAACAAGGTGTTTGTTTCGTGTCTTGGATTTTTTTCTCCCTCAAATCCTTTGAGATGTTTGGGGTTAGGATTTCTTATTCAGTAAAATGAAGTGTCTGTCAAAGCTATATTGCACCTTATGAGAGGATGACAGGTTCTTCCAGAGTTCTCAGTTTGCAAAGCCTTAACTGTCTGCAGCTTTAAATCAGGATTTTGCAACTGCTTTAAGGTCTTTAAGTACTTAATTAACTTTATGTTAACAATGAGCCTAGCCCTCACTTGTTTTTAGTAAAACCCTTGATTTTTTTCAGATTTTTATTTCATGAACGTTACAGGTATTAATTTTTTAGTCTGATATGGACAAAACTTAAATATCATAAACTTTATTGGAGAAGGGAAAATAATTTTCATCCCAGCAGTGCATTTTTCAGGTAATTTTTATGTTTAGAATCTTTTTACCCTGTAGATTTCAGGAAGCTAAATGCTTATTTTCTACCTCCAAAAAGATGGTTTTAAACATATTTCATGGTTTTAAGTGTACAGGGAGCGGAGAGTTCAGAGCTGAAATTAACTTACTTGTAAAGCACTTCTTTCATATACAAGATATATAAAGTATTAAGAGGCAGAGTGAAAATTTAGCATTTCTAGGCACAGGAAGATAGGTTAAAATGCTAGTAAGAGCCACAATTTTCAGTTTTCAGCCTTCTCAGTTATCTGAGTCAGCCCTTTTCTGAGGGCAGACTTTACAGGTCCGTGGATATAATTGAACAGGGTTTTGGGGAGATATGGTGAGAACACGCCAAGGGCTTGTCTTGGAGCATCTGAGGAATCTGGAGAGCTAAAAGGTACTGTTCTGTGGTGTGTGCCCCCTACATAGCTATATATATATATGTATAGCTATGTATATATATGTATAGCTATGGCAATGACCATTTGTTGTCCCTGGTTAAAACCCTTCAGTATTAGTGTTAGCAGAGCTAACTCTGGGTTGCTTGGCTTTCCTCTAGTTTCAGAAGTGATGGTCTGCCTGCCTTCAGTTGTGGATAATGCAGTGAAGTTCTGGCTACTCCTCACCAGTGATCATGTTTGAGGTGTATAGACCTACTTCCAAATGTGGAATTGCATTTACTTATTTTGGAGTAAGTCCTACATGGAGTAGTGTGTTTCCTTGTGCTGAGGCCTCTCCTTCCCTGTTCCACCACCCTGATGAACTGCAGTTGGGTCATTGGTTGACTCCTCTTTTCATGCACTCCCAGGAGTTGAAGGGAGCGCTTCTGGAGGCCAGGTACCTGCTCACCATCACTCCTGGTGTGTAAGTAATTGCCTTGAACACTGAGGTGACTTCCTGTGTTCTCTGGAGGTTTGGAGAGCTTCTGAGAAGAACACTGTGGCTTGAGGGGCTTGCAGTGACTGTTGAAGAGCCTTGGGAGTGCAAACTGCCAGTCTGCCGGAAGGGGTTTCTGAAAGAGCCTGCGGGGCTAATCCACAGCGAGAGGAACAAAGTGTAACACATAGGTATCAACCTGGGTGGAGGGTTTTTTGCTTCTGTTTGTATTACCTGTTAGTCCCTCAGAAGAAAATTGGAAGGCCCAAATCAGCTATAACATCCTTGTTGAAGTTAGCAATGAAAAGATGCGGTTTGTTGCCTTATTTTCTTACAAGTTACAACTCTTCTGCTAGGGAATGACCCATCTGGGTGCACACTGCCCCATCCTTCAGCTACACAAAGATGCCTGTGAATTCCTTATATATTTCAACAATTTGGCCATTCATAAAAAAATGAAGAAACCCAAACCAGCAGAATTTTTCATCCACAAACCAAGTATTTTAAAGTATGAACCTAAAATCATGAGTTGATACTTCAAAATAATGCTTTTCAGTTTTGTTTGTCTCTTCTCCTGTGTTTGGCATACACATGGAGTTGTCTGGGGCTTTGTGAAGACTGGGTGCTTCTTACAGCCCAGGTGGTAGTGGCGGGGATCATTCATCCTGTCTCATCCCTTTTGAGCTTAGTCCACGGGAAGACTCTTATTCAGTTAGCCCAGGAATTACAGAAGAGAGCTGTACTAATGTCTTGCCAGCTGCAGGACAGAAGATATTTGATCGTGGAAGCCTTGTAATGAAAAAATTTTGTCTAGAAAATTATATGCAGATTTGAATGGGCCAGGCAAATTTATATGGGAAAGTGCTTTGTAAAATGTGTCCTGAAACTTCTTTTATCTGGTGCTGATGGCCTTAAAAGCCAGATGAAGTGCATCAGTGACTCATGGTCACTTACTGCCCTGCTGTGTGATGTAAACCAGATCTTGTTTCAGTGCCTTCTCACATACAGCCTTGTCTGACTGGACGGTGGATTTCAGGCTTGTGCCTATAGTCTGTGGTTCATAATTTAAACAAGCTGTTCTCTTAAGTTGCTTGTAGCATTAATGCAAAGTTTCCGGTCCCTTCCTTATTATTCTACCTATTATTAATAGGAAATTAGACCTAAATATTAGAATTACCCAGGAACTTTATTTCCCCTTCCCCTCACCTTCTCTTTGACTCCTCCCTCAAAATACCCATTTGTTGCAGTTTTAAGCCTAATGATTGTTCTGTCCTCTGTGTGCATTATTGCAAAAGAGTGAATGCTTAACATTTCAAGGAAGGTAAAGGAAGAAAAAGAGAAGGAAATTTGGTTTCCAGTAAGGTTCCCAAACACCTTTGGGTATTTATGACATTCATAAAATCAATTGACGCAAGAAGAAAATTAGGTATATGAAGCATAGCACTTGTTTGCCAGCAAAATGAGCAGCTATGATATATTTCAGTCTTCAGATGCTTGGCTAAATAATGGTAACATACGTTTTTTGCTACTAGAAATTGAGATTTTGGCGGTCATATGCAACTGTGAAATCTGTAGGCATATACTGTAGCAGAAGCTGTCTTTATGCATATACAGCACATGGTATTTGGCTTGGGAGAAAGTTCTTTGCTCTCTAAGAAAGTCAGGTTTTTGATGGAACTGACTGCTGTTTGTGCTTCATACTTAAAATTATTTTATTCTGGAAAGACAAATGAGTTGTATGTTTCAGTGGTACTGTTGTTTTCCCCTGTTCCCAGCAACGCAATGTGTTTCCCTGGCTCTTTCTTCTTTCCATGCTGTTTCTTTCCAAGCTTGTGATGATAATTACAGTGAGAAGTAGATTATATCCATCTGTATATTCCAGCAGGGAAACAGAACCTTGGATGAGTTTTGAACTGTGGGACATTGCCTCACCTCTCTCTATAAAAATGCTTGTGATATCCTCAAAGGTGACACTGCCTAATAAGACACTTGCTATAGGCAGAATGGAGAGTAAAAGGAAAAGGATGGAAGAAGCATGCAAGTGGTGGTTCACCAGTGTCACATTAATAGAATCCTTGAATCAAGTGCTTATTCATTTTAACTAGAGACTAATTAATCAGAGTGAGTAGATAAAACGATAAGCTGCTTTTAATGAAGTGAAGCAGCTTTATTAGCAGTAAGCAAAATGCAAAATATTTGGTCTCTGGCACATGTGGTTTTCATGGGGGCTGTGCTTTGCCACCAGCTCTGGAGTGTGCTGGCCTTTTCCTTGCTTCACTCTGCAGGCAGTGTTCTGTGTGTTTCAGTGTGTGACCAATTCAGAATTCAGGAGATAGAATCAAATCAGAAGCAGGTATAACATTTTAAAAACAGAAGAAATGCTCCGTACAGTTCTTTCTCTATGCCAGATTAGCAATACCCAACTTTCATACTTTGGATGCTGTTATTTTTTTGGCGATGGTAAGCTTTATGCTTCCAAGCAAGCAAACAAACAAAAACTGTTAGAGTGCCGCTGAAAAGACAACAAAAAGATACTGTCTGGTAACTGCTAACATAGTCTGAAAGCAATCAGTAGTTATCTACCCACTTCCAACTTAGGAACAGAAAAGCACCGGGGTGGTGCTACTTGTGTGTATGATTAGGTGGGGGCTAAAGCCAGTGTGTCACTCAGTTAAATTGGAGCAGGCTTGCTTTCTCAAATGATCTTCTGCAGTGCATCTGTGCTGTTGTGGTGTTCCCCAGTGTCTCTCTGGAAGAGCTGTAGAAGCCATCAGACGGGGTATGATGTGCATGGCAAGGGCTGTAATAAGAAATATATAAATGAGTCACAGATTAAGAGAATGACGTCTTTTACACTGGGCTAAATTAAATTAATGTAAATTCATTTAGGCTTGAAATTCACTTCACTTAGGACTATACATATCCTTGTTGAAATAAACTCAAATTAGCAATTTTTTTCATGAAAGTCACCTCACAACAAACTCCTTAGAAACTAGCGATTCGATAAGGTTCCTGTAGTTAGTTTAACTGGAGAAGTTGAACGTGATTAGAGAACAGGATGCTGGCAAGTAAATTGTCTTCCCCCCACCAGCCTTTCCTTAAAAGACTCTGCTTCCCAGCGCCATTCAAGTGTAAATCCCTGTGCAACAAAGGGGAGGCTGGCAGCTCCACCGGTTCAAGAGTATAAGTGATCTCGCATGCCTCAGTTGAAAGGTTGAATCCCTGAAACGCAGAATGCTGCTATAGAGGGAAACTCTCAAAAGGCTGCTGAGAATGAGGCGGGGCGGGGGTTGGAAAGCTGTTGAGATCCTTGAAAGAGCAATGGCAATTTTTGCCTTTGCCATAAAATGACCTAGAGGCAAACTCGACAAAGGGAAAGCTGCTGTTCAGGTGAGGTTGCAATCACCAGCTCTTGGAGCTGGATTTTACTTGCTCTCCCCATTAGAAACACAGCATGCTGCTCTGCTTGCCAGCACTGTGTGTGGTGCCAGTATTTTGTCTGCAGTGTGCATTGAGTCCCTCTTAGTTTTCCTGTTTGGATTACTCTTTCTAACGACTTTGTGTTGCGGGTCTCAAAGCTTCGGAATTGTAACTTCTGGGTGTGCAAATCAGAGTGTGAAATCTTGGATATTGTGTTTTACACTGAAAGGATGAGGTTAATCTCGCATCTTCTAAAAACCTTGTAAATATTTGACTGGCTACTCGGCAACACAGCTGAACTGGCTGAGTTAATGCTTAATGTGAGAGTGGTCCTGAAGTGCATGGCTTCGGTGATAGGCCAAGGGTCACAGGGTGAAGAGTAGCTCCCCGTGAAGACATCTGTGCTCCCTGTTCCCTGTCTTCGCAGATGGCCATCACCTCTCTAACTACCCCCAGATCTGCAGGCAGCAGGGTGAGAGAGCTGTGTCCACTCCGGAGAGAGTCAGCTGGCTTTGTTCAGGTGGCAGTGAAATTGGTTTGGGCTGTCCTCCCTGCCTGACTTTCCCTGCCCTGGTACTTCTGCGAGTCCAGCAGCAGTGCGGTGATCTCTGGCTTTCAATTGAGGGTGAGCCTCTCAGGCTCTCCACAACCACATCTGGAGTTGTAAGAAGGTTTTTATGCACATGTGAAAATGGTACCAGTAGGCAGTTGTGAGTAACTGGTCACCGGGGAGGAGCAGCCTAGAGACCAGTGGCAAGTATGAACCTGAGCATGTCAGAATGGTAAACTGTAGGTTCTGATACCTGTCATGCCTTGATAATTTAAAAATGCCCTCGTCTTGTGTTCTGAATGAAAAGCTTTCTAGTGTTGGAAAGTTAGCACAAAGAGTACATGGGAAAATGTTTGCAGCTTTATGAACCAGATGAATGAAAATCTCCTTTGTTTTATAGGAACTATTCAGTACAAGACAGCTTTTGCTTTTCTGATGTAAAGATTGATCATTCATAGTATTGTACCACATCATTCCCTTTAAGTGGCAAGAACCTTAAATGTCAGTGTAAATGCGAGAAGATTCAGAGAACCTCAATATCATAACAGAGCCACAGTATTGTTTAAAAATAAATACATTTTTAAACTAGCTAGTGATTGTTGAGGTGTAATGAATATTGCTTGAGGATACCAACAATCTGAGACAATCCCACAGACAAAAATAGCATATTCTAATAACTGCATAAAGGAGTGGCACTTCCCCACCTACTGCTTCATGAGATGGAAATGAGCAAACCTTTGATTATTGAAAAATTAGCTTGTTTATGTGGTGTTAAAAAATTTGGAGCACTTTCTATAGCTCTGTTTTTTTAAGTATTGTTGTTAAAAAAAAAGAAAAAATTGTTAATTTCTGGCCGTAGTTTGGTGTGGATTATATTTAAAGTACTTACCCAATCTAGACAGATATGGAAGTTTTAAAAATACACACAGCTGATTTCCAAAGGAATAGCTTGCCAGTATTGGCAGTGGTAAATTCAGAAAGAAAAAAAAAAGAAACCTCAAAGAAGAAAGAACAAAGCACGTAGCTGTCTCCAGAACAAATACAGTGAGTGATTAATGTCTCTGAATTGTGTAATTTAGAGTGATGGTATTTAGTCATGTGACACTGCTATTTTTTTGGTGACTGCTCCAATTTTTTTGGCTCTTTGGGTTCCCTCAGTATCTCGATCTAGGCCTGGCATAGAGAACTGTGCATCTGTGGTTAGGACTTAGTCCCCAATTCTTGGTTGAAAATGAAAGACTTGCACTTAGTGCTTGCAAAATCCAGTTATTATTATTCTCTATCCCTTTGGAATCTGGAAGTAATCTGGAAATTGTATTATTTTTCAGACATCATTGGTACCCATGTACTTAGTACACCTTAATTAACTGTAGCTATTTTATACCTTATGTCAATAACTTTGTAGGAAGTATCTTTTAATTATTTGTGAAATTATTTTAATTTGAGTTACCGGGACACCTGCTTAATAACAGATTTCCAAGAAGTAAGTCTGCCTATGGTGTTTCAGATAAAAACTAAAGAAGTGCTACTGGAATAGTAGTGATGATGTGCAGATAAATTTGGTGATTCATCATCTTGATTTCTGAAACCATTCCTCACAAAGTACGTATGTTTTTGGTTTCTTTTTATTTTTTTTTAATGTGCTGAAAGTTAGTTTATATGCTCACTTACAGTTTGGTAGTCTTTTATTTTCTAGTCTGCATTTTTATGACAGATATTTTGATTCCCAAAGGTCAATTTTGAAAATAAATTATTATTGTATTTTATCCTATTTGAGAAAAAATGTTTCAGGCAAAAATGAGCGTGCAAGAAAGAAGGCACTAGTGCTAGAAAAGGTCTGCTCCACCTTGCATCCTGGGAAGGAGGCTTGACCTCAGACTAGGGACCGGTTCGGTGTGTTTGACTCCCATGCTCCTAATCTAAAGGAAGAAGCTAGAGAAGATAAGCTTTGTGAAAATGGTGTCTTGTCCTGATGCTTTGTGACTCATGACCAGAGTACCTCACACATAGTTCCTACATCATCTTCTGTTAAGATCTGCTAGTGTGCAGACACCTTTGTGAGCACTGAACACTGCCGCAGCTGGCAGGTGTTAGTTCAGGTGTTTTTATAGCAGGACATAGTGCTGGAAAAGAATATAATTCTTTACAACCTATTACCAGAAGGGGGATTAAGATCCAGGCATTGGTGCTTCTGAAGGACCACAGCTTATCGTGAGCTCAGCCTAGAGTCAAGTCAAGTCTAGCATTTGCTTCCTGAAAATGTTCAGCAGGTGCCACTGTAAAATGAGTCTGTTGGGCCACTACAAATGCCAACCCTGTATTTCTAACTGAACACATGGATGCACAGAAAAGCAAAGTTATTTTCCTGCAGTTCCTTGGCAAGTGAATGACATAGCTGGGAATAGAACGGAGATTTCCTGATGTCCATTTCCCTCTTATAATTACCAAACAGCGCTGCTTTCTTCCTCATTGTAAACATGAATCAAGCCAAATGGCATGCACAATTAGCTTTTTTTTCCAGCAAAGCTGGGGGGAAGGAGGAGGAGACCGGAGATAAAAAGGGGGAGGGGAGAGTCATTCAGGGACACTGTACCTGCTGGGGGCACAATGTAATAACCGCCCGAGCAGCCTGGGCTGCAGATGCATTGTTATCTGCAGAGTCCCCGATCTGGGAGAGCTGCAAAAGGTTTAATGCAAATCCGAGACCTCTGCCATTGTGTGAGACAGATTAGGGCTCATTTGCATTCCTTCTCCTATAATAATTACCTAGCAAGGAGTGCCTGTTACCATTAGCTTCATTCTGTTTGCCTGTGATAACGCCATCAGCAATCTCTTCTCCATGGATTGTGGACACTGTGAGGGAGGGCAGTGGGCCAAAAAAACAATAAAAAAAATAAATCTGTTGGGAGACTAGTAGAAAAATGTGAATGCTGAAAAATTAAAATGCAGATAATTGTAGTAATAGCCATTAAATACAGCTGGAGAAATACTGCGAGCTGAAGAGCAACTGTCAATATTAATCCATAATATTGATGAGTTGTATGGTTTCAAATATCAGTTAAGAAAAGCCAGCACAGGATTTTAACTGAGCTTTATCAGTGGTGCTTCAATAGTTTCGTTCTGTTTTCAGAATTGACTCCAATTTTTCTAAAATTAGCACAACTAGAGATCAGTGTTATTGAGAGATAGTAACAGTCTAAAACTGATGTAATGCATCAGAAATTAAGGTAAAATTCAACAAACTTAGCGCAGCTTTGGGTCCTGGATTTGAAGCAAAGCAGTATTCCTGACTTAGAAATAAAAGTAGGTATTCGGGGGTTTTTTACTGACTTTGTTTCTTTGTTTATTTTTAAGATAGGAGAAAAGGGATGCTACTAAACATGGAAGACTGAGGGTGTTAAAATCAGCTTAGTCCCTCAACACACTAATTACATGTAGAAAGAACATGAAATCCTTGTAACCAGCATTTGATGTTCTTGCAATTTGCTCTCCTTTCCTTGATTTTTGCCCTCTACGTCCTGACAAAGAAGCCACTGGGGTCACCCTACCAGGGACAGAGAACTGTGAAGTTCCCTGTTCATCTCTGGCTCCTGCCTTGAATCCCCAGCCTTGAGTGCACACTGCAGCAGCAGAGTGCAGCTGCTGGGCATGGAGCTGAGGACCCATTTCAGGGGCTGGTTGTGTCACCACAGAATGTCCTTGGATCCTCCTAGTGCAGGATCAAGGGGAAACTTGGTTTGGAAGAGGAAAACATGCTAGATACTCCACATGAACGTGGATGTCAGGGAGGGAGCAGAATGTGCCTGGGTAGCCTCTGTTTTGGTACAAATTTCCCTGTTTGGGTGCAAGCTTTCTTCTGTCAGAATTTTTACAGTGAAGTAAGTCTGTCATTCACAGGGGAGAGGTGTTGAAGCAGGAAGACAAATAAAAGCAACCTTGTCTTTTATCTGTAAGCAGCCACCTCGTGTATTTAAATAGAAGTATGCTGGTTTCTGATCTGCAGCAAGCTGGCAAAATGACTAGTCTCATAGTTGGGTTGTTTTGGCTGCTTTTGTTTTTTTCAATGTTTTGAGGGCATGCTACCATGTTCTCCTTGTCACCAGTGTGGAAGCAGCAGAATGCCCAGGATGCTGCCTGAAGAGTTGGTAGTGGCTCTGTGGGAAGAGAGCAGTGTGGGATTGCAAGGGGCTCTTCTGTTGGTGAGCTGTTGGGCAGTTAATGAACTGAGAAGAAAAAAAACTTGGTTACTGTGACTGGCACCATTTCTGGCTGTCAGGAATTTAGGTGGTTACTGTGTTGACTGTAAAATTTGACATAACTCTGAAGAGTTTGGAGATCCTCATATGTGTGAACATTCTTAGTAGACAACTAAGTTTTCTGATGTTTTCCTCTTGCCGTTGAATTAATTTTCTTATGCTGTGATAGCAAGAAAAGAAATTTGGCAACACTTAATGTCAAGATACGTGGATAGGGCTACGTGCTTCCTTCAAGGATATCACTAGATATTTGGTGTTAACCAGAAGTTGTATTGCTCTAAAGGATTAGAGGCAATGACAGACAACTGGAAGTGTTTGCATTTCTGAAGTCTGTTTTTTTCTTCCCCTTCTTGTTTTGCCTGCTATAATAATGTTAAAGATCACAAACATGACAGGTACACAAACATAAAGGGAAATGGAGTTTAAAAAAGAAGTAGTTTGAAAGCATATATTTCTTAAAGAAAACAAGTACTTGAAATTCTAAATGCAAACTGAAGGATACAACTATGTTTTATTTAAAAGCAGCAGCATAAATCTTTTGTTCATTTTCAGACCTTTTTCTAGGAGGAGGAAATACAATTTGGTGCACAGCTAGTTCTGTATAAATCATTCACAAGTTGTGCCATCATTACATAGGAATAAAACTGCAGTTGATATAATTGGAAAGGTCTAATGTATGTAGTGTGTGGGGAAAGACAGGAAGGTTTTTGAAGTGCTATCATGGAGAATAATGATTATCTACATCTAAATGAAAGGTAAAACAGAGCAACATGTTACTGTGTAATTTGGGATAATAAAAATCTGACTACTTAAGAGATACTGCAGTATGATATGTGATGCTGTATGTTGATATGTACACACAATTTGAAACTTAAAAAATGATGTACAGATAACATAGCTTCTTACAAGGCTTGTATTATTCCTGCAAAATTTTCTCCTATGGCCCTCCTTTAATAATTAATTTATTCCAGTCACCCATATGTATTTTTAATCTTTTATTCTGATTCTTTAGGATGTATTCCAATCAATTTGTATGCTTATCAGTATTTCGCTTTTTTTTCTTTAACCTGCTAGGTGGGTATGTTACTGATACCAAGGCCTCTGTAATCTGGAAAAGGTGCATCAGAAATGAGTTTTCGAGTCCCCTTCCTTATTTACAGTTGAACTTGGGCCTTATAGCCCTTTGTTAAAGACCTGTAGAGGCAATTGAACAGATGTAGCTTTGTTGGAGGAAATGTCACCATATTCAGCTTGCTCTCTTCTCAAGTGAAGAGGTGCTGAAAACTCTTGCACTGTGCTAGGTCAGTGGCACCGGGACTGCTGCTGGTCATCCTCCCTAATGGGAGGCAGTGGCCCATCACACCCAGGAGCAAGGAGGCATTTCTTTGCTCTGGCTAAGATATACAAGCTGGTCCAAGTTATTTTTCAATATTGCGGCACTTGAAGGTAAATTGAAGCTTACCTTACTGTTTTGTTGAAATGCATATTAAGTCCTCTAGCCCTCAGCAGAAGTCCAAATACCTGTTTGGAGAAAGGCAAACGTTGTGGACAGATAAGGCACTGTAGGAAACAGAAATCCCAGCTTGGTAACATACTATATTTGAGAGCAATGCATTTCCAAAAGATGAATTAAAAAGGTGTGGGGGGAGGGGATAGGGGGAGAAAGTAGGGGGGCGTATTTATGCCATTTACTGCATTAGCAAACAAAGGACCCACAGACTGTCTCTATGTTAAGCTGTCTATCACACATGAATTAATCAAAGGAGCAATTGTTTTTTCTTTGGTATCTTTAAGCTGTCCACGACTGATCATCAGGCAATCCTTCTTGTTATAACAGAGTCCAGAAATGATCAACTTCTTAAAAAATGTAGGAGAAGTTACCTTTCTAACTCATCAGTAGCAAGGCCACACAGATCTTTGCTGTACTTTCACGTCTAACCATGTCTTCATCTCTTTTCAGCCAGTTTAATAGCATGAGGGCACTAACAGAGGAGCTGGCTTTGTTCACTTTTACCTATCAAAAAGATTTCACAAGCTTTATGCTATACAGTGTAGTGATATTTTTCCTAAATATTGAAACAGATATGCCCACAGAAAACTTAGATATCCATGAAAGCATACTTAAACATGTTTATGAACTTACGTGGATAACTAAACTTATATAATCGTAACCATACACCCACACAACTTAGAAGACTAGACTTATTTTCAGCTGCCTTATTATCAAAATTACAATTTATATAACATAAATTATGTGAACCAAATACACTTTTGAAGCAGAATTACGGAACTGGTTTAACTCTTCTGTTTCTGCAGAATGTTTCCATCTTAGTAACTGCAGTGGTAACTTTTTTTGGAGGTGGGGAGAGTAGTAGTGGGATGTTTAAAAGTATTTTATTGAACGGTCTAAAACTTGGAAGCACTGCAGAAAGCTATATTTTAACATTTATTGGAAAGCTAATTGTGAAATATTTATTTTAGACCTAGTCTATTATAATGCTGATAGCAGTAATCTACAAAGCAAATTATGAAAAGAAAGTATTTGTACATTGTTGTCCAGTGACAGAATCTGGGTACCCAGGGCTAAGCAGCACAGTGTCCTAGATCCAGGGCTCAGCCCAAGGTAATCAGCTCTCCTGAGTTAAAAGAAGTTTGTTTTCTGGGTGGAGCATCATGCAGATTTACCCAAAGACTGCAAAGATTGATTTCTTCATGTGGTTTTGTGAACTTGGGTTTATTTCTTAATTTGTGTACAACTCGGTTAGGCAAAAATATGGTGTTGCTGCAGAGAGCATGCACGTGGGTGTACATGTTCTTGGCTCAGCCTCCTTGAGGATAACTGACACACAGAAGCTGGGACTTATGGGATGTTTGTATGTGTTTGGGTGCTACAAACAAAGCCCCAACCTCTTGGACTAACTACAACAGGGAAGATTTTTCAATTTCCTTTTGTTTCCCCCCTGCTCAGACCTAACTAAGGAATTTGTGTTCAATCCTTGTGACTGAAGTGTGGCTTTGGTCACAAATCACAATCTTAAACTTAAATTTGGATGGATTACAACTCCAGCTGAATAAAGTATGCCATATTCCCTTGTTCCAGCAGTATGAAATTAGCTGGGTATTTGAGTAGAAAGGAGTTCACCATTATAAAGGCAGGCAATCTGGGGGGAATGAGGAAGCTGAGCGCAAGCCTGCAAGCACAGCTTGTGTACATATTTGTTGAAAGCTAATTGGCAACACAGTTGCCTTTCAAAGTTGTTCTTTCACCTATCAGTAGAGCACAACTCTGGTACTTAATGTACTGTAGATTACGTAAACACTACCCTGAAATATTTGTACAGGCAATTAACTCTTGTTTTTACGCTACTCTGAGTTACAAATGGAATCCTGCTGTAGAGCCTGGAATATTTGTGCTATGAGAGATATTCCATAATTAGATTAAATAATACTTTCAGCAAACTGGCTAGCATTGAGATCAGAAAAACAGGATATTGGTTATCCTGTGAGGAGCTGACAGTCTTCTAAAATTCAGTATCCAAGAAATACAGATGCTGTGTTTGTACTACATTGTTGACGAAAAACTGTATATGCAAGACTTTTCTCTGGATCAAGTGTCTCTGCTTTTGGTTATTATATTTGAAGACTGTAAATGCTTCTGTCACTAATACTGGTCTGCATTTTGTGTGGCAAAATGTGGTTACTAATGGAGAAAATAAGGCATGTGTACAGTGTGGCATTGCAGTTACCAGAACAACATCCTCATCTAATGTAGGTGACTCTAAGAACACTTATGTAGATTCATATTTATTTTTCTTCCTCTTGCTCTTTTCAAACTTAGCTTACAAACATTTTGTCCCTGATGAAATTAAGTCACAGCTCTACAATTTGATCTGGAAAATAAATCTATTAAAATGTAACCTATTGGTAACAACGGTGTTAAAACCAGACCTACATCCTCTAGAGTTTATACACAAGCACTTGACCTAATATGACTATGAATATTAATAAAATGTTAAGGGATTTTATTGCCATTCATAGTGTGACTTGCTGCCACAATAATAAAACAACATTTATAACCTCAATGGCTGTAGCACTCTGGTGCTCATCAACTGCTTTGTGCCTGCACTGACAGAAGTGTAGATAGTATGTTCCTCAATGGAGAGGCAAGGGACTGGTTAAAGGAGTTCATTAGTATTTTACATAGAATCAAACTGGTGGAATCAAAATCCTTCATGCCTTTCATGTACCAAGACATTGCAACTGGATTAGATTGTAATTGACTAAAAAACTAGCTTCTTCAGAGAGGAAAGTGATATATTGTAAAGTAATACAAAAGTGAGATTACTTACACCGACACACACACACACCCACACACTGTGGATGTATGTCAATGACTTTTTTTTTTTTTTGTGGATGAGAACAGCTGAACTTGACTGGCACTTCCATTATGAAGGCAGAAGCCCACTTGCAGATTTTGCATTTGTTCTCTAACTAGTCCTACTCAATTGCTTCTGTAGTCAGAGTCATCTGTTTTCTCTTGCATTTCTCTTCCCCTCTCCTAATAACTGCTCCCAGATAGAGAATTCTTTAATTATAAATGCAGGAAATGTCAAGCAATTTACCTAACACTGCAATTTACCTTTTTTTAGTCAGTTGTAAATTGTTTTACTGGCCCAGTTCCCTAGAGAGGTGTTCTTTCTTAAGAATTTCTCCAGCTTTATCAAACTCTCACACGTGTGGAGATGAGCTATGTGGAGGGAAGAGGTAGGTGTGTGAAATGGTTGTTGAAATGTCTCG
This sequence comes from Scytalopus superciliaris, assembly GCA_013400415.1. Taxonomy (NCBI): domain Eukaryota; kingdom Metazoa; phylum Chordata; class Aves; order Passeriformes; family Rhinocryptidae; genus Scytalopus; species Scytalopus superciliaris. The sequence goes on from VXBX01003014.1 coordinate 699,485, forward strand.
TGTCATACACAACCACTCTTGCTTATGTGACAGAAGATGTGGATGGAAAATATGGATGAAACCAGAAGACTGCTGCAGTTATTGCTGATTTTCAGTAGTGCCTACAAGCTTCTCTTGGATTCCTTTGAAGTCCTCTGTGGCTGTAGAAAATTAAAGATGTCTGAAGTATTACCTTCTTGCCAGATGAAGAGACAGGAGCTGTTGTAATGCGTCCATCCAGTCACTATCTTCGTTAGAGGATCGTATTTGTTCATTAAAGTAATGTCACTGAAAAGGAGAAATAAATCATCTTAAGAAACAATTTTTGATATTTCTCTGATTTAGAAATTTAAAGCTAGTAATTAGTAATTCTAAAGATGAATAGGCAAAGGAATTTCTGTGTAATTGTCTGGACTAGATTTGTAGGTAGAGGGTTTTTAATTAGGTCAGCTGGTGTAGTTGGAAAAATAAACTTTTGTTTGAACATTTCTTCAGAGATATATTTAATGTTTGGATGGAGCAATTAAGTGTCATTCATTTCAGGTTGACGGTCTAACCTGCCTCAGGTTTCTTAATCCAAGGTTAGGAGTCATGGGTTCTTAATGAGTGTTGCACTGTGTAAAAAGACCAGAGAGTTTGTAATCTAATCTTTGTGACTAGGAAGGAGGTGTAACTCTGAAAGAGCTTGAAGCCTATTGTAAAAGTCTATTCTTTAACAAACTAATAGTTTAAGAGTCCCTGTTGTAGCAAGAAATATGACATGTTTTTACATGTGCTTTAGTTTGATACTTTATTTAATCATGTCTGCTTCTGAAATTGATGGATGTTGGTTGGTGTAGATCTGTCTTATTTTCTGTATTATGCCTGTCCTTTCCTGGAGAGTTGGCATTGCCTTCAGGGTTTTCTCCTAGTCTCTACTAGTCTGCGTTAGGGGCTTGATAAACTACTATTATTTGTATTCATAAGACAAATTATATAAATTTATGTGAATCAGCTGGAACTTTGCTTATAGTGGCTCTCAATCTGATCTGTAGTTTATCCATTTGAGCTTTCCTTCAGTAGATTATACTGACTTTCAGGTTAGAGTACCTTTTTGTTGGTTTTTGTAATGACTCCAGGTAGGACCTAGTACAATTTACTGCATTATTAGTTCATGCACCAAGGCAAATAACAGTAGCAAACAATCTTGCAAGCTTCTCAGTGCCTGGCTTCCTCTGTCACTAGTGTCAGTAATTCTCATTCTCTCATTTCCTGTGCTTGTCACAAACCATTTGAGCAAGCAGTGAAGCCTATATGGAGTACTGGCTGGGGGAAAAAAAAAAAAAAAAAAAGGCAAGTATTTCTAGGTGATGGTGTTTGACCCACACTTCTAACAAACTGGTTGCAGTGGTCCTAAACACTGTCTGTGGCAAGACCTGCATGTTTTATGTCCATTTACTGTGCTATCACTGTGCTAAGGGACTTAATTGTAAATAATTAGCAGGCTTTAGGTCATAGGTGATCTGTAAATTATTCTTCTAGCTGTTCACAGAGTATAACTTCCATTAAGCCATAGGAATTGGCTGAATTAATGTTTTTGAAGCTCTGAACACATTGTTGTGCATTTTTTCTTACTAATAATTTTGTCATATGTACCTGCAAAGTAAGTAGTTGAAAGTTTTACGTTTTAGTTTTTTTTTTCCATCATTTTCCCTATGAATACAAAATATCTAAAGCATATAAATCTGTGTGTCTACGTTCAGGTATGGTGGATTTCAAAACCAGGTAAACTGTAGGGCTCTGTCACCATTCCCTTTTCTCCACCCCCACATCCAGAGAAAGTAGTAACCTAGTATCTAAAGAATGCAAGTTATGCAGATGTTCAAAAGGCCAAATAAAACAAATAGATGGGCTGCAGCTGCTAGAGCAGCATAAAGCAAAGAACACTTGCTGCTGTGGTGAGAATCCTGTATTTCAACACACCGCCAGCTTTTGCCCGTTTGAGGAAAATAGCATGGTAAAATAGTTTAACCAGCTTTTGTCTTACTTTGATTGTAAATCGTGATTACTTTCATAATTGTTGAGATTTCAGAGAAACCCCAGATTTCTTGTTAATGAGGAAACAGGACAATAAGAGGCAGTGGTGTCCTTTCATAGGAAGGGAAAGGGGAGTTCCACAGTAGTACAAAAAGATTTGTTCCTAATCTTTTTGTGAGACGTGACAGACTTTCGAAGATGGGAGGACAACTGGGGGAAGTTACTATGTTGAAATACACTTTCTAATATCCTGAGACTATCATGGAAGACCAGATACTCTGCTGTACATCAGAACTTCTAATGGAAAGTTGATTTTTAGGGTTGAGGGAACTGAAGTAGGTTCACTGCCCAATATACTCTTCCAATGTCATCTGGGCATAAAAAAGGCTAAAAAAGTGATACCAGACTTGCATGGGACCACGACACTTGTCAGACTGGGTAAATCATTGACGTGCAGATTAACAAAATTGTTCAGCAGTTGATCTGCTATTTTAGGGCATTCCTAAGCAACACAATGAAATGCCATAGAGATATGCCCAAGCAAATACTACCCTCCTCTGGTACATTCATATAGCACAACCTCTTGCAAAAATATTTGTATTGTCCTGGGAATAACATGGGCATGTCAGAGCAGTGCAGCCACTGTTCTAGACCACTCGAGGTCTAGAGGAGGAGAACTTGGCTTCTGCCAGTGTTTGGTATTACTACTTTAGCTCTCATAGCATGGCTCAACACGCTGCCCTAACAGTATACCATGTAGATCTCATGAGCCTGGGCAGCTTACTCTTTGTTCATATTAAGACTGGTATATGGAACAATAGGCAAGATGTATGTGATGCCTTTGTCCTGGGCTTGTGGAATCTGGTCATACTGAACTGCTGGTTTCAGCTGTGCAACTGCATAGTTTGCCACCTACCTCTCTTCTGCTCAGAGATCCTGCTCAGGGTTTTCCATTTCCTTTATGCTACAGAATCCAGTCTGATGATAGTTTGACTTCTGAAACATAGATAAGATCATAATTTCAAGCATTTGAGTTAATATTTTGGCCTTGTTACATACATGTGTGGCTAGTACATTATCCAAAAAATTTTCAGCCCCTATGTGTTTAAGACCAAGCTAGATTGCTATATACTGTCTTTTTTATAGGGAATGAAGAGGACCTTGAATTACCCAGAGCTTTGAATGTGATGTGCCTAATCTTTTCCTATAGTGAACTCCTCAAACCCCCCCCCAAAAAAATCCATGCAAGCTTTTAGTTTCTGAAAGCAAGATTTTGTTTTAATAAGCAACAGAATAATTGACTTTTTAAATAGAAAACGTGCAAAGCAGTCTAGATGAGAAAAGCGGAAATAAAAGTTTATGAGCAGCTTGCTGTTTTCTGCTGTTTCTAAAGGTGGGTCTTAACTCAAGAGCAGATTTTTTCCAACTCAGTGAATTTCTGAGTTGCTTAAAACTCTCTGCAGCCCTGTCTGTCCCTGAGAAACTCCTTCCATTTTCTCTGAAGCTCAGTTGTGTTTGCACTCTGTTCCTCATTATAGTCTCTTCTTGAGCTGTAGGCACTAAGCTGCTTGCTGTAACTTACCTGCTGCAAATGCAGTATTTAAACTTTCACTTTCATGAGTATGCTTAAAAGCTCTCCATGGAAATGAATAGTCTTCTTTTGTAGGGGTCCACTAATCCAGTCACTTCTGAAAGGAAGGTAATGTGTAACACAGAAATTAAATACTGTCTTGCATGTCTGTAACTTCTTTTGTTCCTGAATTTTGTGACCAAAAGGGTTATATGATAAATTTTGTGGCGTTCATGAATACATTTATACATTATGTGTTTTTACTAGTGAATATGGTCTTCAGAGAACAGGAATTCATCTGATTTTATGGAGAAATGTACCACAACTTGATTATTCCAATAGGCCACTGATACCTGCTTGCAAATACAGAAATCCTCTCACTACAGTATAATTAATGTTTAAAAAGAAATTAGCAATGGGACGTAACAGAACACTTTTGCCCACTTAAAATGGTGTTAAGTCATACCATTAAAGCTTTTAACTTGCTTATTTGCATTGCAAACCTGTTATGAAGTCTATCATTTTCTCTTGTGGAAGTATCTCTTGGGGAAATTGAACTCTCTTCTTCACTTGATGACATTTGCACAATACATTCCTGATGTTTGAGGAGTGGTGGGTGCGATCTTTGAGCTCTACTAGTGTGGTAGGAGGAAAAACAATTATAGTAAAGACATTTGTGCCATGTGATAATACCTACTCTTTTGGTTCCATTTTGTGTCTTCTTCCAAGAATGACTGCAAATTGATCCAGAATGGAGGGCAGCTAAACAGATTGGAAGCAAAGCAAACCTTTGTGGTGGGCTTGGTCACTTTGTTCCTGAAATGTGCTCTGAATCGCCTTAATTAATGGTAGTGAAGGAAAAGCTTGTCTGATAAGGTCATTTAACCTAATGAAACTGGATAGGTTTTGTTTGTTTTGGTCTTTTAAAAAAACTTCTATTGTATAACTAATGACTGTCATTATTTAACTGTTACAGAGTATCTTATTATGTAGTAAAGATTCTGTGGCTTCAGGTTAGGATTTGCAGAGATTTACTAATATTGTTAGTGGAAAAGAGTAAATTGGATGTGCAATTCTTGTGTGATGTTTTGAGGATTTTTGTGCCTATAATTGCGTGTGTGTCTGGACTTGCTTGTTCTTGTAAGTCAGGTAGATGCCATTCAGATGCACACTGTATCTGCTAATCAAGTGCAACACTTTGATGTGTGTATGTACTGTCCTGCTTCCAAATGCTGGAATGTGTCTGTGGTCTTACTTGGTGTCTGCTGTTTGATGTCACTACAAATACTAAAAGCCATGGAATTCTGGTACCTATGTTTTGTTTCCCTCAAAGAGATGGGATTTGAGTACTTTCTTGTATGAAGGATAGGTCACAGCTCCAGGTGCTTTAGATGACAAGCCACATGACAAGACCCTTATTAGTAGCAGTATTATAACAGTGATTAATCTTCACCTGTGAGTGGACCCCCACTCTGCTCATTCAAAGCAACAGGCAGTCTGTGCACCAAACCTTCATCATTTGAGTCAACAGCTGTGAAAGAAGAACCAGGCACTCAGAGGAGAGGTGATTTGTCACATGCTGAAAAGTGAAATGGCAAGGACAGAAAACAGCTCTCGATTCCTGCTTCAGTGCTCTGTCTATTGTGTGGTGCATCTGCTGAGCCCACCAAATCTCTTACTTCGGGATGGATTTCTTTTGGGATGAGTTACTTAACTATTACTTGTGGGTTAAAATGAAAGCCAGCTTTTTTGTTTCTCATTATGGTTTTCTCTTTTACATATTCATGTAAGACTCTTTCCATATTAGTGTTTAAGATTTTATGGAAATACTGATAGTCAAATGCTACACTTGTGAGGAGGTAAAATGAGGACAAAACACAGGGGACAGATCAGAATCTTTAATCTTTTGCTGCTGTATGTAATTTATAAAATGTATTAATTTGGTTTCATTCATTTACTGAACTGTTTTGCACTCTACATCTCTGCTGTTTTGCCTTCGTTTGAACTGGTTTGAAGCCAGTTTTATTCAATGAAGAAGACTCAGCAGAGCAAGGAGGTTTAGCCCTCATACCTTTTTGTCTTAGTTCTTGAGTGTCTGCCCCCTAAAGTTGTGGGGTAGTGTAAGTAGTGGTGTTAGGGTTACACAAATCAATTTCATTGCAGAGCTTTCCCTGTCATAATGATCAGTTTGCAGCACAAATCTCATTGATTTTTCACAGCCCTGTGGAAAAAAAAAACCCAAACCACCACAGTTGATGAATAGTGCTGGGAGAGACTCAGGAGACACTAATTTTGTGGCTGGTGAGAGTAGCTGTGGCTGTTTCCCACCTTCCTTTCTGGCTTCTCTAAACCTTTTCCATTAAGCCTGGCCTTTAGATTGGAGAAGCCTGGAAATTTGGTGGTAATCTATGAGAGACTGAGAGCTTCTGAGAAGGCTGAGAAAGTGCAGCACTCACAGTGATGGAGAGAATGATCTTGCTGGGGTCAGTGGTGCTCCATCAGTGATGGCATGATCATCAGGGCTGCCAGAGAGCCCTGCTCTGGGTGGCAGGGCTGGCAAGAAACCAGGGCTGTCTGATGCCCTGCTCACAGCCTCGTTCCACCACTTAGCTTCTGTAAATGCAGTCAGAATAAATGGTGCATCAGATTGCTTTCTCTNGCTCTAAGCCAGGCATTGTGATTTCTGCTCATTGAGATTTTTCACTGAACTATTTTCTTCTGGCCCTCTTAAATTATTCATATTCCCCTTTTTTTTCTTTTCTTTCTTTTTTTTTTTTCTCCTTGCTCCCCTGCTACATATTTTTATGGGAGCAGAAGGGTGGAAACAAACTAAAGGTCTCTAGAAAAAAACCCCAAACCCACAGTTCTGGAAAAGTAAGAATTCTCTCCATAATGGTGTGTAAATTGTACTTCATAATCAAGCTGTCTGCTTTCTTTTTACATACTGATTCTGGCAGAGTATTGTCCCTGCACTGATGACCCCTTTTCATCTACTCTTATACAAGGTGTATTTAAATAGCTGGATTGTAAATCTCATTCTGGAAAACTTCCCACCTCGCCTGCCATTCCACTTGATACTACTATTCTTGTTTAGGCAATGTGGAGAGTTGTGGCAGCAGAAGCAGGGCAGCCATGTGCCTTCTGGCAGCAGCCTGGGCTGCTTTTGGACATTTCTTTCTGTCTACTATCGATTATCCACATATGTCAAACCTTTATATGCTCTGAGTTTTTGATGCGCTAGATTTTCTGAGCATGACTATATTTTTGAAGCCTGGTGTACCCTTACTGGAAAGGTACAGACAATCTGTCACTGGAAATAATACATGCAGTATTGTATGTTGTGCAAGGAGAAACTATAATCGTGGCAGCACAGAAAGATTAGCAGTGGACTGTTGAAATTGGTAGTTGTTCTCAACTAAATATTTTTTGAAATACCACAGAATTTTAAAAATTATAGGGGTGGCTGTTAGAATGCTACCTTTATCATTTCAAGTATTGGATTTTGAAATAATTTTTTTCTACTGAGATTGAAGAATTAGAAAAAGGAAAATGTTTCTCTGATTTTGTTCATCATTAAGTTCAAGTGAAAGAACATAAAAGCATAGGGAAGTTTACAGAAAATGTGAATTTTTATCTGATTTTTTAATTTTTTTTTTCTCCTGCCCTCATTGTCTACATAGTGTTCCTGAGAGTAGGAGCTTCAGTGTACCTGGAGAAATCAGAATCTCGTAAGAATTAACATGAGTATCTCGTGGGAGACTTCTGTTCAGTCCCTCTTTTCAGTCTGAATACTCTGAAGACTGTGTGATGATCTATAAGACATGGAAAAAGCCAGTTTTGACCAGTTTGGTTAGACTGTTGTTTGGGTAAAAGAAAGTGTTGAAGATAAAAGCTGAGATGTCACCCACTTCAGTGGAGGAAATGGGCAGAAGTTGACAGAGTTTAAGAGCTGCAAATCAGGAAATATCAAGTACAAAAAGGCTTTAGCTATTCTAAGTGTTTTGGTCTACAGGAGAAGAGTTGAGAGGTTAAAATAACTGCAAAATAATATTAATGGTGGGAAAAGCAGCCATTTTATGTGACTGTGAGTGAAGTTTTTGTGATATAACTGAAGCCACCAACTAAGAGAAAGATTGAACTCCTGCCTCTGTGTTTGCAGTGTGTCCCTTGAGCAGGTTCAGCTCTCCTTAGTTGGGCAAGTATTTAGCTGCCCACCCTGAAGTCCTTCTGAGCTGGTATTTATCTGAATCAGCTCACTGAAATGTCCAAAACCAGACACTCTTCTGAGTCTTTGCTGAGTTAAAGTGAAGAGATTTCTGTAGTCTGTTGAGTGCCAGAGCCAACACAAGGCTGGCAGCATAAGAGCATGGCCAGGAGTGGAACCAGCTTTTAGGACAGCAGTGAGCCATTCGATTGTCTCATTTGCAAAAACCTCACTCTTTCAGCTTCATTTTGCATGCAGTGTTAAGAACAGGAGCTTCACAGTATGCGTTCTCCATATTTCTCCATATGTGCGTTATGGTCCTCAGAGGCATGGTTGGCCATAGCATAGAGTGAAGACTGCAGGAGAGCAAAACACAGATGAGGACATGGAAGAACTTACTTTGCACAGTACTCTTTTCTTCCTGCATATCACCTTCCTCACAGCCTGCATGTGGTAGGAGTCCTCTGAATTGCTCCCAAATCTCTTCCAGAGGCAGTCAAGTTATTTTAAGCTGCTGGTGGAGTTAATTTATATGATTCTGCATGTGTGGCTCAGTACTTGCATTTTCTTTTTCCATAGAGAAGTGGGGGATGAGTTTGCCAGTCTCCAGCTGATGACATGTATGAACTGAGTGCAGCAGCATCGCCAACCAGATGAGCTGAACACCACTAAGGGTGGCACTGTGCGCCCTGGGGGAGGCACACACAGGGTTACTGGCACACACGGTCAGTCAGGGCACTAAGTCCACTCAGGGATGTTAGATGTCTGCTGAGTGTCTGGAGAGTTCTGGCTTGCTGCTCTTGCACCTGCAGACTGGAAACCGGTTTTGCCATGTGCCTGAGACATGGAGAGGCCTCCAGGAGCAGTATTACTCATTCCAAATGTGTCTGAGGGCTCTTTCAGTTTCCCCCTTGTGCAGTTCAAGGGAGAAGCCAAGTCACTGGCAGTCCGATCTAACGCCTCCTCACAGTGTGGAGGAAACCTCCCTGCACATTCACAGCTGCTGCAGGGCTCTCCTGCAATGTGGTGGTGTCTGTAAGAAAAGATGGACACGGGAATCTGTGGAAGTGGGTTATTCCAGCCTTGTGCAGCTTTGTGTTGTCAGCTTGGAAGGAGCACCGAGCGGCTTCTTGCTGAGGCCAGTGGGCAGAGTGAAAAGCCACCCCAGGCAGGGACGTTTTCTGTCCATCTGTTACAAGTCTGTGCTCTTCACAGGCGGCTACATTTGGGAATGAGCCCCCGTCACTGGAAGTGTTCATGTGCTGTCAGGTCCTAGAACAGCAGCTACCTTTACCCTTTTCTGGCACAGGAATGGAGCTTGCCAATGGTAAAAGACCTATGTGTGTGTCCTCTGTATGCGTGCATGACAGGATATATTTAGAAGTGAGCTTGATTTAAAAATGAAGAGCTCGAAATATGGTGTCTGGTTTGGCAGTGAGAATGTGAAAATGCAGTATTGGTGTCTTAGCCTTTCGTAGGCTGGAACTAATTGCTGCAAAAAACCCTTGCAGGGACTCAGTCAATTTAAATAGAGAGCATACATGTTAATCCTTATTATTCCCCACATCTCTTTAATTGCTTTCTCCTGCTAAATGTAAAGGATTTGAAATATACCGTGAGGTACAGCTTTTCGAGACCTGAAAAATGTATGCATTTGTGATGGCTCTCTTTCACAGTTCAAAAGATGCATTTCAAAGGATTATAAAAATCTGAATCAATAATGCATTTCAGCAATGTTGCCTTGTGGAAAAACCTTTCCAGTTCCTTTGTAACTGTTAATTGTTGGATTTCAGATGGCAGGGAGGTTTGAGCACCATATGTGATTGCATGTGGTAAGCTCTATTGCTGCTGGGGTGGGAGGATGTCAACCGCTTTTAAAAAGAAGTTCATACTTGGGAATGACTTTGCCACTCAGAAAGTTAAAAGAGGAGATTATGAATGTTAGGAATCAAATTTCTGGCCCCATTAAGTTGCTGTAGGAATTTTGCCACTGGCTGAAGTCCATCAGTGATTTCACTAACAAATGTAACATCCAAAAGAAGATCCAGTCAGTGCCTCTGAGGAGTTGACGGGAGAGGTGTAAAAGATTGCTTAGTAAATGAAAAGAAGTACGTAGTTCAGTTGTGTACATGCTTCACTTTTTTATAGCAAAGAAAAGAAAACTTTATTTAAATTCAGTGTGTTTTATTTCTTGCACGCTTTTAAGTGGTTTTTTTTTTCTACACGAGTGTTGGGGAATGCTATAGTTTCAACATCGTAGTTGTAATAAAATGAGGATATTAAGAAGTGCTGTGACATGAGATGTTACTGCAAAAATTCTTGAAGTTTAAATTGTTCTTTTCTGTCTATTACAATATCTAACAACACTATTATACAATTTGTAATTGTACCATGGTATTAAATAGAAATTATTTCCACTAAGGAATATCATAATAAAATATTAATGAATATTATTACTTCTGATCAACTATGTTTATATTCAGATATCTCACAAAATTCTAAAATAGAATTTTAACACCATCAATAAGCATGTATGTTTTTACTAAGCCTTTTTTTTTTCTTTTTCCCGTAGCCATTATTACAACATTTGTGAAAAAGAGGAACAGCAAAAATGTAAGAATTTGTATTATTCTGGTTCAGGTCATTAACACAGGGTTTAATACTGTGATTTGAAATTCTGGACTGAATTGATGTTTACTTTATATATTAAAGATATTAAGTACAATATATTGACTGCATAGCTTTTCAAATTGCTTCCAGTTAGAAATATGCATTTTAACTAATCCAGAGTCAATAAAGGCAATCTCTCAGGCATTTTTGAAGTAAACAATCCTAGGTTTACTACTGTGGTTTATATTCCAGCAGCTTCAAGATTTCTTTGTCATTCTAGGAGCTATGTAAGTACCCAGGGACAAGCTGCCTTTGCCAGGAGTGTTTACTACCAAACTAAGTTGGGAAGAATATCCAATGGTTTTATTGGTTTTTTTTGTGGATAAATGCTGCAGGTGCAGAAGTGTGCTGTAATTTATGTAATAATGTGTAGCAGAGCTGGAGCCTGTCCCCATTTCCTGCATCCAGACCGTTCATTGACTGAGCTTTAAAAATTTAGAAAAACATCATCATTGAGTCCTGAACATTTCAATTCCATTGACCCATGTACCAAAACTATTCTTCCTCTGCTTCAGCTCAGCACTTCTACATGGCTCTACAACTCGCAAATCAGCGTGAACCACTTGACTGAAAATGTGTGTATTCCAGCCATCAGATAAATCAGTATCTTTAACATGCAGCACATGGCTGTAGTGTATGAAGTTATGTATCAGCTCTTGTTTTATGTCTCTAGATTAAAGTTTCAAAAATGCACTGGATTTTCATAGAACAAATTGTGTGGAGAAAATCTAACTTGAAATCTATAAGAAATCTCTTCTCACTTGATGAGACTTCCGTCATTATTCCTTCAGACATAAACTCACCAAGATCATTTCTATATCCTCTAGTTGATATCTAAGATATTATCTATTATTGAAGTTTTAAATTAAGATTATAATCTATCCTTAGTTGGGCTAGACAGTCAGATCAATGTAGTATGTTTTGTAAATACTTACTGTCTGAAGTGTTTGTGGTATGCCTTTTCTGCAAATATTTATTAAAGCCTGTACTTACTTCTTCATTTGATTTTTTCCACACATTTCAATGGGGTGTTAAATAAATGGTAGCTGCCAAAATCTTTTATTTTGAGTTAATATTGCATATTTAAATTTGTATTGAAGTGCTTTCTGTGTCAAGTGGAGGCAGAGAAGTTGATTTTTATGAATACCATGCTGCTTTATTTCACCTTTTAATGAAGTTCAGAAATAGTACTGTGCTTTTCAGTATTCATGTATAGAAGGGATGTCAGTGGATTTTATTCCTTATTAGGGTGAAACTGTTTTCAGCAAGTGTATTAACTATGTAACAATAAATTGCTCTTGTAAATAGTGTTTCCTCTCTAGTCCACTAAGGATGCATTCATGCTTATGCTTAACTTTATGCACTGTTTGGCAGACCATCCTCAGAGAGTTATGCTGAGTTTTGCACCTTCTCTGGTGCATCAAATTAGAGTTGTGTATATATGCAGTTCTTCAGAGGATTCTCTTTTTTCAAGATACATGATTTTCCTACTCCTCAAACAATATCATCCCCTCAGCTTGGTTATCCACTTCCAAAGAAGTCTGCCAAGGTAAATGATATGTTTAGTCTATGTTATATGTCTAAGTGGATAATTTAGTGCATCATAATGAAAATTTCAATTGAAACAGACTCTGTAATGCCTTCAAAAGTAGTACAGTATTACATTTGAGTCAGTACTGGTCAGGGAACACAATAGGGTTATTGTTTGACCACAGTGTGTTTTGGTCCACTATCACACAATAAATGTATTTGGTGATAGCTGTATAACCATGCTTCAGGCATGGTGCTTATGTGCTGCGTCCCAGGACATAATCTCCTGGTCACTTGCTGGGAAGAGGCTGTACTTGCGGTTCCTGGGATGGGAATTGCTTTCAGTCATAGCAAGAGATGTTTTAGAGCTTGGGGAGAGAAAAGCAGAGATCCAAAATAATTTGCACATGAGGTGGCACAGTCTCTGTTGACTAAAGATGCCAAGAAGTAGTTGTGAAAGCCAAATCAATTCTTCAGCTAGGTCAACTCTAGATTCTCAGCGTAGAATTTCTCAAAAGAAAGAGCAATAGCACTGAGAAAATAAGGTTTTCAAAAATAGCTAAAAGTTTGGCATACATGGTACAGCATATTTTTCTGTGTACAGAGTGTAATTTTCAGTCCAGGAATCAGGCTGATAGTGAAACGAGTCTCTTTCACCTCATGAAATACCCAGTTGTCTCTTTCTGTCCAGTTTATTAAAAAAGCAGATGACTTCACATCTCTCCATAGCTGAAACATTCTCCTTCCTACCTCCTCTCCTACTTGAAGGTGTGACTAAGTTTGGTTTAAAAAGGAATATTTAAAAGTGATTCCTCAACTATTATCAAAAGTGGGTATGACTATGCTGGTTTTTCCTCCTTTGCTTTTGAAATATGTAGTGACAAAAATCTAAGGTGCCAGAATAGTCTTAAATGCCCGTCCCTGCCTGTGGAAATAATTTGCCTATCCTGCTGTCACCTGCAGGGAGTGGAGGGTTTGGGAGTGGTAATGTCTCTAATTAATACTCTAATAGAAAATTTATGGAGGGGTAAACAGCACTTGCCTCCAAAATTAATGTTGGTGGTGTTACCCTTGTTCATTCTTGCTTTAACAGCTGCTTGTACTGTATATACTTCTGGAATCAGGACAAGGTTGGCAACAGCTATGTATGGAAGTTGGTGAAAATTCATGAAAATTGGACAGGTTAAAGTTACATTTCTCAAGTTACTTGATTTCTCAAATAAACATAATTGGGAGAAGTGGGGAGGAAAAAAAAAGGTGCTCCTTGTAGAGCTGTTTTGCATCACCTCTTGAGCACTGCAGTTCTCCCTGGGCATCTGGGTAGCCAGTGGGAATGTGGTTTCAGCTGGGTTCTGCTCTCAGCATGACTAGAGGGATTAGGTGGTACCTGAGGCATTTTGTCCTCTGCATCTGAGAGCTGGGGTGGGGTTTCCCTCTCAGAAAAGCACAAATCTTTAAATACTGGCAGCTGTTCTTTGAAAGCAAAGGTTTTGGTGTTAGCTGGGGTCTAAGCAGAGGGAATGCTGCTGCAGTCTGCATTATTCTGGACTTCAGGCAAAAGGATGAAGGCAGAGGGGAAAACAGTGAAAGTTAATTTCCAACTCGCAGCAGAGAGTCTTGCAAGGCTGCAGAACCCCCCTGAGTTCTTGCTCTGTGCTGTGCCCCTGGAGTACTTTATGTGGTCAGCAGCTTTCTGCTCTCCCACCCAGGTCATTTAGTACCTGGCTGAGCACTCACAGAAGCTGAGAGGTTCTCCACAGAGGATCTGTCCTTTACCCCCAACAGCTGTGGGCCAGCAGAGCCCATGTGCACAACCCATGGCCAAGGCTGTCACCTTTGCTGCGTGTCTCAGACAAGCATGAGTGACAGCAGGTAAGAGGCAATGGACTTGGCCTGGCCTTTTCTGGTGGCTCTGCGTGATGGTCTTCACAGAGTGACAGCTGTAAAATTAGCTAATCAGTTAATCACTGGTAAATTAGCCTTGTGTCTTTGTGGAGAACAAATACAGTAGTTATGTAAAAGTTGTTAAGAGTTTTTCTCTTTTTAATTAGCAGAAATAGATGCAAAATGAGTGATGATTAGGCAGCTGATGAATTCAGTAGTACAATTATGCCTAAAGCTATGCCCCAGTACTTAATGATGGATGCTCTGAGCAATCAAAGAAGCCTATTTAGATAATTTATTTATTAAAAAAACGTAGACATTGAGTAAGATTGTGTATATTGCAAGTATATCAACTTCAGTGTCTGAGAAAACCTTTCTAAAATTTGGTATGTTCATGTCTTTTTCTGTATTTATTTATTTTAAATTAACTGTTACTGTTAACTTTCAGTTTTATAGGAAAGGCTCTTCTTTAAAAAATAGTTCATCAAATTCTGAGCGTTCCCTAGAAATGAGAATTATATAAGAATTGTAAAAACTAGTGCAACTTTGTTCTTTTTCCTTTGGGGCTGTCTGAGACGGAGGAGTGGAGGAAATTACAGCCCTGGGTGTCTGCTCTGGGATGCTTTAAGAAAATGCAAGTCATGATGAGCAGCTGCCTTGTATGCAGCCAGTTGGGAAGGCTAATATGATTAGTCTGTAAACACTAGGAGATGGTAAGTGTTGGTGTCAAAGGGACTGTGACAGTCATCAGATTGTGGTTTATCTCAGGCTGTCGTTTGAATGATGGCTCTCCTCCACAGAAGCTGTTTTATGGCTTTGCAGTGGTATAATCTTAGCCCAGCCTGATGGATCCAGCACTGCTCTAAGCAGCTTCCTGGTTTGCTGTTTTGCACTGCCAACCCTGGGCTTTTCACGAACAAGCCTGTTATTTTCTTTTCACCAACCAGGAATTACAAGCATAAAATTTACTAATCCTGACAGAGTGGAAATTGGCACTTGCCCATTTGCAGAAGAGTATTAGACAGCAACAGAGAGTCCCTTCACAAGAAATCGTGGGGGCTGCTCACCAGAGCAGCAGGCAGGCACTTCCTCTCCCATGTTTGCCTGTGCAGTAGCAAGGTTGCATTTTGCGCTATGTGCTCAGAGATGGGTCACAGGAAAAGGCATTCCTGTAAACAGATGGACTTCTAATCTGCTGCAGAGCTGGGCAAGAGCATGAGGTGATCCTTTCTGCTCTAGCTGATTGATGCCCTCAGGAGGGGATGCAGGGCAGTGAGCATGGCAGTGCTTGGTGGGTCCAGTCACCTCCATACTGGGTGTGTGGCAGCTGAGGGCACACACAACCATGCATGTGGGAACTCTAGCTCATCTCTGATAAAACTTCAGTAGCTGCACTACCTAAGTGAAGCTGTATATGAAATCTACACTCTTTCTTCAGTGCTGCAGAGAGGAAAGAAGCTTTTACTGCACTACATTTGGACTTCTTGGCTATTTCAAGTTTTGAGGTTTTGAGTGCCAGTTGATATAGTCATGGGAACTTGTGCTAAAGTATAGCCCATGTCAGTGGGAAGAAAAAGGGATTTACATGCATACGTAGAGTAAGGGGCCTCCTGCAGTCTCCCATGTCCCAGTAAAGGCTGCCATTTCCCACAGCAGATACCCTCTATTCTGAACGATGAGTGAGCCCTTGCTAAAGCTCTTCTGGCAGACCCTGAGGCACCATCACCTGGACAATAAATTTTTATTTCAGTAAGGGTCAGAGGGAGCAGTCTGAAGCTCTGAAAGTCAGCCACAATGGAGCTCCTCCATACAACCCCCACAGCTGCAGATTAGTCAGGAGGGGGTCAGCTGCTTGCTGTGAGTTACAGAATAGGAGGATAAACAGTAAATGGAGATAAGTTAGCGAAGGTGAAAAGACAGCTGTTAACCCCTTCACTGCAGAGAAAATTTTTAAACCAAGCAAAAGCAAATGGAGAAGAATATGAAGGCTAAGGGGATATAGAGACATTATCTAAAAATGTTACTCCTGCTTTGGGAGGTTCTGTAGCAAAGAAGAGAATTACAAGCTTTTTAAACCAATTCAGAAAAAAGAATTTCTAGGGAACTTGTCTTGAACTTTGGAGCAAAGGCTGGAGACTGGAATTTGGATGATTCAGCAGAGGACTGATAGTGGAAGAATTTGTGGAGATGGCTGTGAGATATGTAGAGTATAATGTCTCTTTTTTTTTTTTTTTTCATGTCTTAATTACAGATATGGAGTCTCATGCTTTTTCCCCCCCTCATGTGAGTTAAAAATTGTTATATTTAAAATGGTTGCGTAAGTGTGCAACACCTTTCACAACTGGTCCTCTCTATATTACTTTTAATAACTTTTGCTACTGTCCTTTGAATTATGTAAGAGCATCTTTTCCTTCCTTCCAATTCTCTTGAGAGTAAACCATCCCTAGCACATCCTGATGAAGCAATTGAAAACGCTCCTATTCCTGGTATGGGCTGTAATGAGGGCCTGTAATGGTACCTCCATACCTGCTCAACGGAAGAACATATTTTAAGACACAGGCTTTGATTTAAAAGCTGTTGGCAGCTGCCTTGCAATAGATGTATTTTTCTGCTTTCCTAGATGAGGATTTGTATGAAATGTGACAATTAAGAAACCAGTTTTCCTGTTCTGGATGCAGTGGACAGCACTAGTTCATGTACAAGCTGGAAAGATGGTGACATTGGCTACTAGTTTGCAAGGATAAGAGACTATTGATTTCTGGCAAATAGATTATGGTGTAAGGCAAACATTCATAAAAGCCATGCAGAGAGCATAATAATATTCAGCAGTGGAAATAGAAAAGGCAATTGATTTACCATGCTGCCATAAAGCAGCACTCCTCCTCTCTCTGCCCTTGTGACAGGCTCTTCCCTGCTGCTCTTCTCCCTCTGTCCAGGCACCCACCAGGGAGCCAAGGGTGCCAGTGGCTCTAATTGCCTGGGATTTGGCAGCCTGGAGGGGATGCCACTTGCCTTGGACTGCTTCAGCATTTATAAATCACAGTTGTGCTGTCCAGACCTGATCTCTGCATGTGGTAAACCCATCTGGCTGGGGAAAGCCATGTTCTTCTCCCCACTTCTGAATGACTCCTGCCATCCCACCCTGCCCCATCAGCTTGCCCCCAGCCTACATGCACCTTCTGCGCCCTCCATTGCACAAATGCATCTTCTGCTGGGGCTGAGGCTTCCTTCTGTCAACCTGTTGTGTAACTGGGGAAAATTAAATCAGGATTATTTTTTTTTAGTTATTATTGTCTTGCATGGAAATTAAACCATTGCTAGCAGTTGCTTGGTGTATTATGGGGTTTTTTTAAAGTTCAACTCCATGATGGCTTCATAAGGAACAACAGAGATATGGCATCATTGTGCCAGTGGGATGGTGTTTCAGGGTGCTGTTTGTATATCAGCTAGGAGACTTTCTCCTTCACTTCTGGAAGGTTAGGATCAGAGTTGAGTGATTTTGTGGATATTGGACACATTTTCCAGATCTTTTAAATATTTAAGTGCTATGCCCAATGGGAGGGAAAAGATATATTTAATTTTTTTCAACCTATCAATGCAAACACAATAACAAATGTATCAGAGTATGCCTTTGTGAGCTCAGAGAGCCAAAGTTGGAAATGCTGGGACTTGAGACTGGGAGGCAACAGGTTTTTCTGGTTTTGCTTTAAATTAATCTTGCATCTTTGGGTCTCCAGGTATTCCCTGATGCCCTACATTTAATGGCACAAGCGTTTTTTGTTTTTTTTTTGAGTTGTGGTTTGTTTGGGGTTTTTTCCCCCTTTTTGTAAGGAAGCCAGCCTTTTGTGGTCTGTTCCATACTAGTTACCAAATCTGCTTCATCTCATGTGGCATTTCTGTCTGTTCTGGTTTGTCAGCCTGCCCTGTAGATTAGAGGTGGGGTAACCAGAATCATTATGAGATAAATAGCCCCTTCTTCTGTCACACCCATATTAAAACTTAAGGACCTCTTACTAGATCATGGCAGTGCACTGTTGAGATGTGATTGTGTAGCAATGTCTCTTAAGAGTTCTTTGGCTTAGCCTTAGTTTTTATGCAAACTCCCTGTTGTGTTGTTGCTCTAAGCTGGCTGAGTCAGTATTTGCAACCTCAGTTACAGTTCTCACTTCCTCTTCTCTCACAACTGGAAATTATTCAGCTTTTCAACTACATCATGTTTATGTTGACTTAGAGTACTAAAAGAAATTGTTATGCTCAGAATTTGGGGGTTGGGTTTTTTTCTCTTTTTAATCACATGGTCTAAAAATGGCTGAAGTGTGTGTGCACTTGCTGAAATCCTGTATAGCTTCCAGTGCACCCTGTTAGAATCTGTATACTGTTGGTGTTTGCATGTAATTAACATTGTGGTATGATTTGTTATATTAAGTAAATTATTACTGAAATTTTAGTCTGTTGAAATAGAAAACTGTATAGAATTTAATGCTGACCTTTGTATATGAAATTACATATAATTATTAGATTTGTAGAAGACCTTTTGAATTAGTTAACATGTACTAACCCATATTTTCACTTACCGGAGACTGTTGAGTTGCTCTTATTTCCAGTAAGCTTGCTGGAAGTGGGAAGAGAGCATTTACAAGAGGTTTCTGCCTTGTCATTAACACATTTTTATTTGAAAGTGTTGTGTAAAATAAATCCACACCATATGCATGCACTCTTGCGTAGATGCACAAAGAGTAGGGGTAAAAAGAGTTTCAGAGCTAACTTGTAACCGGTAAAGAACTTAATGGCAGGTCAGGGTATAGTTTTGGAGGTGGCTGTAGGCATGAGATGATTCCAAGGCTGGGCTGGGGGAGAGACAGCCAAAGCATTGTGTATGCTCAGGTAAAAATACTGGTCTCTCTCTCTCTCTCTTAAAATGAAAAGCAGCTTCAAGGATGACAGATTACTTTTTGGTTTTCTTGTATAAAATATGGCAAGTGAGTTTTCCTGTAAAAAATTCTTAGCTGTGCAACACATCATCAAATGAGGATATAGATTGTCTTCTGAAGGAGCAGGTTTTGGGTTTTGTCACTACTTCTAACCCATACCTTGAGGGGACTTTGTATAAAAAAAATTTATACATATTTACTAGGTTGGTTTGGCCTCAGCTTGCTTTTTTGCCAACAGCATCTGGCAGGTGACTGTAAACAGAGTAGTATATTTGTAAATGCTGCACATCTGAAAGCTAAAGCCTTCTTCCTCCTCGTGTGAAAAAAATGCAAAATTGCTTATATATACACTTCATGTATGTTCTGTTTTTTCACCTAAATCATGTCTGTGGCTGTCATGACTGATGTGTTGAAGCAGTAGTGCTGAACTCTTGCATGACAAGGAAGAAGGAAGCATTTGCTCTATTCCAGGATGCTGTGCTGAGCCTGCCCGTGTTTCAGGGGAGAGTCCCTCTGTCTCTGTCAGATGCTAGTTCAGGAGGCTCTTTGGTCTAGACTGTCACTATTGCTCTGCTTTTGAAAAGCCCTACCTTTGCCTTCAGATGTATGGCTTGTAAAGACAGCTATATCTGGGTGAGGGCTGGTCCTAACCTTGCCACCTCTGCACGTGTGGAGTTAGTTGCAAGCTACTGTCTGCAGAGAACTTTGACTGCATAAAGAGGTACCTGCCATGACAAGAAGTGGTTGTGTGAACTGAGCCATGGGCAAGGTAAAACACGAACAGGTGAGCACTGATACTGCCACAGGCTGGGCACTGCAGAGACCTGAGCAGTTCCTCTGAGGACCTGTGGAAATCATTTGATGCCGACAGGACTTGGCATGTGGCTGGAGATACTCACTATTTTGAGCTGAACTGAGTAAGAGGACAGCAGCAGTGCTCAGAGTCAGGAAAAGCAGAGAACTTGTATTGTGCGTTCTTCCCAGTTTACTGGATGAGCCACTTACTCATATTGATTTCTGTCTATTGTTTAGGGATTTCCACTAGTGGCTATTGCTGTGTGCAGTGGGTCTAGCTACACCGGAGACTCCTGCAGAAGTGCTGCTATCCCTGTGTTTCAGACAGGACAGCTTTAGGAGAGGGGGAAAAAAAAAAGCGTGTCCTAAGAATCTTCTCAGAAGTCCTGGATTTCCTAATATGCCCAGGTCCCTTCTGCCTTGTGGCCTCCTCACGTATGATGGGGATTACAGATACTTCCAGGTTGTCAAGTGCGAAGGTAGATTTTTATGGCAGAACATTTTCTAGATTATCCCTCTCTTTCCCCCAGTATAGAGGAAAAAGGATAGAAAACCAATGTTTGGTAACACTTTTGCCAATGGCAAGTTTGGGCCACACTTGGCTTCTATTAGTCTTTTGGGTTTGCTGGTCTGATTTGGAAAATAGAACTTCCAATGGAATTTGGAACTGAATTTACATTACTCAATTGCCTTGAGTAATGTCACTTCAAGGACGGTGGCACTTGCAGGACTTAGCCTATCATATCCTCTTGTTCATTTGCTTCAGCAAGCAATTTTGTAATTATTATTCCTTGTTCATCAATTTCACTTTGTGGATTTAGGTACCAAGTGCTTAGTGTTGATTGCTCTAATTTGGCAACAAAAATTTTACAATAACAGTGTTTTGAACATTGGATGTGTGGGAAGACAGTGCTTGCTTCTGATTTTTAGGATGTTTTTGCAGATATAGCTGAGCTGACTTGGTGTGAACAAATGCAGCTTTAGAAAGAAAATTCACCATGATACAGACACAGCTGCCATGGTGCTCTGCAAACCTGAGCCAGCTGTTAGTGGTGCTGTACACCACATCTGTCCTGTTTTCAGCTCTGAGCTAATGCCTTTCCTGCAGTTACCTGCTAGCCAGCATGGCACACCCTTGGAATGGGAACAAGATGATGGATTTTTTCTTGTGGACAATGGGGTGGTACAGGTGTTAGAGGTTTTGGGAAGCTTTTCCTGCCTTGTCAGTTTCTTATAATCAGTAATCCTGAGAGTGTATTTGAATATCGAATTTCTCCACTCATCTCTGGCTCTGGTTTCCCCCAGTATTCCTTTTCCTAACACAAGAACGTGTAGTCCCAGCTTTCTTCAAAGAGCAGATAAGAATAATTAATTTGATAGCTCTCATCTAAAGAAAAATATAAAGCTTGCAACAACTTTACCAAAACCCATCTGTTGGCATATTTCTGGGCATTCATATTTTTATAAATTGCTTTTAAAAATACTGTGGTTCCTCTCTCTTTATTGATTGAATTACAAGCCTTTTAAAATACTGTTTCATGTTCATGTGTTTGCACAGTGCATAGCACAATGGACTTGCAGTCTTGGCTGGACCTGTAGTTTTTACTGTAACTCTTACCCCCCCCCCACCACCACCCCCGCTCCGCAAGCTCTAGTTGAGTCATTCTGCCCCAAAATCCAGCATCCCCTTCAGACTGTATATTGTCTGTAGGATCCAAAATAAGACTATTGTAGAAAAAGCTTTTAGAAACACATGCCTTCTCTATATCCTCCGTGGCAAAAGTGCAGTCTCTCCATCCCTGGTCGATACTGCATGTGAGCTGCATTCTCTTGAGTATAAATACACCGTGTTAAAAAAGGAAAAGCACTGAGTGCAGCTTGCTTCCTGGTGTGTCAGTGCTCTTCTCGGAACTGATGGGGCAATTCTTTTCTCCTGAGCTCATTGCTCTTGAGTGCGGCCGAGGACAGTGTGCCTCCTCCTGCCCTTCTCTGCCAGCTGGAGAAATCCAGCCTTGACACAGCAAGCTGGGGAGGATCTCTTCCACCAGGAGAGAGATTCTGGTGATGTTTGTCATGTTACTCACTGTGCATCTTTCCTGACTTACCATCTTCTTTGAGAGATTTGTGTCCTGCTCCCCTTCACGTAGAGCAATTTCATTTGTGACAGTTTCTGCAATTTGATGTAACACAGTGTAGGTCTCAGGAGGTGAGAAGGAGGAAGACCTTAGTTTATATTCAGTGCCTTGGAAAACCTATGGGATATGTACCTCTCACTTGCATAATGTCAGATATTTTTTGGATGCAACAATTTATATGAAATATTTTAAGTCTGAAAGTTGTGTGTGACCTTTAGCAGAGGAGCAACACGTAACTTGACGATTTAAGTCACTTGTGCAGTTGTTGAGCTAATCTCATGCATACTTTCCCCCCGGTGGCTGTTGGACTAAATGTGATGTTCTATTCTGGCTAGTTCTCTTATATTTATGATATTTTATTTTAGGTTACTCTTCATCATAGTTAGCATGGGCTAGCAAGTGTCATCAGCTTTGTAAACTGGTTGTTTCCTTTCTACTTCAGAAAAACCTGTTTGTGGAGCTGACATTGGTATTCATGTCCTTAGGTAAGATAGAGTGGTCTGATTTGTTTTGCTTTTGGGGTTTTTTTTGTTTTTTGGTTTTGTTTTTTGTTTTTAAATACATGTTTCAGAGAAAAATAATTCTAAAATTTGGGGAGTTGGAGAGGAAAAGGAAAACTGGCATGATGTTCAAGTGTTCAGCAAATGTTATCTACAAAACTTTCAACTGATGTGAGGAAGTTAATCTCTATGTATCTTTCTTAATGCAGTTCAGGAGCCAAAACAGGATGAAACACCATTTGCTTGTTTTATTTTTTACTGACATAAAAACCAAAACGAACTCAGTTTGATAAGAAAACATGTCTCAGGCACTTATATTGTTTAATGATTTTTTTCTTTTTAATGGCATAGAAAAATAAAAATATTGATTCCTAAAACACAGACCCACAGACCTGGGGGGAGGTGGGTGTAGACAGTCTCTCAGTGAACACAGTAGTTCTACGGTAATCAGAAAGCCTGCAATCCCATTCCCGTGTCTCGGAAGACCTCCTGATTCTACGGGCTCCAGGTCTGCCTGCAGAGCACCTCCCTTGATTCCTGCTCTTGGGGATTGTGTTTGGGGTACTTTGGGAAATGAATCACTTGGCTTACAGCCATTTCCCTTAAGTTCCATATAAGGTGGAAACATGTCAAACAAAGGAATCAGGTCTTTTACTCTGAATATTCCATAGCGTGTTCAAAGGTAGCATTGATTTTAACATCATAGTTTCATGGTATCCAGTCCCCCTTTTCATGTGCAGCTCTCTGATGTTTATCATGCCAAGACACAGAACAAATCTTGCTTTTGTAGGTTTTACTTTGTTTTACTAGATACTACTTTATAGTATCAGAACGCACAGCAGATATTTACAGGCAAGGTATAAAAATAGTTGTCTGAGGTCAAAAAGTCTGCCAGAAAAATCTTCTGTGTTTCCTTCTTGTTAAAAAAGGTTTTGGTTAATTTTCTTCTCTTGGTTGATTATTTTTTTTTCAGAGTCACTGTTGCTTGGGCTGGACTTTCTAAAGTGTTTTCAGTAGTGAAAGGCAGCAAACTGCCATCTAAGTGTCAGCACTCCAGTTCTAGTCAGATATTCCAGTGAGTGGATACCTGCACCCGAAGGCAGTTTAACCCTTTTTTCAAATGACAGACTTTGCCACTTGCTTTGAAAATTGAAAATGTAGAAACAGTACTGATGTGAACTACCCCATTACTTTTATGACATGGGTTTAAGATTGTGGTGAGTTACCTGAGGAGACAACTGGATTATTTATACAAGGTTACCAAGCAGGATTGTTGGCACAAGCAACACAAATTCTTTCAACAGAATTTGTGGCTTGAAAAATACCAAAACATATTTGAATGATACAAGGAAGAAGTGAGAAATAGTTCAGAAAATGGCATCTGTCTGGATTCCTTCTGAAATTGTATCTATGTTCTCCATGATGTGTTCTAAGAATTTCCCATCTTGGGATTTTACTAGTTCATTTCTTGTGTATGAGTTTTGTAATTAGCATTTGGAGCTGAGTGTTACACCTTTGGGTTGCTTATGTTTAATGTGCTTTTATTACTATTTTCATTATTCTTATTTTACCAGCAATTCAGTGTTTTGTGACTTAGTTAATGATTGCAAAGTGATTCTCCATTGCTATCACAAATAATTCGGGTCGCTAAAACGGGAATGAAATGTCATAGCAACAGATGTGTATTTCTGAAAACTTAATACATTTTAAAGAAGGAAAGCTTAAGGAAAAACAAAAATCCTGGTTCATCTGAAATCGGGCTGAGCCTTCACACAAAGTGAGGAGGCCCAATATAAATGGGTAGCCCAGGGCTATGTACAAGTGTTTGTAAAGCAGCTGATTTATAACAAGAAGCTGTAGGGCACCAACTTATGCTGCGTCTCAGGGCTACAATCCACACATGGTGTTGCCAAAGATTGTTTGTTTATGGGCAGAAATCTCCATGATAGCGGTGTCTCTTGGCAGCCATTGGAAACTGCTGTTATTAAATCCCCTTTACTTCTCATTAGAACAACTCTATTGTACATATTGTTTAAATATAGATTACTAATGAAATGCCTTTTTATTGCTTTCCCAGTGAATACTTTCAGCGTAAAGTTAATTTGCAGTGTTATGTAAATTCTGTTTAACTTCAATCAAGTTTTTAATTATGTTTTTACCACAGTAATTCCCATTTGATTTGTCATCTCCTGTTAGGTATTTAACATTGTGCAGGGTGGTTTTTTTCTTCTTTATTTTTTTCCCCCTCCTGTTTTTGTCTTTGATGTCACCTGGAATAGAGCTTCACTCTAAAGCTGGGCAAGTTTGATTTCCTCTCATGCAAGTATGATTTAATGAAGAATTACTACAGAAAACCAATATTGGAAATGCTTTATTGTTATGGGATCAATTCGAAAAATAAAATTAAACAGATAGAACTGCCACTGAGAAGACATCCAGCTATTTCATTTTCTCCCTTCCCTTTGCCTTTCTTTCAGTTGCTCCAGTTCAGTGAACCTTTGATGCTGACAGCCCTTGGATTTCATTTACAATCTCAGTTGTTACTTAACACCTGATGACCACTCAGTCTGTGGCTGCCTGGCATAGATACCAATTGTTCTCACAAATGTTTGCTTGCCCACTGGGCGGATAAACGGGACCCTTTTATGGCAAATTGTCAGCACATTAATCACTTCTGAGACAGGACTTGTCAGGCAGCATCTTAGGTCTAGATAAGTTGTTTTTCAGGTCTCTCTATATATGGTTTTATATCTTTTTCTGATTAAATTACATGGGAATAGTTGAAGTTGAGTCTGGCTTCAGAGGTCATGGCAAAAAATCTTCAAAAAGTTGTATGATATTTTCTGTATTTATGTAGAAATCTCACATGTGAGTGTAAAGATGGTGGATAGTTTTATGCAACAGTGGATGTCTTTTGAATAAAATACACTGTCTTTTTTTTTTTTTTTTTTTGAAATGAGGACTTCCTTGAACTCAGTAGTGATTTTTGCTCAAAAATTGTTCATGCCCAAGTGAAAACTTTGTAAAGGATTTGTGACACATTCTGAATTCGGGTACACTTGAAGTAGCTCAGTTGCATACTCAAAACTAGCAGTGAAATTTGGAATATTTGCTTTGGAAACATACTATTAAATACAAATTAATTGCTATCTTAAATTACTTTAAAGACATTTGCATACTTGCAAATTTATTTCTGGAAGAATGGGAATATAAAGACCTTAACAATATGCTACCTGTCCTGCTTGAAATACAAGTACTTATGATACCTAGCTACAGCTTTTACTAAAAAGTGCACTTTTCAGTTATTTGCAAAATTCTGTTCAGAGTGTGTTTGTACACTTTCTGTCCACAGTTTGTGCTAGTATTCCAGCATTGTCTGATAATACCATCAATTCACAGGTCTCCCATAGAAATGAAAGGCAAAGAAATAATCGACTCTCCCTCTTGAAAAATCACATTTTATATGTAACTATTACAATGTATTTGATTGAGATGGGAATTGTGTTACTTTCTCATGGGAGTTGTTTGAATTTCCACTGTTTAAAAATCAATTCAACTTGATGAGTGGTGGATTCAAGCAGTGGAACCCATTAGGATGATTTCATATCACTAGTTGCACCCTATTTAATCTCTCTGTTGGGAGATAATTAAGTTGAACTCATTAATTTGCACAGATGTTGAATGTTTCCATCAAACTTGCCTTTCTCCACCCTCACCTCGTGTTCTTGCCCAGGTGCATGGCACTGCCAGCAGCCCCACTGGGGCAACGTGCAGGTGAGTGTGATCCCCTTGCATGGGATATAAACTCTTCCTGTAGCTGAAGCCAAGCAGGAATCCTGGGCTCTGAGCTTCGTATAAGGCTGGCAGGCATAAAGATGACCTTTTTTTCCGAATTACCTGAGATAGAATGGCTCAGTCTTTAATGGGAATCTGTATATATAGTCCCCTTTTAAGCCATGTGTGAGGTAGTTTGGTTTGGTGTTTTTGGTTTTTTAAAAAGGGTCTTTAAACCCATCACCTTCTAGATTTTTATGGGCTCTGAATACATATGGTGGATTTTTTTTAAAACATTGGCAAAGAGATGCTTGCTTTTCGTACGTGATTTTCTGCATTGCTTTTGATGTCTAGATTTTATTTCCTTTGAAGCAATGATATTTTCTGAAGAGACTTTAAAGCTTGTCAAAAGCCCTAGTGTATAGGGTTGACCATTTGTGTTTTCTTCCACATCTGCAAAAGCTCACTGGAGGACTGAAGTCAGTCCTCCCTGCATCCAAAATGATATTGGTTGTGAGAAGATCCTTTCTGTTGGCTGTGTAGACGTTTTAGGGGAAGGTTCAGCAGTGCCTGGTGTGCTTTTTGGTGACTGACTGCCCTCAGTGTCTGATCACTGATGCCTGTGGACTGAGCTGTTCTGCTTATTGTGCACAGCAGAGTCCGTCTGGCAGGTGACAGACCCAGGAAAGACTTATATTTCAATGAAAATGTCTTATGCTAGCAAGGTAGATGAGCAATTCTCTGTTTTAGCTCCCTTCTTGTTGGTTAGTAAAGAAGTGGTGTCTTTTTGTGTATTTAGCTAGGTTCTAACACTCTGGTGCCACAATCCAATCACAAATAAGTTTCTCTTGTTTTGTTGTCACGGCCTATCTAAAATTTGGTTACAATATAGAATCTGAAACTGAAGTCTAAGTTCATGTGATGGCATCCATAATTTACAAAATACATATGCTTCCAAAACCACCTAAAATTATTTGATCTGGATTTTGCTGGCATGGAGTAGTGTCTGTTGTAGGGACACATTATCACTTAAAGAAGAAAGGTCTTCTGGCTGGTATTTTTAGCTCTTGATATTAGTTGCATGGGTTCTATGAAGAAGGAGCTAAAGAGGACAGGGGTGCTGGATCCAACACATGCTGGAATTACAGTGCTATTAGAGTTAGATTATAAATATCAGAATAAAGTGTGTTTTTTTCCCTTGAAATTAAGGCAAGGTTTTAAAATTAAAAGACAATACAGCATACCTCTGCTGGACTAGTAAATCATTGTGGATAATTCTAACTTACGTACATGTGCTTGAAATTGTTCTAAGAGATTTCAGACACGGAAAAAGTGCACAAAAGGCATGCAGTACTTCACCAGAAAGTTGTTTCATCTGTAGAATATCTTAAGGTATACAGAGTTTCCCCTTTTGATATTTTCACTGTATTGCATTAATTAATGATGCATAGGTGATGTAAATGCTTTTTTATTTCCTACTACTTTTCTTTTGGAAAAGACCTTCATAAGGATGGAAAGAAAACAAAAATTTGCCACAATTTCTTTAATACTCCAGAAATAAGAGATACTTACATGAGTTCTTGCCATGTGATGCAGGCTTTATTGAATGCTTTCCAAAGTGAGTGATATCTTAACTAGTTGTGTGGCTATTTTTCCTATTTGCTTAAGTGAGTAAGTAGTTCAGTCTAGGTGGAGCTGGAAGTGGAATTTTTAAGCTCTTGTGTAAAGTGGAGCAATGAGGCCAAGAAGAAGGGAATGCCATTAGCACGCAGCGACACTGGCAGCAGAACTATTTAGACAGCTGCACGTGTCATATCATGTACTTGGGTCTTGGTCATGCTGCTATTTCTGTCTCATTAGCACAAATCGCAACATCTACTTTTTGCGAGACCGTGCGTGCTCCTTTGCTTATCTAGGGGCACTTCCTTGTTTGAGTGAGTTTAAAAGGGATGCTGAAAATTTGAAGTCCAGTAAGTAATGAGCTGTTCATTTTACTGCAGAGCTCAAGGCAGTGTCACCAAGCCCACATGTGGCCAGGAATTGGATACCTGGCCCCTTCGTAGGCAGTTTGAAATGGTACTGTATTGCTTGTCTAGGCCAGAGGGAGCGTTGTTTACCAAACAATATCACCGTGTTAGATATTTGTATACAGCAAGTCAAGCTAATTCAAGGCAGGTATCTAGAGGAAAATCCTCTGTCTGCTGGCTGTTATTGTTTCAATGGTCAATTCTCTATACTGTCTGCAACATAAAAGACCTTATATATACCTTAAAACCAACGAAGAATGAAAGGACCTGTCAGAGAACCACCAGTCTCCAGGAGATGTAAGCTTTGCTTAAAATGAAGCTCATGGTGAACTCATATATTTGGACTGATAATTCAAAGAAACTACCATCACTATTAGGAATTAAGGAACTTAAAGGAAGATAAAAACAGGCTAATGCTGGTTGGTGTTGGGTTTCTTTTTGTTATGTTTTGGTGGCTTTTTAAAATATTTTCCTATGCTAAATCATCTTGTTTCTTCTGCTTTGATAATACTCACTGGCACTGAACTGAATTTCCATTGTTTTCCAAAAAGTTCATGTTTTCAGTACAGGAGGCATATGCTGCATTTCAGAAAGTAATGATGTAAAGCATTAATACAATTTAGCTGTTGTTAACTTGCATTTTAAGAAGGCTTATTATCTACTTTGGCTGTCAACATTCCATTCTTGGAATAAATATGACACATTTATTTCAAGAATTGCTAAATTCTGCCCATTGTTGCTAATGTGTTAGACAGAGCTCTAACCATACTGGCAATCATGTATGGAGAAGTGAGTTTTTTGTAAAGTGAGAGTTCATGCTGGATGCCCAGAAGTATGTCCCCAACATTTTTAATGCTATTTGCAAATAGAATATATTTCTTAATTTGAGTTTGCTATGTGTTTACTGTTTGAAGAATAATGCATATGTTTACTTGCTTTAACACTAACACAGTATCAGCTTACGATTTTAACAAAGTATGAGGCTCATAAAAGGATGTAAGCCAAACATGCTCAGTATATTGATTTAATACTTCTCATACGGATTTTCTGAAAGTACTTCACTTTGTTCAGAATGAGGGAGATTAGAGTTAAGTTTGTCTGTCCTTGACCATCTGTCTTGCGTTCTGCAGGAGCATATGCCCTGCTTTATTTATGTCCTATCTTTCTGTGGTTTAATTATTCTCTCAATAAAGATCAGAAATAGAGGAAGATTTTTTTTTTTTTCCTGACAAGTTGAGACAGAGCATGCCAGTGAGTTCTATGAGAAGCCTTACCAGGACAGCAGTTGATGTGGTCATCCCCAAGATAGTTGCCATTGCTGGTCCCTGAGCTTCAGCTATCTGTAGCACTGTGCAAGAACACTTTACATAATAGTGGCCCCTACATCTCTTGCCATGCTGCTTTCAGGCTTCCTCTTTGACTGGTGCTAAAAACACCAGTCTTGCTTTCCAGAAATATTTAATCATGATTTAATCTAGGAAATAAATATTCAGTAATGGTATTTTTTGATGACATAGTCAACTGGCAACAGGCACGTTGAACCAGTATTCCTTAATTTAGTACTCAAAATTTTCTCCAAGCAGCAGTATGAACTGAGCCAGCATATGTTATACTGACAAAGTGAACTGCAGGGAAAAGATCACACTGAAGGAACTAAAAATTTTTTAAATTAGCTAGGCTAATGTCTTTTGATGTTGCTGCCTTTAATTCTGTAACAGCATTGCCAGCAGTAGGCTGTAAATGCACCTTGTATGTATATAACCTTGTACGGTCCTGTGCTAGTCAGAGATGCTTATCAGAAGAGGGCATGGGGACAGCAATGTGTGAAGAAGTCTCTGAAGAGGAGACACAAGAAGTCCAGTTCTAGTGCATCTTTTACAGGGTTGTAAATGTGTATGTGTGTCTTGGCTAGTGAAGCAGTGGCAGCTTCAGCAGAAAGGGCAGTGGGGAGACTCCTTGCACTCTGCTTATACCACCGCATGTTTAATGGGACTAAATAGGAATCCAGTTGCTGTACTCCTGCTCGTTCACCTGCAAATAAGCTGCAATGTATCTGTGCCTCAGTTGGAGCAGGAATAAGTGAAAGCCTTTATGGCTGCCCTGTGTCTGGGGTGGAATAACTAAATCTACTTTATTTAAACAATCTGTGGAAGAGCCCTTTCTATGGAAGTGGTTGTTTTTGCATTTTTGTCTTGGAAACCTGTGAAGCATCCCACAGGGTTTGGGTTTCTCTCTTGCTACTTGCTGTGCAGATAGGCAATAAGAGCAAGGCTTAGCGCTAATCAGCTGTGATTCATTGTGCCTTTATCCCCCAATGTCTAGTATTGAATAGATTTGAAACATTTGATATGTCTTCCCTTATTGGTTTGTTTCCACAATTCACTTCCTCCCATTAATTTCCCGGGCCGCGGGGATCTTTGTTTTAACGTTGCTGATGCTGGCCCTGAACACACAGGCAGACAGGCAGCCGGTTACGCCTCTGCCTGCCAGGCTTCAGGAGCAAATTCCTTCTGCACAAGCGCGCAGCTCGCTCGGTCCTCACACCGCTCCCGTCTGGATTACGGTTTCATTAAGGTCTCATACATATGTGACACTTGAACTCAAACAGGCTATAATAAATTTCATCTGAATAAGCAGTGCCTTTTATGTGTCATAAATTTTGCCTTTTCCTGTCCCCACTAATAAGCTTCCCCCCTCAACATTTCAGTTATATACTGATAAACTCCTCAACATTTAAATAGTACTGTGGCAGGCTGGAGGTGGAGAAGTGGGTCACACAGAGCTATCAAGAGAACCGTGACTTTTATAACTGGCTGAATAGGAAGCTCCCGGCTACTCAGATTCCTGTGAGGTTGACTGCCACTACTGAAAGGAGAGAAATAAAACGCATTTTCATTCTAAAAGCACTTTGCACACATGAATTAACCTTTTCAGTGCTCTGGTGTGAGGTGAGTAAATGTTGCTTCAGGTGGAGAAACTGAGGCAGGAGCCTTGTGTGTCCCACATGACTGTGGCTGAGTGCTGATGGGCAAGCTTTGCCCTGCTTTGTCACCTGCTTGGGCTCACATCACAGCCACAATGTTACCTCATGCTGTGCAAGTTTGGCCCTTTTGCCATACTGCTGGGTCTGACATCCTGTTAGTATGAAACTTCCAGTGTTGTTACAGTGTAGCTGGAGCTGGAAAATGTTGTGTATCTGCTGTCTCAAGGTACCCGTGGGCTTTTGGGTTGCCTTCTTTGCTTTTGTTTTCTTCCTTTTTCCCTTCTCCCCCGCCTCAGCTTTTGGCCAAAAATAGTTTCACTTGCTGAAAAAACAAAACAAAAAACTGATGAATTTCGTTTACAGTCCTCCAATGAGAAGTCAGACCTCTTTTGCTTGAAAATGCAAAAGTTTTCATGCTGTAAAAAAGAACAAAAATACTACATTTTCTGACTTCATCTTAGTAGACTTCTAATTACCTGTAGTGTACATATACTTAGATCTGTAACAAGCTTATAAAATGTGTTATGTGCTGTATAATCCAAGAACACTCCACCTGCACTATAGCTCAGAGATTGCTGCAGTACTAAGGGATTGTTAGTGGGAGTGGAGAAATCAGTTTAGAAGACTGTTATAATTTCTTGAACCCTTCAAATGTGTGGAAGTATATTAGGTTTATGCATTTTGATACTAGATTTTTTTTTTTTATCATGTCCTCTGATCTGTCTGTTGAGTGTCTTTATGGTTTGTGCAAACTCAGCTTTGTTTCTTTAAAAATAAGAAATTCCTTTTGAAATAATGTTACTTAAAAATCACATATAATTATTACAAGACTTTCTTGCTTAATTTTGCGTGCTAAAGGAAAGCTGTAAAGGTCATTTGGTGAGCAATTTTATCTGGGGTTTTCTCCTAGTAGTTAAAACCACATGATGTTAATAACTATTTACATAATCCCTAAAAACTGGTAGGCAAATTGTGCATGTGGAAACATGAAAGGTAGTGTAAACAGGCAAGCTGGTTTATCTTGAGATGTGTATTTTGACTGTAAAGCTGTGTAACTGAAGGTTGAAAAAAGGCGCAATTCCAATGCATTTCTTGTTTCTTAAGGAGTTGGTGAATTGCGAGTCCTATTCTAGAAATGGATTTTTGTTTTTCTGAGTGAATCTATAAAAACCCCTTGGAATCCCTGTCTTTTGGCAGTTAGCCAGGTAGTTTAGTAAAAAAGCTCGATTGATTATCTGAAAGTTATTTTTTATGGTAGTGTTGGATTTTGGTTATATAGTGTCACATAATTCACCTTCATGTCTTCAAAGTTCAGCTATGTAAGGTATATTCAATCCTGTATCTACTTTCAAAGGCAAAGAAAAATATATTTTTGTTAAATACAGGCAGAGCAAACTTTACAGTAATGAATCCTGTTGGCATCATCAAACAGAAGATGAGCCTGTGTGGTGCCTTGCATGAAACCTAAGTGTGTCCTTCAGCAGAGGTCCTGGAAATAAGCAACCAACAAGCAAGCATCACGCCATTTTTTTTTTTTTATTATTATTTTTTTTTTTTAGCAGATGCATGAGATGAGCAGGTATTGAACTGTTTGTTCATTGCTGAGAAGGGAAATGTGCTCTTCTTTTTTGTGCCTGACCAGAGGAATGCCTGGTTAGAACAGCTGGCTGCTCAGCTTAGTTCTTGAGGTACATCATCTCCTTTCATGTCCCACCCAAGTCTAAAATGGTTGAAGAGAATTCCTTTTAGGATGATGAAAAGTAACATTGCCACTTGTTGTTAAAGCAGAGAGTTAAAAAAATTAATGTTATCAAAGAATGGGAAAATTCTCAACCACACAAAGACAGTGTGGGGGAAAGTTTGTCTAGTTAGCCCCTGTATTGATGTTTCTGTCTGTGGACTTGACTAAAACATCCATCTGTGTTTTAAAATGGCTTTGTGAATGTTTCCTGCTAATGAGAAGCAACTTCAGTGCAGGGTTGTAAGCTATATAACTCCTGCTTTGATGGGCACTGTACATTGAAAAGGACTGAGCAATAGCAGTGGATCTGAAAATAATAGTGGGGTCCATTTCCTAACCTAGCTCTTGGCCTTGTGTTGATAATTGTATTTAAAACCTTGCTTTTTAGAGTCAAATGACTATTTAAATCAAGCTGATAAGATCATTTTCTGTTCCTAAAGTTTCTAGCAATGCTAAATATATAAGAGATCAGAAATATAAATCAAGTATTTCAGAAGAGTTTAAAGAACAAATAATGTCATTTCATTATTGTCATAGAAGTCTGGATGTTTGGGTGATTATTACTGATTGTGTTTGGATTTAAACAGAGAAATTGCTAATTAAATTTGCTTGGGTTTAACATTGAGACCTTAAAAATAATAAAAAATGGCAGTTGAAACTTTTTTCCCCATCTACTAGGGCATTTGTAGCCTAGTAAGAACAGACGGGAAAATATATGTATGTGTTGCTGCCTTCTGTTTCTCACATATTATGCAGTTCACTTATATGTAACTGTCTCTCTTCTGGTAGCAGCTACTATGGTATTTTCTGGATGCTGCAGAAAAGAAATAATAATTCTAATTATTTTCAGAATTGGTAAAGCTATGGGGAGTTTCCTTCCTTCCACTTGAGAAACTGTAGCAAAACTTTTAGTTTTATTTGGGCTTATTTTTAATTGGAATACCTTGTGGGTTGGTTTAATAACAAACTAACCCCAAAACAACAACAAAATACCTCCACCCCTCCAAAGCCCCTGCAAAAAAAATCCCAAACCAACCCACCACAGGTATTTAGTGGGTGTGGTTTGCACAGTGGCCTGATAACAAAGCTGCCTTCAGCGCCGTAAGTTTTCATCCTGTATCTCATCATAACACCCTATGGCTTTTGACAAATGACTTGACCTCTCTTGGCTAAGTTGGTAGCCAGGCCACATGAGGCTGAATCCTCCCAGGCCTGTGGAAGTGCATCAAGTTAGTCCAGTCATTAACTGACTCCTGTAGGTAAAGTATATTTCTCTCCGTTTGCAAAATGGGGATGGTAATACTTTTCTGCCTGATTCTCAGTGGGATCTGTGAGGATTAGTTATGTCTCTACAGCAGCGTATAAGTGGTAAGCATGATTACAAAGAACAAGATGTGCAATTACACTGGAGAGGGGCAGCAAGCTGTGAGTGTCTTGTCACATGTACATAGCAGAGCAGCTGGCTGATGAGCTGTCCTGACCTCTGCAGTCAAACCAGATTTCAGCACAGTTGGCTCATTTGTGGGCTACTCTGATTTCTCCAGTCAGGACCTCTGTTTTCTAAAGGTGCCACCAGATAGGGAAATACAGATGACAGCTACCCACTGGAGCTGTGCACTTCTCTTTCACTTTTGAGCAATTTTGGGCACTGTGGATGTGAACACCTGTAGGTAACTGCCAGAAGGCTGTTCTTTCAGTAGTGGGAGGCTTGATGCTCTGGCCACCTGCTTCTCCCATGACAGTCTTCACAGCTTTGCTGGCACCACCTTCTGCAAATGGGACGTGCTTCCCTGTAAGATGTCCCTTTCTCTGCTTGCTGTGCTCAAATTCCACCTAACAACTCCATACTTCTGCAGTGTTAGCAAGAAGTCAGTCAGCAATAATAGTGACATTTATTTTCTTTTACGGCCTTCCAAGTACATCCTGTTTATTTGATTTTGTTTAGAATGTGAACTCTTGGGTGGGCACCTTCCTGGGTCTGGTTTCCCATGGGCTGTGTTGTCAGTGTTGTACAGTGTTAACCCCAGTGGGCACTGTGACAACTCTGTCTGGGGACACTTGGGACTCTGTTTTTAGAGTTACCTTAAATTCATTTGTTGGACAAGATAAAAGCTGTATGTGAAAGGCAGTGCAAGTTCTTTCATTTGTAGTTTGTGTGTGCTTTAATGCCCTTTGAGGAGTTCAGTTATAGTGACTGCTGAAAATAATGACAGTGATAACAAAGAGAATTTATTTGTGTTTCCATTAGGATCTATTAAGACTAATGTAATCAAATGGGATCAAAATGTTATCACCTTCTGAGAGCCATTGTCAGTAATTGTAACAATGAAGTGATTATTCTAGTGTCTTGCCCTAGGGAAAATTAGAATGTCTGAAATAAAAAAAGTTGAGGTGTGATGCAATGTGTTTAGGTGTGGAACACTCATTTGTTTGAAATGCATGCCAAAATACTTTTAGTCCATATCAAGCAACTGCATTTGGTTTTCACTGTGAAGCATTAACAAGAAACTATGGTGCAAATAAAGGGATAGTATTTTAGACAGGAATTAATAGAGCAAGAGAAAATAATAAAATAAATTTTTTCTATTGAACATACCTAAAATAGGAAGTTTTGGATTTGGCTGCTGATTTTTGAGTTTGCCGGTTTGCCTCGCTTAGAAAACTTGACTTTCAAACCAAAGTGCTTCACACTTTCTGAAAGACAGACATTAAATGGCATTTGAAGTCTGTAATCAATACTCTTTGGTGCAAATGGCGCTGTAGGATGTTTATGGAATCAACACTGCGCGCGTAAGCAGAGTGAAACAGGTGGGAATCTAAACAGTTTCGTATCATGGCACAGTTGCAGTCAAAAGCAGCAGAGATGAAGCATTCATTAAAATTACCTGCTTCAATAAAGGATTTTAGGTACATTTCTGTCCTTACTGTTCCTCTGTTCTGCAAATATCTCTCATAAGCAAAACTATCAGTTAGTGCTGGCAGGATAAAGCCCTAAGGATATTAGAACAGCATGATTTTTATCTTGACTGTGTCCTGTTTGATGGGAGTTATTGCTTGTGGCTAAACTGTTCTGCACCACTTAGACTTGAGTCATGTTCCTTGAGTTTTGTGCTAGGATTAACATCATCTGCCTAAATCTCCCTCAGACTAAATGGGAATATACCAGTTATAGAAGAATGGCATATTGGAGATAAGGGTGACAAACATTTATCTCCAATAATAAAGAGCAGATTTTTATTTCATCTATTTCAAATCTGTGAATTATGGTATATACCTGTTAAGCGATGATTAAACTATTTGTCTTGGCATTTTTTGGGTGTACTTAAAATTTTATTTTTCGTTTGTATATTAAGCATTCTCCCATATTTCAAAGAATAGCTTTTAGAGTGTGGGTGAGGGGAAGATTTTCCTGCATCTTATGTAAATTAACACTTTCAAAGGGGAGAAAAAAAAAGGGTCAACAATCTCATTTCCTCCCCATGATAACAGGAGATGTTTTGGTATGCTCATTCCTACAGAATTTAAGCACTTGTATTAATGACCAAACAAAATCAATACAAGTTCTTAAATTATTGAGCTATTTGGGAATAAGTGATAAAAGCATGAAATCTCCATGACTTTCTGAGTTTGAACATGGAAGTATGCAATTATGAAAAAATCTGTGAGTGTGATGGGTGGGGAAGGAAGAAACCAGTCTGTAATCTTTGAAAATACAGTAGGATAAATGGCTCCTGATCCAGTGCTTCTCTGGAGATGGCAAATATTGTGTATGGTAAAATTGGCTCCTGGTTTGTAAAGTCCTTTCTTGGCCATTAGGAGTGTTGTGCTGTTATCTGTAAAGAATATCTAGGCAGACGAAAGGTCGTCTCTTGCTATTTTGGGATCACCTGACCGTGTAACTGTCATACAAATAAGCTGAGGGTGAAGGAGAGTTGCATAGTAGTGTGACTAGAGTACAACTCAATGCTGTCTGAAGCCAATGAAAATCTTTTTTGCATCCTTAATGGCTGTTAAATCAGACCCTGTTTTAGTTCAGACCTTTTCATTTCTTGATCAGCAGTCATTTGGGAATGTGCTGTTATATATGTAATAAATCTTTAAATAATGCTGCAGTCTGAAGACTCTTGCTTGCCCATGAGTAATTCTGGAAGGTCTGTGCTGCTGCATAATTTTTCTGCTTTAGTTTTTCTGATGTTACTTGTGTGTTGTTACATTTACCTTGTATGTTAGATACATACATTAGGTATATTTATTGTTGCATATATATTATAATGATAACTGATATTTGGGCTGTGAAGGCCCCAAATTAAGATCAAGCTAAGGTCTGTAACACTTTGTGCCCCAAATCCCATGTGTTTTTCTGCAACAGTCAGTGGTTGAACTCCTGACTTACTGTGTTTGTCAATACATAAAATGTAAACTATTTTTCATGTTTTCCTAAAAATGTTATGGTATGATTAAAATAAGGGCGGCTGAGGACAGGAGTACTGTTTACTCTGTTTTCATAAAGAATAGCACTGGACATCTTTCATATATCAAAGAGGGAATGAGTAGTAGCTGCAACTGTTGTAATGAGAGTCCTTGTGTAGTGTGTTCAGTCCTGCTTTCCAGGGACATGAGTCCTGGGACAGGCAGGTGTGCAAGATCTTTCAGGGTGGTCAGAAGGCTAACCTAAAACATCAAGTCAGTGTCTGATTCCTCTCATTTACAAGGGGGGATTTCTTGATTTGTGACTCCTTTTTTGATTGTTTGTTTTGTGTTTTTGTTTTTGTTTTGTTTTTTTAGCATACATTTTTTCTGTTTCATGGGATAGAATCAGGGTAGTTTCCAGTCCAGCTTTGAGACAAGGGAAGGAGCATTTGTCTCATTATCTTGATTGTAAGAAGCATCTCATGCTAACTGTGCCAAGGATACTCTGACCCCAGAGAAAATGGCCTGATTATTATATTATTAAAAGGCTTCTGTTTTACTCTGTATTTCACTTGGCCTTTGCTGTTTTGCTGCTAATAGCTCTGGATATTCCTGTCTCAGCATCACTACATGGAGACTTGTAGAGGTGTCACAGAAACTGGTTAGTTATTATAAAGCACTTAGTAAATAATCAGCTGTAGTAGAAAAATAATTATAATATTGTTGAAGTATAATTAATTCTTCCAGTAAAACTATGTAGAATTAATTCACAAATTGAGAACTTGAAACTGTTTTTTTCTGTCTGTAAGAATCAAAAGACATTTTTGTGGTCTTATTTCATTTTCAGTTTATGAAATAACTTATTTTCATGATGTAAAATTACCTATTATGCAAACTCTTGATTGAGTACTCGAAAACAAACATGGCTTTGTAGTAACTTGTTATTTTCCCTGAAGAATGTGTGTGCCCTTTCTTGCCCTCGACATTGTACTGCTTCATGTGGTTTTGTCTTTGGTATACAACCCACTGTGCTCCAGCTCCACACTTGATTAAATGGCATTATGAACTCTCTAATTATAATACCTTTACTTTAATACGCTCGAAAGGATTGGCTCTGGTGGATGGTGGTAAGAACAATGTGTAATGTGAATGCACTGCTTTAAGTCTTATTTGTGTTGTTATTATATGCATTGTGATCTTGCCTTGTGGTCACCATCATGGAGTTAAATATGATTATGACACTATATATAATGAAGAGATGATGCCTTTTACAAATGCTTTACTATCCAACTTAGAGTTTATATTTTTACTACAGTAGAAAATATGGAAATAGATATATCTCACATGAATGTTAGTTTTCTTTTCTTTTTCTTTTCTTTTTTTTTCCCCCAAGGTGGATGTAAAGTAAGTGTTAAGACATAACTTTTCAAGCAAGGTTTTGCTCAGGGGGAAAAAATAGATAATAAGATGTTGTTTATGGGTTTTGTAGCTAATGTGGAGTCTGGAACCATAATGACAAGGAAGTTTGGTATGATGTTGGAAGCCTGGTTTTCTTTCCCTTCAACTTAATTAACCTCATGAACAGTAGGAGAGTTGCTTCATGGTCATTTGTATTTGTGGATTTGTCATTTACATACACTGTCTTCAACGAGAAATCGGGGAGGTCCTCAGTGGGGTCTCATTGATACTAATGTTAAAGTCTATAAAGCCGACCATGTGGTGCTATCGTCAGACACGAATTATGCCATTTTAATAGGAGGAATAAGGAGAATTAATGTCCTTATTGACTAAAACTCTCAGTAGAGAAAGTCCAGGGAATTTGATTGGAGAAGAGACAGAACAGAAATCTGCAGGGACTGGTCTGGAATGAAGGATGTAGTTTATGTCTTAACAGTGACAGAGGGAGAAGAGCAAAAGGCCAACATTGCTGTGAGGACCTTGCTGAGCAGGAATTAGAGTATTGGATCTTAGATCCAATAGGATGTAGGGAAAAGAAGAAAAAAGCATAAGAAATGGAAATATAGGAGTATAGTCAGTGAAGGAGTAGGAGTCATTGGACCAAAAAGCAAGTAGTAACCACTCAGGGTACAGGAGGAGCACAACCTTGTGCTGTGTGAGGGTAAAGGGCTCTCTCCCCTTCACTCTAGGCATATGCCCTTGCCTCCCTTGGAAAGTTCTCCTTGAGTAGTCCAGTGTCAGGTTATATGATCACTCTTTCTAACACTGCTTTTAGCTGGTGTCTATGCAGCTAAACTCTGCAAGACCCAGTCCCCTTCCCTCCTTCCCAGAGGTGGCAGTCGGTTGGAATGGGTGTTCTGGAACAGCCAGCCTGAGGTCACTACATACACTCATCCATACTCCATGGCATGAATGAAATGCTTTGGATTATTTTAAAATTGAAACACTGTCATTGAGGCACTACAAAAGAAGCATCAGTAGTTATTTCTGAGTGCCGCATTTTTTATTTATTTACAAATACAGGAAATGTTGCAACCAAGCACCTAGTACGCTTCTTTAGGGGGAAAAAAAAATAATTAAGCTCCTCATAAACAAAGCCAAAATGCAAAGTGAAACAAAAATTACAAAACGCAAGCAGTTGAGTTTCAGTGTCTTCTTAGCCTGGTCATGGGGGCATCATCTCTAAGGATATTTTGTGTCCTGCAAATCAGAATTGCGGGCTGCTGCTTTATGTGTTTGCACCAGTGATTTTACAGAAGGCTGACAGTCTCTGGGTTGAAACCAAGTGTTGTTGGCTGGCAGATGTGGTGGACAGCATGTCTATGTGTGGTCGGGAATAAAGAGCCCTTGTGTATGCTGAGAATGGAGGAGATTATAAATGTGAAACTGTTGAAACAGTCCTTTCCATTTGAGTTTAAGGAAATTCAGCTTGTTTTAAAAACAGGTTCAATACATAGTTTTCCTGCTTTAATATGACTTGGTGTATACAGGATCTTGTAGAAGATGCAAAAGGGGGAGTTTTGGAGCAAAGCAGATCATTGGCAAATTTAGCATCGTGTACATGTGTGCCAAGTTATTCTTAGCACGAGTGGAGCCCAGTCAAAAGACTTCTGGTTTGTGTGCTATTCCGTTGTATTTTAAACTAATGCTGTATATAATTGGCATTAGTTAAGGAGAAAATGTAGTGCTGTTTGCTTACATCATGCAAAGTAAAATTAGCTATCAAATTAATAATAACTCATTTTTCAGGCATGGACTGGGAGCTGGTTGCATGGCAGTACTGTATGGGGAAGAAGCAGCCAGCTCAGTTTTTATACTGTGCTCATTAATATTTTCCTCCTTCTTCTATCCTTTACGTTGACATTAATGTTAATTAGTTACTTGCAGCAGCCAAAAAGTATTGATGGAAGCCCACGAACCCAATGTGCCTTTGTAAAATTAGTTTCCTGCTTAAGCAGATATTTCTGTAGTAATTGACACAAACCAGCCTCAGACAGGGAGGCAGAGGCAAGATGGTTGTATGATTGATTCACCATGTTCTGTGGTGATTTCATGTTTATAGTAAAGAGAAGACTGTAACTACAGAGCCAGATGCTCCACCTGTGTCCTCAGCTGAAGATGTGGCCTGAATAATTTATTAAGGTGCTGTCCTTTACATTCTCTTTAACTAGAAATCTTGCCATAAAAGCACTAGAATTTCAGCCTTCCTCTGGTTTTGCTTTGCCTTTGTTAAAATAGTAGAACACTATAGGCAGTCTTAATACTGTTGCAGCGTAAGAAGCCATATGTGCAATTAGTACAGTGTGTATATTGCAAAGTGGGAAAAATAACCATCCATTGGTGACTATGTTCTCTCAAATACATGCTAATTGCAGGTGTTAAAAGTGACTCGTTTAATGTTTTAAGGACACATTAAAGTGGTTGATTGGCTTGTGGGTTTTTGGGGGTTTTTTTGGTCAAAGATTATAAATAGGCTCTTCTGCTTTCCCACATTACCTAGAGATAAGAAAATCGTGTCCTATAAGATCTGATCCCCAATAGTGTTTTCTCTTTGAAGGGATGAGTAGTTAACTGGTGTTAATCTTGTTGCTTTAATGTGATCTCCCAAATAGCACAAAACTTGCTATTTTAAATACTGAATTTCAAACAACTGAGATTCCCTTCTGTCTTACAGGACAGGCAATTCGCCTGATTTTCCTTGTTGTTTTGTTTTCTGATTTTCCTTTTTGTGTAGAAATGTCTAAATATTATAAAAGGTCAGGTGGTTTCTGTCCAAGTAATGGATTGCTCCAGGCTTTAAAAATGATGCCTGTTTATGGTCCTGCCATCTGCAGGAGCAGCAGCCTATCATAAAGTTACTGTATTGATCTGTCACTAGGCTGTCTTGTCTGCCAAATGAAAAATGGCTTAAACTCATAACCTGGGCCAGCAGATTTCTTATTGTAAGCCAGGCAAAAATGCTATTGATCTTCTTTGCTGAAGTGTTCTTTTCACAGCTTGCCAGCATCAACATACTGTTGTCCTTACTCAGGGCTAATTAGCTATTAATTTAATGCCACTGAGACAACAATCTTAGTTTGGTTTAGCAGCAAGAGAATATGCTGTAACTTCAGAAGTATGGGACCTTTTTAAAGCATGGTCATGATTGCAGTGCTTGTCTCAACTTTTACACTCTCACTTCAAGTTTGATTTCCGCTGCACTAAAGAATAACAGTCTAGTTAGGCTGAGATGTGCTGTCATTTATAGGAAGCAAGGCCCAGATGCAGTGTTGGTGTCTGTACTCTTCTACGGTGCTCTTGGTTATGCACTTGCACTTGAGCTTTATGATGGCTTTTTGAGTGAAATCAAATAGTTCACTGAATTAATCATGGGATCCCTGTGGTTCCTGAGCTACAGCCCAGATGGATTCAATCATGTCTGAGAAACAGCCGATTACACCTTTTTTTGGCTGATTCATTTTGTTTTGGTGGGTTTTTTGGTAAAACACCAACCAACCAAAAAATCCACTGCTAAACTGTTTTAAATTAAAGTTTATATGATAGATCCTTCTTCCTAAGAAATATATTTTCTTAATCCTCCTACTGCTGTGGAGGCTCGAAGGTTACAAGGAAATTCAGATTGGAGGCATGAGAAAGATCTCATCTGTTCACACATGTTGAAAGCTCATAATGGTCTACCACAAGTGTTTCAATCTTTTTAATTCAAGTATTTGGATAATTAGGTGTATGAATGGGATTTGCTTCAAGTTCTTAGCTGTGTATAGGAAGCGATTGGTATAACTTCAGCTGCAGGATGTCTCAATGTCTTTCAGCCCATGTTTAATCTTCTGGGTGGTTCTCCTGGCTTGTCTCATACTCTTGTGGTGGTGAAAGATACAGACTGTACAGCTTTTTTTTCTTTTTTCCCCTTCTTTTTTTTTTCTTTTTTNTTTAGAATAAACAGTAATAAAAGCTTATTAAGCAAGAGCATTTTGCCAAAAAAAGAGCAGACATCATCTAGTAGTTTTTAGCTGTTAGATGTTTTTTAAAAGTTCTTGACCCAAAGCAGCCTCTTCTGTAGGCTCTGCCCAGACAGTGTAGGCCATGCCTTAGTTTATATTTCAGAATCATGCATGATTCAAGTTGCATCTTTGTTTTCTGTTCCATATTGCTGAGCACAGTGTGAGGCAATGCACAGGAGGCAGAAGAAAACAGATGATCCCTAAGGGAAGTTATTCTTTACATTTCATACATTAATTTATCTGCAGTGTGGGTACATATGTTAATTTTGTATATGAAAAAGGAGTTTAATCTATAAGGACACTTAAAATTTGCTTGAAGTAAGGCAACTTTTAATCTCTGAAAGCATCCCCAAAGTGCAATTAACTATTCTGATGTCCTGATGACTCAACAGATGCTTCTGTAAACTAGAACACATCTGTCAGATGACAGAACTGATATGCCGCTATATGTGATTTAAAATGACTGCCCATAAATGTTTGTATTGTGATAAATATCATATAGATGGCAAGGGTGTCCATCTTTTCAATAGTCCTTTAATAACATCTCACAATGCACTGTCACTCTCTGAAGCTTGCTATAGTCACGTGAATTGCCTGACTCTGCCTTCGTGTCTTTGTAAACTTGTTTGGGTTTTTCTGCCTCTTCCAGGCTCCTTTTAAATGCATGCAGGCTATTGAGCAGTATTTTTAATAAAACAGTAGAACTAAAGATTTTCGTAAGCCTTTCTGAAGCCTCCCAGTAGCCAATGCAACTGATTTTAGACTGCACTCCATCTGTCTAGCAAAGAAAGAAAATACATTAGTAGTCCACGCATGAGTAGCTTATTAGTTCATTTGGTGTGTGCAGTACAGTGATTCAAGACTGATCTAAAATATTCATCCACAATTACTGGTGCAGCACAGTTCAAAGTGCTTCAAATCTGTGGGTTTGACTGAGAAATTTACGGAAAATAGCTACAAATTGATTCTGTATGTAATTAATGAAACATTTCATTCTTATGTAAATAGTAAATGCTTAGCTATTTTTTTTTCTTCCCCCCACCCCCCCTTTGCTCTTACTGAGCTACCCCTCTCTGACCTCCATTATATATTTGTTTGTTTTATAGGATGGTGGGTGGGCTGGCATGGGGGCAATATTCTCTTGAGAGGAAGAATTAATAGCTAAGTCCTGTGACTCATTCACTGAGCAAACAGCTGTTCTCCCTCTAATTCACCCCTCGCATCTCCATCCCACCCCCTGAGAGGAGCTGCCAGAAGGGAATGTTTGCCTCTGCCTCAGTTGTTGAAACTTTGTCCACTTTCTTGTAAAAAATGCACTTTCCTTGGCTGAACTGCCCCTTGTGCGTGTAAAGCAGAGGTGTGGATGTGAGCCACGGGCAGCTCTGCTGCGGGGATCCTTGTCTCTGCTGGAGGGACACAGCAGATGGTCCGAGGCAGTCACATCTTCAAGTGTCTGAGCAAGATTTTCCAGAGTTCACCTCTTACAGAGTAGTGGCTTTGCCTCAGCAGTGCCTCTTTGGAGCTGGGGCTGGATGATAGTGGCTTTAATATGGGTTAAAAGCTTTTGGTATGTTGGAGAGAAAGGGCTTTTGAGGACAGGAGAGAAATGAGTGGATATTTGTGCAGATATAAGGAGTGAAGTTAGACAGGACTGGGGTTTTGTTTAGGGTCTCTCCCTCCCTATTTCAGTGTCACAGAAAATTAATTCGAGTTTTACAAATGCTATCAGTGGAAGAGTTTAAGAACAGCCTGCAGTAAAACCTAGAAGATCCCGAGGCAAACTTCAGCTTATTTTGAAATGACTGTCTCTCCAACTCAGATGTCCACGCAGAAC
The DNA here is from genome assembly GCA_013400415.1 of Scytalopus superciliaris. NCBI lineage: Eukaryota > Metazoa > Chordata > Aves > Passeriformes > Rhinocryptidae > Scytalopus > Scytalopus superciliaris. The sequence goes on from VXBX01003014.1 coordinate 743,927, forward strand.
ATGAATTGTGTAATGCTGCCTCTCTGAGCTGCTGGTGACCTCGAGTTTTAGTGCAGGCAGCCTGGCAGGGCTTGGCATCAGGGAAGGCCCCTGCAGCCCTCCAGGGGACCAGAAAACCAGGATCCAGGGCTACCAGTTTGAGAGTACTTGTGTAATGACTTGTGTGATAGACAGCAAAGAGCACTGTCTGCTGCAACCCAATGACCTAAAGAGAAACAGGGGGAAGACTGCTTCTAGCTATTAAATCCCAAGATACAACTCTTCCTCTGAGACATCTGTGCAATTATTCCTTTTAGAGTTCTTATTTCTGTGATGTTAATTTGCATTAAAGGCTTGTGTGTCTAAAATTGTGTTTGCCTGAATCTTACTCAGGTCATGGTGTTGCAGCTTTCCTGCCATTCAGTTCCCTGCCATGACATCACCACTCACACAGGCAGTGGCCCCCCTGCCACACCTTGTGTGGACATGGATTTGCATGTATGTGGTGTTTAATATTGTAGCAGAGGGTGGTTAGGGTATAGTAGCATTCAGTGAGCTGAGGTGAAGGCAGTCAAGACAACAGACTTGGAAGACGATATATTTGAACTTGTGTGAAATGCCTAGCTTCATGTTTAGAGAAGTAGAGTTTCACCCATAGGTTTTGGCACACCACCTAGGGACAGTGGCTAAAACCAACAAAACTGATGTTTGTAATTTTTAATTAATAAGTTGACTGGCAACAATATAGGATGTCAAATTATTTTTTTTTTCCTTCCACGCACATGAATTTGTTTCCTCTAATACGGGCCTTCAGCACATCAGTTGAATTGCTTTCTGTTCAAATACCTGTGTACTGGTGAGTTCCATTCTGATTTAACTAAAAGCAGGGAAATGCCCTTCTCGTCTCCACTTCCGTGAGTGGAAGGGTAAGGGCAGGAATGGAAATTTGTGTGTTTATTGAGTTGAAGAGGTTATTAGGCAGAGATGGTAAAAAAATCTCCTGATTTTACCTTGCTGACCTTTTAACTTTTTCAGATCGGAGAGTATTGGAGAAGGAACAGGTTTATAGATGTTCTTTTTAGATGCTTCAGTAAGACCTCTCAGATATTGTTCTTCAGTTTTGAAAATGATTGCACTTAATTTTTAACTTCTTCTGTTTTAAGAAGTTAAACTGGAGCAGTTTTCACTTAGATCTGCTAAGGTCAGAGCCCTCTTTTATCAGTTTTGAGGCAAGTGGGCAAAGGAAAATTTTGGGGATTTCAGCTGATCTCTTGCAAAAGGGTTTTAGTAAATGGGGGATCCAGCTCAAAAATGCACAAGTTGGGGTGTACCTTCTATATGAAAAAACCTGTTTAAAAACCACTTTTTAGCTAAAAAAAAAAAAGAAGAGTTTTTCTTTGTAAAATCTGGGCACAAAGCTCTGAAAATGTTCTAAGGCTCTGTGAGTTTCTGTTTGTTTTTACTGTTTTCTTTAAAAACCATCTTTTCTCACTTTTGTGCTCTGTTTTTGCACATCTGTAGTGCTGCATGCACTACCCTGTTCCATACCACATTAGGAAGGAATGTTTTCAGACCAAGACAAAGCAAAACTTGTTTATTAACAAAAGATGTTTAGTGTAGTGAAACAAAGTGGGGGAAAAAAAAGCACCACCACCAATACAAATGTAGTGTTTTAAGTTTCCTTCATCCCAGTACTTTTGCACTTAATGTAGATTTTGCGTTCCACCCCTCCACCCCCAGCAAGAATAATGCACACATATTGCATGTAGTTCTAAGCCCTTTGCTCTGCTACTGTCCTTGAGTAGTAATACTATAAAGATTTAAAAAATATTCTGCTGCCAAATATACGACATTTGTTACTCTCAGAGATGATGGCTTAATTTTTAGTATTCCTTGGTGGTTTATATCTTGACATTTCTTATGACCTACAATTAAAATGACTTTAGTGAAGTCTCAACTTGTATCCAGATTGCTGAGTGTGGTTGAGTGTCTCCAGGGAGAGCCTTGAACTGCTCGCTAAATCAATTTGTTCTTTTCTCAAAACAGATTAAATATGTTTTACCACATTAAATTAAAAAATAAATAACCCCATATGACATAACTGAGACATGTAAAATTAAAAATGTGCTCTGTGCATTTTGAAGGGTAGTAATTTTGATGCCAATGCTGCGCTGATAGTATTCCACTAGAGAGAGTAAAGAATGGTTAAAAACAAGCATGTCTAATCCTGTCTTGCTGTTCTGCTAGTCTTGTTCGAGAATTAAGTTGATGGCACACTACTTGGGTGGGTGCTAACTGCTAGATGTGGCAATAATCTTCTTTAGCAGAGCCCGAGACACTTTGCTTCCACTAATTTGCCTCGCTTGAGTTTGAATTTTTTTTTTTATTCCATTCCTCTTACTCATGCCTACTATTTTCTTTTCAGGTCAGTCTTCTCCCTGTTCCTTTAGCAAGATTAGCTGCAGAACTTGCTTGTGACTCACCTGCACCTTTAGCCGATGCTTCAAGTATAATTTTAGTATGTTCCTCCTGCCTACAATTTATTTTGTATCCAACACACAGGAGAAGCAGGGGGAAATCTATGGCTTCTGGTGCTCTGCAAATCTGCAGAGGATACACAAGCAGCTGTATGCAGGGAGAGTCAGATGCACTGGCTATGCCAGAAGCAGCCTTTGTTCCTTCAAGCCACTTCCATGGTTGTGCTTGAGGGGATTACTGTTTAAGGGTCTGTAAGTACAATAGAACTTCAGGAAAAGGGAAGGGGGAAATTTTTCTAAAATAGAACAAAACAAACTAAAAAAGTTGCTACAGAAATAGATGGCAAATGGTCTCTAATAATGGGGTTTTACAAGAGCTGTCCAATCTCCAGAACGATGGTTCAGTTTAAGCCAAGATTAATAGTGCTTTTTACCCTAAGCCTATGAGTTGGCAACTCAGTCCTCTGTATAAAGGGATGCTGTGTAATGTGCTGCTGCCTGCTGTGGACTAGGGAGGAGCCGTGACTACCATGGTCACTTGTGAAATGATAACAAATTGCAAACTTCAGTTGTTTTGGATTCATCTGCCCCAGGCTGATTTTTTTGCTGTGTCTGGCTGGGTGCTGTTAGGCTGGAGCGGGTGCTGGAGGAGGAGCAGCCTGGCAGGGGGCATGGAGCTGTGCCTGAACTGACTCCTCTGTGTAGGACTGCCACACCAAATCTTCCTTATTTCAGTTCAGGCCAAAGCCACCTGTTCCAGGGTATAGTTTCACAAAGGTGTGCTGAAATGCCTGTCCTTCTAGAACTCTGTTCCTGCTTTTATCCCTGATCCAGCCTACTTATTCGCATGCAGCTCCTTAAACCTGAATGGTGTGGGAGGGAGGTGGGGTGCAGCACTGCCCTGGGGACTTGAGGGTTTTCAGAGCTGTGGCAGGAGAGCAGAGACAGGGACAACAGCAATCCTGGGCTGGTGTTTTTAGGTACAATGGACCCATCTTAAATTCAGCTGCAGCCTGGAAAATAAAGCAGTATTGGAAAAGTGGTTCTTTCAGTAATTAGGTTTTTGTGGAACAACTTGGGAGAAGCAAAGGGTTTTGTTGTTGCTGTTGTTTCAAACTGGAGATCATGATATTGTGAACTGTTTCTGTTAGGCCTTACACATATAGGGTATGACACAACCTGGATACTCACCTCCATCTCAAAATAAGGAAGTTGCAAATTCATGGCTTTCTACAGCTGAGAAAAGGTGTACTCCAGTTATGTTTTATTTCTTTGAAATAATGTGCAATACAAGTTTGAGATGGATTTCATTTCTCTTTATGCAGAGAAAAAACTGAAGGTAATTTTTTTTCTTTTTCAATTGAGAAAACTAATTGAGATATGGTGACAATAAGCAAAACTTTTGCTTCTACTCTGGTGAAAAAAGGGTGGGAGAAAATAAGCAGAAGACAGTAATTACTGTGATTCTTTCTTATTTTGCTCTAGCCTGATAGCATTCTGTCTGACAGGATGAGCCTGAGAAATCTCCCAGGAAGACTGGTTGTAATAACTGATACAGGAGCCACAGGTTAGACTAAGTGTCTGTGGTGTTCAATGTGGCAAGCTTCTCCATCGCAGCCCCTGTGGGAACCTGCTTCTGTTTGGGGAAAAAACTCTATCAGGAACAAATGGGGTGACGCAGGAGCGATGGCCAAGGGTTTGCCTGGGATTTTGCAGGGTGCAGAGAACTGTGGTGGGATGCAGGCAGGAGGCTGGCACCAGGGCTTGCTGGGGCAGGGAGGAGGATGTGTTAGGTGGTGCCAGGAGAGGCACATGAGGAGTTTCGGTGCAGCTTGGCCACTTTCTGTTGCTTGTGTTTGGAAGGAGTGTTCATTCTATCTGTTTGATTAGATCAGTGTCTGTGTTTTACAGCCGTGTGTCTGCTGCATGTTGGTGTGATGTGTTTGCATGCTTTTTAGTTCTTGCTTTAGTAAGAATTATTGAGGACCAAGTCTAGGTGTCAGCAAAGTTGAAAGCTGCAGTCCTGCTTTGCTCCCCACAGATCTTCTCAGCTTTACTTTCCTCCTTTATCCCATCTCTGCCCAGGGAATGAGCACACCAACCTGTATTGACATTAGTCTCTCCCTGCCTCTCTTTTTTTCTTCTCTGAAACCCTCACCTATTCTGCATTGCTTACTTCAACATTTTCTTCTTCTCTGTTATAAAACTATCCCTTTGTCAGTGAGAATGGCGTCCAATGCTCGTCAGGCATACCCTTACTGTTGATTTTGAGTTGCTTTAGAATTTCCAAAAACACCAAGTTTGTAAAAACTCCTGAGTTGATAGAGGGCTACAATTCCTAATAAGGAGTGCATAAAATACTTAAGCACTTTGTAGAAGTTTGTTAATGTTTTTGCATAGCAGGAGTACGCTTGCTGACCAGTAAGCTTATTTAGGAAGAGCAGCACTTCGTGTTCTTCACTTATGACCTAGTTACAGCCCTGAATAAATGAGATGTTGGGATTGCTGACATGCTGTGGTTTTACAGGAATTTTGAGTTAGAACATATTCTGCAGTTCAAGGAGAATAATGCTGGAACTTGGAAATAATTTGTGAAAGTAGGAAAATACCCTAAAGTGCACCTGCCTTATATATTTCCATAGGAAGATTGTACAACATACTTTAACTGTCTATCTTTGCAGTATTTTTGTTTTCCAGGTATTTCTGTGTGTGTGTTTTCTATTTGCTATCTCTTCAGTTTTTTCTAGGTATGTAGAGGCCAAGTGATATTCTGTGTACGGAAACTGAATGTTTTGCTCTTGGTTAGTCTTAGAAATTGATTGATTTACAGTTATTTAAGTCCAGCACAGGATGAGTGCTGAGGTGTAGACAATGTGAGTCCCTCTTGCTTTCCTCAGAGAGTAAGGCTGAGAAAGAGAAGCAGGAAGATCTGTGATAGCCCAGAAAGATCTGTAATAAACTTGACTCTAAAATCCAGCAGCCACCAGGTGAGACCAGAATGTGATGAGAAAGCAGGGAAAGTTTTGTGCTTGACCCAATTCTGTTATAGTGATACAGCTGAGATTTAGGAGGTTTAAAGATGAACTGTTGTGTTACTTCCCTATTGGATTTCTTCTGGTTTCCCTTTACGGTATTTCTTACATGCTTTAATTTTAAGACTTCTTGTAAGGCACAGTTTGGTTTGGGTGTTTCCCTTATGTATACACACCTTTAGCATTGATGCATCTTGGCAAAATCACTACGAGATAGAACACCGTGTTAAAAGAAAAAAATGTTGAAACTATATTGGGCCAAATCAGGTGTGTTTGGGAGCAGGGGCTGGGGACATTGCCTGGGATGCACTGCAGGAATGCCCCTGAGGAATCGTGGCTGCCCCAGAATGCAGTGAGAGCACCCTTGAGGGACTGCAGCCACCCCAGGTCAAAGTGAGGGTGTTATTGAGGGACGGGGACCAGAGGAGGAGTCCATGCTGGGACAGTGGAAATAGAGTGAAGCAGGAAGGAGCAGCCAAAGGACAAATGAGAAGTGAGGAGGAGCAGTCAGAAACCATTGCACACACAACCCACAGCCATGTATGCTGCCTGTTGCCTCACCAAAGGCATCGGGCTAGGCTGAGGGTAAGGCATGGCAGAAGCAAGGGAAGGTAGGCTAGGAAAGCCAGGGGGGAGAAAGGTGCTTGAGTGAGGTTGAGCCTTGGGAAAGTGGAGGAAGAGAGTTCTCAGTGTCTGCTGAACTGCTTACTCTCGTTCTTTTTCTCAACTTAAGAAACAATAACACTATGCTAATTGGCAGTAAATAAAGTAAAATTAAGTGAAATTCCCCAAGCTGAGATTGTTTTGCCCACAATATACAGACAACAGATTTTGGAGATTCTTGTATTTCTTTTCCTGTTTTTTAAGTATTTGGGGTTTACGTTTACAGCTTTACTTTTGAACTGTGGGAGCCTGGAGATAAATACATCCTTTAAAACAAGCATGCAAAGAGCTGAAAGCTGAAATTTTTATGTGATGATGAGACTTTGGAGAGCTGGCTTTAGGAAAAAATTCCTCCTGCTGCAGGGGACATGATAAAGTCGCTGGAGTTGGCAGCCCTGCTGTGTGGCCTCTCCTTCCTCCCCTGGGCTCCTGCAGCCTTCCTGGCCTGTGTTGGCCATCTCCTTCACCGTATTGATTTTACGGTGTAATCTACACGGAGCAAGAGTTTTGTCTGGTGTGCCCTTGCAATGCACTACATACGCATCACTGTAGAAGTATCCTAAAACGGAGAGCCTGGGGTTACAAACATGGAGCGGTTCGTAGCCAAAAAGGCATTTGGCCAAAAAAACCTGCGTTTTGGTGCTCCCTCTGCTGGAGCTGGAAGGGCAGGAAGCCCTCCCGGCTGGAGGGCTGCTGGCTCCCCCCCCATTGCCACCCCACAGCTCCCACGCCGGGCACTGGTGGGAGGTTGAGGGAAGCGCTGGGTGTTTCCCAAAGTCTCCTCCTGCAGCCGCGCAGCGAGCCAGGGGCGAAGATGGAAAAGGGTCAAATCGGGCGACATGAGAGGTGTTTGTGTCACGGTAAGGGCGTGGTGTCACACCTGGAGAGGGTGGCTGAGGCCAGCCAGCTGTAAGGGCTTTCCAGCTGACGCCCCTTCCCCGCCATCTTGTTCTCATTTTCAGGTGTCTCGCTACCCCCAAACTTTGCTAGTTGAGGCTGTTCTGGGGATCTTCCTCGAAACAGGATGAGAAAAGGTATCAGGCTTTAATAAGAAGCTAATTTTTATTTTTAGAAGGTGATTGCAGTTCCCAGCAGGACCCTGTGGAGTGTGGTGGCAGAGCTGTGGCTGATGGGAACAGGCTGGAGTGGTTTGGGTTTCATGGTACAGCCCCTGAGCAGGTTGTGTGGGGAAACCAGGGAGCAGATGCTGCCGGGGACAGAGCCAGTGCCCTTGGAATCAGCTTGGACCTGATTTGTGAAGGGGGTGCGTGGTCTGTAATGTGAATTCACAGAAATGTTAATGGATAGCCCTTTTATTTGAAGAGGTGCTTTATAAAACAAAGTAGGAATTGTGGTGCCAGTTTTACAGATGGGCAGAATAAAGCACAGAAGCGGAGGGTGAAGCTTTGGCTTGAGATGCTGCAGCAGTGCAGTCTAAGCTGGTTTGAGCAGCCTCTGTTCCTGCCCTCTGCCATCAGGGCTGATCACTCCTGCCCTGTGCCTGCTCCCTGGGTCATGTTGGCACAGCTGGTTATGAGACAACACGTGGAAGGAAATTAGTTCCCCCAGTCCAGCTAACTATGCAGCTGCACAGATGCAGTATTGGAAAGCAAGAGTCCAGGAGAGAGGAGGGAGAGGTAAAGTTTTAAGCTTCCAAGTAAATGCTACAGGCCAGTTAGCCAAAGTCCCAACCAGTTACACCTGGAAAAGGACCCAGTTCTTGGGGCAGGCAGAACAAAAGTTTATCCTTTTGGAGGAACAAACTAAAATAACTAATTCCAACTTCATTAAGGACTGGTCTGTGTTAGCTGAGAAAGTCATGTTAACAGATACTAAATCTGAATCAATTAACATGTTTTTCTTCCTGGCTTGTAAAAGCAGAACAAAAGCACTGGGGAAAACTTCTGGATGAGAATAAATATGTTCTGAGTGAAAACATTCACAGTTCAATGAGGCCTTAAAGGCAATCATTCACTGAGGGTGCCTGTCAATATGTAACTTCTGTAAAATTGCCTTTTGTTGTGAGACAAGAAAACCAGCAGAGTTCCTGTCTGAAGCAGACAGTTCCTTGGTGACATTGTATGTGTTGGGGTGGGATGACTGTTTCTAGCTTAGGGTTTTCAGTCATGTTTTTATTCTTTATGAATTATCATTGAACAGAATAATTATGACTGCAGAGCAAACATTGAATGTGACTAACAAGTTATTTGTAATAATCTGAGATTTTCCTTTGCACTTTTTAAAGTCACCACTGACTTTTGCACGATGAGTTGTTATGAAAGTGTCTGCTATCATAGCTGGTCCTTTTTTTTTTTTTTTCCCTCCTTCCAAAGTAGTACTTGCTCTTTAATGTTTAATGGCAAATTCTTTTGCATGGAGGTTATTTGGAAGTTAGTCAATAGAGAAGCAAAATGTAGTCGTTGTGTTACTTTTATGAATATTTGCTGGGTTTTGGGGCCTGGTAGTACAAGGCTGTTAGGACACCTTGTCTGACTGCTGAAACAGCATGTAACAAAAAGTATACTGCCCATAAACATTCCCCTGTCTCCCTTTGCAATCTTTCTTTATAATGAAAGAGCATTTCCTAGAAGTCACAGTGCTGTGCCAATGTGATCCATAGACTTGCTTTGTTTTGCTACTGACAGGATGGTGGTTTTGAGGTATTTTGGTGTATTTTCTTAAGCAGAGTTTGGGGGTTGGTTTGTTTTTTTTAATGGCACTTAGCTCACAACAGTCAGAGAGTACCCTTTATAAAGAGGATAAAAGAGACTTCAGCATGACCTTTAGCTTAAAAAAAAAATTACCATTTGGCTCAGGAGATTTTCATATAAACCTCAACAGAATTCTTACTATCTTTTCCTCATTTCATTGTTACAGGTATGAAAACCTGTAATACTTAAACTGCTGGACTGAGTATCAAAAGCTTGGGGGCGGCAGAGCTGGGCTGGAACTCCAACCCAGCCTTAGATCTGGTCCTTCAGGCTTGGTCTTGAGACTCCTAAATGCTCTTCATTCATTTCAGGTCTGTTCAAAAAGCTGCTTCAAATGCTGCTGTGTTCTGCAGGAGAACTGAAGTATGATGTGCCTGTATTTTTATTGCAGGAAAATGGATCTTGTTATGTGAGGGCTTTGAGGAAACAGTCCTGAGCTACCAACAGGAAGAAAGGCCAGTGGGAAATACTCAGGTAGGAAAGCTCTGTGTACCATCAGGTGGTAAAAACACTCGTGGGCCTTCAGTCTTTTTACAGATGCTGCATTGCGTTTTATGCTTGAACGGCTGATCTGGTCACTATCAAAGTTTATTTGTTGTTTTAAGAAGAAGTCTTGTTTGGTCAATTGATTGCAACAACAAAACCCTGCAAGCAAAGCCCTCAGCATAAACATTCCTCGGGCTATCCCTGGTACAGTATTGATTCTGATACAGAATACAAACAAATTACTCCTTGCATGAGCCATTCGAGCCATAAAACAGAGCAGTAATATGTTCTACTTGCTGCCAATAAATGTGTATTTATAATAAACAAAGCAGAAATCCCTGAGTAGAAATGAACACTAGTCTCAATAATGTGTTCAATATCTTATGTCCAGCTGTTGTACAGAATCAAAAAACAGTGAAGTGAGCACTCTAGGGTTTGTTTCCTCCTTCACTTAAAAAATAATCTTTTCAGACTTGTTATGTTGCTGCTTTTCCTTTGCTTTTAGGTTTTGTGGGGTTTTTTAATATTTTAAGTATTTTATAAAGCTATAGGTAAGCTCATCTTTGCCTTATTTCCAGTATAGTTCAGTGCTTGTCAAGAATTTGGCCTACATCATAATTTTATTGTGGACCAGCTGCCTCTCCTTACACTGTTGTGTGGGTCATCTCCACTTTTACTGCTTGTCACATCCCAGTGGCATTTCCTTAGAATGGAAAATAGCATTAAAGATACCTTGGTGTATCAGTAGCTGTTTTGAATGCAGCTAAAATTAGGAGGGGAGTCAGTACCCTGTGACCATCACCACTGAGGGTGGGTGAATGATAACTGAACCCATTTCCAAAAGGAAAAAAGTTAATGATCATCAGAACATAGATTTTTTTTTTTAATCTGCTTTACCATGCTCATATAATCCTCCTCATCCATATTTTCCGTGCTGCACTTTGATGAGTTACAGACAGTTGACCTCAAGGCATTTCTTGATGAACGTTTCTGTCTGCTCTCAGCCTTGAAAAACTCAACCTTTTCAAGAGCTGTATGGGAGAAGAATGTGTAAGACTAATATTTATAGGCTGAAAGAGAGGGGAGAGGAAAGACTAAAGTGTAAAACTTGCTTCCAGCAGAAATGCCATCCCTCTTTTACGTCTGATAATTAGAAGCATTTCTGACATGGCTACAAAGCAAGTTAGTGGTGTGTGCCTGCCATTTGCTGTGCATTTGTACTGCAGGACTGTTTTCCTTCTTCTGTGGTGATGCTTTCTTCTATTTAATTTTCAGAAAATCACAAATTTCAACTTATATTTACCTATTACATTATGATTCATCCATACCATTACATTTTAAACAATTGCAAAAATGAGAGGTTGTGATTCACATTCACATTTTGAGTATTTTTATTCATAATGTTTAGCAAAGTTCATTTGCATAAATCCTTTTATTAGTACTTCTAACTTAAATAATTGGGCAAGACAAAAAGGAAGAGAGTTTTTAAGTTCCATAATTTTCACCAGGAAAAGATCTTGCCTATATTAAGAAATACAGCAGTACTGATTTTCACTCTAATAGGACACTTAGAGGACATTGCAAATAGTTTTTAGAGATGCTTTAAAGAGTATACTGTATTTTATATCCCCTGAATGTAAGTCTAAGATGCTGGTCTTAGATAATAAGAAAATAATTTGTGCAGGCATAGAAATGTAGCAAATAATTAACAAAAAGAAAACACAACACCAAAACCCACCACATCAAGAAACACCCTTGTTTTAAAACTGTGTTCTTGAAAATTTCCTTGAGATTTCCCAAGACTTGGATCCTGATTTTCAAAAATAAAATAAAAAATCACTTTTCTGGTCTGTGAGGAAACTTGGGAAAGAAGTTCCTTGCTGTGTCTTTGGGTCATGTAGCCTCGCTGCTGTAGAGCTGGAATGTTTGCCATGGTATTTCCGGAGGCTTCATAAACACACAGAAAGAACAGTGGGAGTTAGGAGGATTTTTTAAAAAAATATTATATTCTTTCCCCCCCACAACCCTCTTTTTTTTTTTTTGTTAGCCTAAGTTCATTACACTTCAGCTGTGTGGATTTTTGTAGGCATTCAGAAGAATTTTTATCAGTCTGAAAAACAGATTAGTGCTTAAAATTCTCTAAAGTTAAATGATACTTAACAATTTTTTAATTGCTGATTTTGTCTAGGATTATTTCTTACTAAATGTAGTACCTGGCAACCTACATACTAAACCTAACTCTATTATTTGGGTACTCTTAATGGTTTACTTTTGGCATGCATCACTGTAAGTGGCATTCAGTAATCTGACTTGATAGCTGTCATCTTGCAGTATAGAATAATGCAAACAAAAGATGGGCACTCAGAGGAGGTTACAGTGAAGAGCCATTTCCTAAGTCCTGCTGCGGTGGTGTAGAATCCCCAAGTCAAATCAGAAAAGCACAGAATTAGTTATGGCTCCTGAGATATGAGGGTTAAGATTTATGCAAACCTCTTCTTTCTCACTGTAGGAATAATACGTGCTCCTTTTCAGACTTTGCAAACACCAGCTCGCACTGGGATTACAAGGACCCTTGTGTGTCTGTAATGCCATGGATGTTATGTCTTAGTGCAAAGGGGAGCTGAAGGGGCCCTGCAGTCTCTCTAACACCCTTGGGCTGCCAGAGATGCACCTTCTCCTCCTCCCTTCCCCTTTCAGCTGAGCTGCCTGTTGAACAAGGGCAGAGAACTGATCTGTTTTAAAAATAACCTGGCAAAAATTGGAAAGGAGGGGGAAGATAAATGGACTATTTTTAGCTTAACCAACCTCATTCTCTACACAGTATCATAAAGCTGTCCTAACACTACTGGGAGGGATGAGGAGAGGGCAGAGCAATAGGAGCTGGTAACAAGTGGCCAGAGATAGGAACTGCTTTTTCCAGATTGTCTCTGTGGCAAATCACGCTGGCAGTGTGGATGTGTATTCCGTGAGGCTGCTCAGGACATGGTCAGTGGGAGGTAAATAACCATATCAAGACGGGCCTGTTGCTGAGTCAGACTGTTTATTGCATTAGAAGTGACAAAAAGGGAGCATAGTTTGTCTTAGAGCTTTCAAGTATCAAACAGTAGATTTTTATTTTTTTTCCCCCTGACTTCAGGCTCTGAATTGGCACACTGAGGAGGAGCCTTGGTAGATCTGAAATTGAGGAAGGGCCTAGATTCTGCACATTGACAGGTCTTTTTTGGTCCTTCTTCCTGTCCCCTTCCAAACTTTTTGAATGCTGTCTTTAAGCGTGACTAGTTATATAATGAAGTATAGAATCATTTACTTAAAAAACTAAGTCTTATGTTTTGTTTCAATAAATTATATAATGTCTGATTGCCACAGATGTCATGTTGTCTGACTTTTGTGGGTACCCTGCATACCTGTGTGGACACAGCAACAAAAATGTTGGATAACAGAAGAAGGGAAAGAAGGAAGAGGAGCAAAATCATCGCTTGAATAGCTGTGAAGGTGTTAGGGTAGGAAGAACGAGGCAAATACGTTCTAGAAAAAAAGGCTAGAGGTTTGAGGAAGGGAAATCATCCCTCTGTTTTGTTGACAGAAATAAATGTAAGAAAATATGGGCATTGTACAGTCTAAAAGAAGGTGGGAAGAACTGGTTGAGTGATAATTTTGAAAGTGGTCCCATGTCGTAGGGGTAAACGTGTGGGGTAGAGCAAATCCCATCTAGGCCAGTGAAGTTTGAATCACTTCTGTTTACCTTTCTGCAATTTCAAATCTGTAAAGCTGAACTGAGACATGTTTGGAATCTGAAGGTAGTCAGCTGACCTGGTTAGTGTTCCCACTGGTTTTGGGGTGCTCTGCTTCATGTCCTGTCAGTATTGGGGGCTGGGGAATGGGGCATGGAGAGCCCATTTTTTCACCCCTGCTTACCTCGTGATTATTGGTAGAAAACTCTTGGATTGTGTAACATAAATGGCATACTATGGTAATTGGTCAGTCTTCTGCCTTGGTCTAGTCTAGAGTGACAGCACCTGCTGGCCTGTAGCTTGATCAGTTGATTGAGAGGGAGTGGGTTGAAGATGAGAAGTTGGCCTGAAACAATTGGACCGTACTATATGGGGAAAAACAGAGTTGCAAAGATCAGCTTGAATATAAATTCTCAGGTATTTTTATAACTTATCTTTTATAAAAGTAAGCCAAGACTCCAAAGGCAAACTGTTGTAAGTTGAGCGTTATCTGCTTGTATATGTGTGGGGGTTTTTCCAAGTGAACACATAGACATCTGTAACTGAGTAAAGTCTTGATAGCTTCTTGCTTGAGTTGTCTTCAGTGTTGTACTTTTTAGGAAAATGCTGTAGCACCTCAAGTTTCAGGTGAAAAAGGACAATTCCACCTTTCTAGGTATCAGAAATAGTGTACAAGAGCTTCCTCCTTTTTTTTTTTTTTTTTGAGATGTTCCAGAGTTGTGTCTCATTCCTTGGTATATTTCACAGGTTTGTTGCTTATGTGTCTTTATGGCACAGTGCAAAGACTTTCTATTATTTTGTAATGATAATATGTCTATCTATATATAATACTTTTCATGCCATTTTGTTTTGCTCATTGCCATCTAAGGATTCCCAAGCCTTTATAAGGAAACTTGTTTAGGCAGGCCAGTGGGAATCATGCTTGAAACTTGTTCTCTAAAGCTCTATATTCCTAATGGCCTCTGACAGTGGTGGGGAAAGATGTCACTTCAGCATAGTGAAAAAACAACCAAAATAAATTATATTTTTATTGAAGGTTTCTCTATCTGGATGAATTGATAGTGGCAGGACAGTTTTAGTTAAAAATAGAAGATCCTTCTGCAGGCACATTGCAGACTCTCTTGGTTTTATTTTGTCTAAACAAAAAGCAACATACACATACTGAGTGTAAACAGGCGTTTTAGTCTGAGGTACTTCCTTTGGCAGATGGCTTCTGATTTTTTTTTTTCCTCTTTTTAAAGTAAGTATTGCTTTGAAGGGAGACCACATAAAATCAGTATTCAAGTATTCTATTTATCATGTGACTGCATGGGAGATTGCTGTATCCTGTACTAGACCTACTTTATGGTGATATCGACAGGATTCTTACGGCCTTATAAAGGATGCTAGTTTACATTCCTCTCTGCAAAGAAGTATTTCCAAAACAAATAATATGCAGATTGAATATTTATTTTTGTTCAATACAAACGTATTCATAGCTAACTAGCAAATATTTTACTTCTCTACCCTTCCTTTTTCCCCTTAATCTTGTTTAACTCCTCAGTGTTTTCTTCTGACTATTAAAAATAGGTTCCTTTAGGATATTTTAGATTAGCTGCTTTACAAGCCAAGAATTTGTATCTTTTCACTAAAAGCACGTGTAAGGAATAGGACTGAATGGTTATATTGACCTATACAGCTTGCACATACGTATATTGTATGTATTAGATGTACATGTGAATTGAGATCCTGTTTCAGACCAATCTGTCAATGGTTGTTGATTATATATGTATCTTTAAAAGACTGCCAAATTTTGAATAATGTTAAATTAACCTGCAATAATAATAGTGTTGAGGATTTTAAAATATGTTTCCTACTGAATAGTGTTTAACTGAATTCCTCTGTTTAATCTTATTGAAGTTCGTAAGTTCAAGGTATAACTTTTTTTCACACATTTTGTTAGGCCTTGATATTTCTGACAGCATGGCTTTCTTTTTCAGGCTTTCAAGTAGGAAAAGAGAAAGTTATTTCCTTCTCAAGACAAAAGAATAGTGCAAGTGTAATCTCAGCTCTCAGTTTTTCTTTTGTCTGTGTCTCTTAACCTGGTATGATTAATTGGTCATGTTTTTAGAAAGGTAGGAAAGGATAGGGAAAAGGGAGGAAAAACATTCCTTGGAAAAAAGTATCAGTGATTTCAATGCTGCCTTCAGTGGTAAAGATGTGTATGACTGAGGTCTCTGTTACCATTGTGAGACATATTCTGGGAAATGCCAGCAGTATATAGCCTGAACTGATGGTCAGGGACAAGTACTTAAACTAACTGTATTCTGCTGAGAATGTGTAGAATATATATCTGCAGCACAGATCAAACTAAGGCATTTCAAAGACAAGATTTTAAGCTAACAAATCATGGAAGACTTCCCTATACACAATGTAATCTAAAGATCTCGCAAGTCAAAATAAACCTATGAAGTGTGCCTGCCACACCTGGTGGGGTCCCTTTTCTCTGATGCTTATACCTGTCCCATAGAGTGGTATGCTTAAACAACTGAAAACTAAAAATAATCCTTTACAATGGAGTTGGAGGAAAAAGAAAACAGGCATGAACACCCCCTTCGAAGATACTTTTTGCCACAGCAATGGTCTGTTGACAGAACTCAACAAAATAATTGTGTTGGATAAGAAGGTGGGGGTTTTTTTCCTTGCCTTTGAGTGGGACACTTTAATAGAATTTGGTCTTGCTCTCATAGCGAGTGGGCAGAAGCTCACTAACTTCTGTAGGTTGGTTGCTGCTAAATATGATTTAGCAATGACCGTTTTATTACTATCTTTTAAAATGTGAACATTCCCGGTCTCTTCAGGTGCTCTTCTTACAACATACTTTTTGTTGTCCCCCCCCCCCAACCCCTCCGATGATTTTCACTGCTACTCTGATTTTTGTCTTATTCTACTCTGAATCTGTAAATTTCTCTTATATACTCTTGCCAATCATCAGACTATCACTGCTCCTTTAATACAAACTGTGGCATCAAAGGAACATTGCTTTCTCAGGTCCTAGTTTGATAACAGATTTCCTTCTCTGGGCACGTTCCTCTTCTGGACTGCTCAAATGTCCACCAAACAAGGTGGATTCTTCATTGTTTGGTGGAATGGATGCCTGCATGTGCAGAGTCCATTTAACATCTGCAGTATGGTAGCATGACTGTTTTGGTCATTATTGCCCTGGACCTAATATAAGCTGATGAGGCCAGGGGTGGAGTGCTCTTATCAGTTCACAGGGTCTTGCAGTCTTTGCTCTGCCTTTCCCTCATGCCTTTGGCCATTCTGGTGCCTAACACCTGCCTGGTCCCTTTTTTCTTATACTGTCTCTGAAGTTCCCACCTGCAGGCTCCCCTTTTCCTCTATCTGCTCACAGTGCTCAGATTGTGCTGGTTTGTAGTCAGAGCATTTTGGCAGTTCATGTAGAGGGAAACTAACAGTGCTTGCAGTAGAGGGATATACCCCAAGAGAAGATGTACTTAGACCATGTCTCATGGGCAGATACTAGCTTGAGCTGCTAATCTTCAGCTGCCCACATTCTGTGTGGAGCCTAACCAGAAGCCCCATATCCATCATTAGCATTGTGTTGAGCTCGAGCTAATAAGCTCGGTCTCTTGGCAGGATGTGTTAGATCAGGCTTACTGCTGTGCTAATTGTGCTTACACAGCTTCCAGTTTGAAGCTGGCTCATTTACAGCTGGCTTGGATGGTGGCCGAGAAGGCTCGCCTCTGCCTGCAGTGTGCCATGTAGACATACACACATGCAGCACTTGAACATGTCTGTCAATAGCAGGAAATTACACTGGGGGGGAGGGGAAAATCTTTGGCCTGGCTGCACACATAAACAAGGACAATATTAATGAATGAGGAAGTAGGTAGCAGTTTTAATAAGGAGAAGGTTTGATTATTCCAAATTCAGACTCACTACTGTAAGTTGTTTTCAGCCCTTGCGTTTTGCCCTCTCTTGTTCCTCATTTACCACACTTTTAGTGGTGTTGTTTTTTTCCTTGTTACAGTATGCTGTGGGAACATTTCCTGGATTTAAGAAACTTGACTGTAGAAGTGAGCAGTCTGGTATTTTAACTGGGAAACAGAAACTAATCTAAACACAATGCTAATGGCAAATGGGCAAAATTTCAGAGTAGAAAAACTTGCTTTTATGTTTAGCCCATCCCTGTCTTTTGTCTTCCCTTCCTTCATCTATTAGCAAGTTAGTTTGTTCATTGACTATAATACAGTGTCAAGAACTAGCCCATCTCAGTGTTGAAGTGCTGTAGTTACCTAAAGGTACACAATACTCACTAGTAACAGGAATTATACAGGAAGAAGAAGTTCAAGTTTGTTTATTTAGGTTTGAAAAACTAGAGCTCAGAATTATTTGAAAGCCACATGCTGAACTGGCATAGGTCAGTTTCATCAGTTACCAGCAGTTGTATTCTTTACTTCAGCAAGAATTCGTCCCCTCAATTATTGAGAAATCTTCTGTCTGTGGAGGAGGGTAGTGGTGGTTGGGAACATATGAGTGTGTATGTATATAAATATAGAGAAAACTGGGCTAGTCTATTCATACATTATGAAATAATACAATGATGAATCAGCCACATCACTAGGAGCTCTCTTAATATTTGAGTCCATTTTTCTCAAATTATTTTTTTAGTCACTAACATCCATGCATCACTACATTAACTTGCTTGACAGTTTAGAGGCCACTTCTCCTTTTGAGCAGGCCTCAAAGAGACAGTAACAACCTTTAGTTCGAAAATCACTGTTATTAAAACAACCAGGGGAATGTATCTCTGCAAAGGCAGAGCTGAATAATGATTTAGCTCCCAGAATTAATTTGAAATTTCAGCAGCACTAAGTAATATTTTAGTGGCAGTATAATCCTGTACATCACATATTAAGTCCGCAGACTGCACTGCCAGAGGAAGAGCCCTGCAATACTTAAATGACACTGTAACACCACGGTATTATATTCAGGTCATTAGGGGGCATTTTACAGGATTGAAGTTATCTGGCAGAATGTCAAGGGTGAATCATATAATCTCTGTGTCTTTGCCTCTGCAAATATGTAGATTAGGGGTTTAAAAAAAAATTACACCTACTTCACCAGTGTTCCTTCTCAGTCTCCACCCACTGTATCACCTGTGCACCACTTGCATGGTCAACAAACACTGAGAGGGTAAGGGAAGGGGAGTGATAAATAGAGATGGCTCAATTAGCAGATGATGTAAGTGAAGAAAGTGCACTGAGGGCTGGGCTTTTTTTTCTCTGTGAATCAGAGCAACCTACAGATAAGCATAAACCCAAATATGTGTCAGTGGGTGTCCAGAATGTTGGAAAATGCTGAGTCCCAAGATGAGTGTTTTCCAGAGCAGATCCCTAATGCTAACCTTACGAAGAGGCAGGGGCAATCTTGCAGTTGAATGTACTAGGGGAGATGGATGCTTCTCTCCCCTTTGTACCTTGGAAATTTCTTCTAAATTCATGTGTGTGGCCCATCATGATGATTTTGATACCTCTTTTCAAATGTACTCATCGTTCAGACAGCTCTGGTTGAATTTAGAGAGAGATATTAGGCTGTGAAAAGCATGTGTTCTCAGCCGCTCACTGCTGCCTCTGGCAGAAGTTGCTGCCATTCAAATCTGCTAGCTAGATAGTTCACATGATTATTCTGTGCACCATTAGAGATAAACTGAGCTGGCTTAGTTTAAACGTGTAAATAGTAGCTTTGGATCATTCTTTCTGCAAGAAATGTATAATCATCACAAAAGTAGCCTAGCTGGCTGATAGGCAGCAAATTTTATCACGTGATTCTTCCCTTTGGGGTGATGTGAACATTTGTTAAAAACAAAACTAATAATAATAAAAAGGGATCACTGAAGGCAAGTGGAATTGAAATGTTGTCTAACTTCCAGTGGTGGGAATGGCAATGGTGACACGCTGGTTGGTCAGGAGTTGGTAATCTTTTCAACGAATGAAGTGGCTATCATACAAAACAGGACACATGGTTGTGCTCTCTCTGTGGTCAAAAGTGGTCAAGGGGAGAACCCCAGGAATAGTTTGCTTATTCGAAGACTTTGTTTTCCTCTAGTCTAGAATATGGGCCAATTTGTCATAGGGTAATACCTGCATTCTTCTTGCCGCACTCCATGTGATGGGAATTTTTAGAAAAGGCTTAGGGGCAAGAGGTATGCTTGGCTGCTGCATACCAGTGCTTGAAAGGAGTTCTGAAGATACTGGAAATAATTTTCACAGGTCTTTCCAAAAATAGCCTTAACATCTTACTAGGTAATGGTGAAAGACTCATATTTGTAGAGAAGCGTTGGCTACGCGAATAGGAGCATTTTCTTACTTGGCAGACCTGCTGCTGTAGGAGCCTGTGGGGGCAGATCAGCAGGTTAAATATGCCTATGGACAACAGGTCCGTGAACAGACATGAAGGGAAGTTTGTGTTCCTACTGACATCTGACTGTGAGTGCTGGGGAGTAAAGGCAATAAACTATAGACAATAGCTGGGCTCCTGTACCCTGCCTATATAGTATCTTGTGTTCAGACACAGAGTTAGATAGATAACTGCATTAACCCAGTATAGCATATCTTCTGTTCCCACAGCTTTCATGTATATAACAATACTTCAAATATTATTCACACTGTATTTTAAGTTACTTCAATACCCCTGCCTCTGCTTCCTTCTTTTTTTTTTTTTTTAACATGAGAAAAGGCTAAACTGAGAAAAGACTAAACCTTTATTTTTATATATATAACCTACTTTCAGAGGGGATAAAGTTTCAGTTTAGATTTTGAGAACTGTTCTCCCTTGATCTTGGTGTTGCTTTACTTGTCACCAGCTTTTGTTTTCAAATGTACAACAAGCCAGTTCTGTCCCACCATTTCTATTGGGTGGGCTTTCCTGGAAAATGTCCATAGACAAAGAACTCTCCAGAGCGTGTCTCTACTGATCTGTGTAGTTAGCAATTATTCCTATGAGCTGTCATTTTACAGTAAAAATAGAAAATATAAAATATTGATTACATATGTAAGTACAAGAAATGTACATCTGTGTACTAGCTCTCCAGAAGCTTATAGATAAAAATAAATTTCAATCATGTTTTTCCTTCTAATGTGGCACAACAAGTAATAGTTTTGTTCTTGAGAAAGTATGAATGAATCCATAAGGCTATGAGCCTGTGAAGAAGGCTTTACTCCAACTATTTGGTTAAATGAAGTAACACTGGAAATTTTCTGAGACTTCTTTTCCTAAGTAAGGGATGTATGCTTATTATCATGGTGCAGCAGTGAGTAATACCATGGAGTTCAGGATGGGAGAGCTCTTTGTTGTTTACCAACTGTACACTATATAGCAGGTATTCACTGCAGTTTATGTGTACTAGAAACACACAGTGGCCTGACAGTTAGGTTACTGTGCCACTTGTACTGCCTTTTCAATGTATTTGCTGACACTGCAACACTTTTTGCACAGAGTTTTAGATAATTCAGCATCTGCATTTCTAAATAGAAATAATCGTGCTGCTCTCACTGGTGGTGCACAGGTAAAGCCTGTTTTCCTTCCAGCTCACTGAAGGCAAACATCTGGAGTCCAGTCTTCACTGTCCTTGGCCATTGCATCTGTTGTGACTTCTTGTGATTGCTATCGGTTTAAAGCATTGCCAGCTATGGTTTTGATCCAGAAACTTGCAAGAGCAACCTGTGTCTCTAACTTCTTATCAGGACTAGTCAGGAAAATAGGAAGATTGTAGGACAATCGGCATTATTTCGTGAGATGATGTGTATATAATATGCTCTGAATAATTGTACAATAAAGTAATCATCCAGCAAATTATTATGCTCCTCAGTAGGGAACCTCAATAATAGGTCTGGCAAAAACAGAATTTTTCTTTTACTAGCCATTGTCAAAGTATTTTTAAGTATTAGGAGTGTTTATTGAAAGTTGAAGTGATATCAGGTTCACTTTCCATTTCTCTGTAGAGTGAAAATTCTTTGCTCAGAATGAATCTTAATGATGAATATATTTTTGAAATAGGGTTCGCAGTGGAGTTTCATTTCAGTGTTTATTCCCTTCATCTACAGTGTGGTGGAAGACTGTAGATATTAGTCTCAAATTATGTATTCTTAAAGATTTTGAGTAGCAATTAACTACCTGTTTCTTTGATATTTTGAGTTCATACATGAAACCAGGGAGTTGACTGAATTTGCTCATTGTGTTGCAAAAATGTAGCTAGACTTCTGCAAACAGTTTAGTGGATTTGATTCAGTTATGATAGTGGTCAAGAATATACCTGTGATAACATCCAGCATTTTTGGAAAGGTTTTGCCTTGTTTTCTGTAGCTGGTAAATTTATTTTTTTGGATATGAATACTCCCAAACCCAATTTACTACTTGTGATGTGAGTATACTATGCATGCAAGCTGCCAGAATATTTGTAGCTGTAATGCTTTCTGATGGAGATGCTGTACTTTGCAGTATGTCCACTTTCTTACTTTTGTAAGCTTGCAGTGGGTTCTTTTTTGGACAGTGTGCCTGCACACATACACACATAAAGCATGTTATCAGCCTGAAGCTTCAGGCTAAACATGTGAGCCCGGGTGTCATATTTCTAATGTGTTTTGTATGAAATGTGAAGTAATTGCTCAAGTGTAGAAGCTGTATGTATGTTTGTGAAATGTGAAATACAGGCACAGTCTGTGATTTCAGGTGTCTTATGTAAATGTATGTGTGGCAAGGCTACACTATCTTCAAAACAAACTTTTCATGTGCTTGAACTTTAGACTTCTCAGACTTTAAAAGTGGTGTGAATGACAGAATACCTTAAATACCTCCATATGTGTTTATATTTAGTAGGTGTAAAACCACTTACACTGAGGTAACTTACTGCAAAGGAGAAACATCTGCTGAATTAATTCTCATGAAGTAGCTGGTTCTTTTAAGTTTCTGTGTTGTGAGGCTTCCTAGTCAAGAGGGGAAGAAATATACAGGTGATCTTTTAAATAAATTACACAAGTGAATTGTGGGTAAATAAATATGTGTGACAAAGAGATGCTATAAGGAGAGCAAAAAGTGTTCACACACAAAGAACAGTGGATGGTGCCTACCTCTCCATCACGATCCCAAATGCTAGAAAAATCAAAGGCTTCATTCTTACTGGAGAGACTGAAAGAAGGTCGAGTTCAAAAATAGCTTTGGGTCAAAAAGGAGGGAGGAGAGAGACAGTATAGTCAGTGAGATGAGTAACTTCAGATACCGTTTGAGTGTCTGTGATGTCATTGAGAGAACTGCTGCTTAGGGAGAGGCCCGCCTTTTCAGTGTAGAGACACGATATCACTACTAGAAATTTACTTCTCCGGGTGCAGGTTGTCATTATACCCTATTTGCTGGTTTCTATTGATTCTTTTTTTCCATAAGTGCCATGATGGGACTTCTAAGGTCACATGTCTTGGTTGTCTTGTGCCAGTGCACCAAGCCATTCTATAAATCCTTCCTCATGAATTATGGAGGAAAAAACCCTCTCCTAGACTTTCAGGAGGATAGTGAAGGCTCTTGTGTAATTTAACCCTTGTTTTTGTCCTCAGCTGTGTCTTCTCTTACACAGCTCTAAATTGACATGAATGCTGAATGTATGCTCTAGTCTTTATCATCACTGTATCACCTTGAAGTCATGATCAAGCTTTTTCTTGTAATGTATGGATACAAGAGATCTGAAGTAAAACTGTACAGAAAACTCAAGTTAAAATATGTTTTTTCTAAGAGAAAATGGTGTTTTGACTAAAACTTTTGTCTTGAATATATGACTGTCTCAGCATTACTGTGAATATTTACACTGTTTCTTTGCAACTTACCAATTTCCTTGCTCTAGGAATAAAAGCTGAATAAGAACCTGGGTAACTTGTAAGAAATGCTTATCCTAGAGTTAAATGTCAGTGTCAGAGCTCTTGGGACTAGTTGTTATGTAAGGATTTGTTTGGGGTTTTTTTTTTGTTTGATAGAACATGACCAGCTAGGAAACATCTATTTCTAGCTGTACCTTACTATTACACTGTTCAGTTCTGATCTGCAAAGACCCTGGTGGGAGTAAAAGAGTAATTTGATTTCTAGGCCATTATTTTTGCCTCCCTCCGCTCTCCCTGCCAGAAGGAGTTCTAGTGCAGTAGCACCAAGTCTATTTGGAGGCTGGTAACTAGCAGTGTACCCCAGGGTTCAATACAGGTTCTGATCACAGAATCACAGACAATGCTAAGGTGGAAGGGACTCACAAGATCATCAAGTCCAGCCCTTAGCTCTGCACAGGACTGTCCCCAAGAGCCACACCACGTGCCTGAGAGTATCATCCAAATGTTTTTTGATCTGTCAGCCTTGGTGCTGTGACCACTTCCCTGGGGAGCCTGTTCCAGTGCCCAACCACCCCATGGATGAAGAACCTTTTCCTAATATCCAACCTAAACCTCCTCTGACACAACTTCAGGCCATTCCCTCAGGTCCTGGTCACTGGTCACCACAGAGAAGAGATCAGTGTCTGCCCCTCCTGTTCCCCTGCTGAGGAAGCTGAACAGACTAAGTGACCTCAGCTGTTCCTCATATGACTTCCCCTCAAGGTCCTTCACCATCTTCGTTCCCCTTCTTTGGACACTCTCCAAGAGCTGAATATCTTACATTGTGGTGCCCAAAACTGCCCCAGTATTCCAGGTGAGGCCACCCCAGTGCAGAGCAGAGCGGGACAATCCCCTCCCTTGCCCGGCTGGCGATGCTGTGCCTGATTCCCCCCAGGACACGGTTGCCCTTCTGGCTGCCAGGGCACTGCTGACTCGTGTCCAGCTTACCCTCGACCAGCACACCCAGGTCCCTTTCTCAGCACTGCTCTCCAGCCTCTCATTCCCCAATCTGTACAAACATCCAGGGTTGCCCCATCCCAGGTGCAGAATCTGACACTTGCGCGTACTGAACTTTGTATGTTTGGTGATTGCCCAGTCCTTTAATTTGTCAAGGTCTCTTTGCAAGGGTCTCCCTACCTTCAAGCTGTTCAGCATCTCCAGTAGCGATCTTTGTGAGGGAGCAGAGGGTACTCTCAGCGAATTTTCAGATGGCACAAGCTGGGAGGAACGGTGTTAACATCACAGGTCATGCTGCTGTCTGGAATGACCTGGACACTGAAGAAATGGGCTGACAGGAACCTCACAAAGTTTTCCACCTGGGGAGAGGAACAGCCCCAGAGTTCAGTATTTGCTGGGAAAGCAGCTTTGCAGAAAGGGACCTGAGGATCCTGGTGGACCCCAAGTTAAAAATGAGTTGACACTGTGCCCTTGCTGAAAAGAAGGGCAATAATGTCCCAGACTGAATCAGGTACAGCATTGTCAGGAGGTTGTGATGTTTCCCCTCCCTTCAGCACTGGTGAGGTCACACTTGGAGTGATATCTCCAGTGCTGAGCTTCTTAGTGCAAGTAAGACATGGTTAAACTGTGTAGGGTCCAACAAAGGGCCACAAAGATGCTGAAGAGGCTGGAGCATGTCATATATAAGGAAAGGCTGAGAGAGCTGGAGCTGTTAGGCTTGGAGAAGAGGAGGTTCAGGTGGGATCTCATACATGTATAAGAATACATGAAGGGAGGGTGCAAAGAATATGGAGCCAGGATCTTTTAGTAGTGCCCAGCGACAGGACAAGAGGCAGTGGGCACAAACATCACCCATTCTGCTATTCTGTCACTCTGGCCATGTTTTTCGGTGAGGTGTTTTCTCATGCTCCAGGACTTAGAGTGAAGTGAACACTGATTTTTCTGTTAGCTATGTATGGCTTTTAGTGAACTTGGACTTCATAATTTCAAAAATAACCAGAGAATGAAATCTGAGGGAAATTGCATAGTGAGGATCACAAGACCAGTATCATTGCTGCAAGATAACGT
Source organism: Scytalopus superciliaris (assembly GCA_013400415.1). Lineage (NCBI taxonomy): Eukaryota > Metazoa > Chordata > Aves > Passeriformes > Rhinocryptidae > Scytalopus > Scytalopus superciliaris. Next base: position 768,936 of record VXBX01003014.1, read on the forward strand.
AGCTTTGTAGGTAGTGTGGTGTGAAGAGTGGGGATTTGGGGATAAGTTGTGAAGCATTTCTAGCAGCAAAAAGGGTGTAATGTTGTTGAGGGTTCTTTCCTATATGCAGTAAAATTCAAAGTGGTGGTGGATTTAATCTCAGACACATGTACAAGTACTTTGGCTCAATACTCTCTGGATTTAGAAACAATGTAGGATCTAATATGCCAAGGAGGAAGGATTTTTTTATTTTCTTTTTCAAAAAACATTTTTTTTAACAGATTGATTCCCTGGTAATCTTAGCAGCTGATACCTGTAGTTAGTTTTTGAGAAAGTGTCTTCTGCAGCCGTCTCAATATTATAACTGTAGTTTTCAAAAAGATTTAAAAAAATGTAAGGCATAATGCTATCAAATGAGATAAGAGTTTGAAAACCCCTGCTCAATAAACTGATATGTTCTTCAGGAAATTGATGATATATCAAAAGCTGTTTCTTCAGATAGCAATCACTGACTTAGCTTCCCAAAATGAATGTGAAATTCTAACATGGAGAGAAGGCTCTGTCTGCTTATAATGGTCCTGGTTTTGTATAGGGTTCTGGGCTTATCTTGAAAGGGGTTCCGTCACACAACAAAACCAATGAAAACTCTCTGCCAGCAGTACTTAGTTCTGACCTTAAACATTTCTTGTTTTGTGTGTGTGAGATCAATTCAAAGATGATTTGATATTTTCTTTCATTTATTGGGATTTGGTTTTTTTGTTAATGACCTCCAATTAAAAGATAAGCTATATATTTAAGAGTAAGCATATTCTCTCCTACAAGAGTAAAACCATGAATCTATGTCTTTCTAATTAGTCTTTCTGAAAAGAGCATAGAAAGGTACCTCTGTCATGGTGGCGGTGGTGTTTTGTTTGCTTGTTTTTTCTTTTGGATAGCTGAATGTTTTCTTCAAATCTGTTCTGTGGCTAAACTGGAAGTCTTTGCCACTGCTGTGAAAATGAAGCAGCGTCCACTGGACCAACTAGCATCTTGCTTTGTGGTCTATCGGTAGAATGAACAGCAAGACACACATGCCTGACCCTTACAGGTTTTGTGTATAACAGATTGTCTTTCTTGAAAATGAGCATTCCTAGGTTTCTTCTGTTTAAACTGGAAGTCACTGTTGTAACGGGTGCTCTTCACTCATAGGGAGGAAGGCGTGTTGCTGCTGTCCCTCTCAGTGGGGCATCAGAGCCCCAGAGGTCAACCTGAACGCAGGAGATCCACTCGGAAAAGCTTTGGAGTGAAATCCAGGTTTTCAGATGTGGGCAGATGCTGTTTGGCCAGTCCGTGTATTTGTGTTTTTCAACCCTATTGAGATAAACTTTTTCTTTAGAATGCTGTATAGCATAGATAGGCATTGCCTGCCTGCACTGAGCCACTGCTTAGGTGACCAGATACAGAAGCAAGCTGATTTTTGCACTGAGCAGTTTTTTAGCAAATGGGCATAATTCTCACTAGTTTCACTTTCAGATCTATCTAAATATAAGTGATATTTAGTGTTTGCACACGATTTCTTAGTGTCATTAGTTGTTTATCTTCATGACTCTGTGTGTGTGTGTGTGTATGTGTGTGTGTATGTGAGAAAGGATGTGATTACCCCTGTTTTACAGGAGACAGACGGGCCATGAATTGACTTGCAGACTGTGCCTCTGCTATGGTAGAGTGCTCTGTAGAATGACTTTGTCTTAAAGCTTTTCAAAAGTTGCAAGGAAGGGTGTTGCTTTTTGTGCTACACTTTTATTTACATCAAACTGCTGTGATCACTGGGAGGAATGTTGCCTTTTCTCACTCTTTCTTATTGCTCTAAAAGTCCTTACCAAAAGTTATTAAGTGTTTTCAAGTCTCATAATGGTTTAAGAGACTTGTGTCTACTGAAGGAAGCCCCAGCCAGCTCAATTGTTTCTTTTGTGGGCAAGGTGCAGTGTGTTGTTTGTGCAGCCAGCCTTGGCAATGCATTTCCCTCCCCATATTCTTTGTCCCCCTTCTTCCCTTCCCCCGCCTCCCCAATTATTTTTCCAGAGACCTTGGCTTGCTGCTTCTGGGGCAGCAGCAGCAGCTGCTAGTGCTGTCCTGTAATTCTTCCATCTCGGTCACAGGGGACTGGAAGGGAAAAGACGGTCTGTCTCAGCAGCAGTCCACCAGCTGCCGCTACAATCTATAATGTGTAAATTTGCAAAATACAGCTTTTAATTTTGCTTTGCAGTCAGAATGAAAAACTAGAGTGTACCACCACTGCCATTGTTGATTGATTAATAGAAATATATGCTCCCTGCTCCCTGGTTTAGACTTGGACAAAAAGTACTTGGAAGTGGCTAAAAATAAAAGGTAGGAAACCTGACACTTTCCCACCAACAGAGTAATTAGCAACACATTGTTGTGTATGTGTGCTTGAGAATATGCTCTAGCTAGGTAAAAGCTGTTGAGTAATGCAAAAATATTAACTTAATTAAAGTATAAAATTATGCTTAGGGTCATGTTACTTTCTGAAGGACATGGATAAGCAGGGTTTCTTTGTTAGTGTCAGTGACTGAGGGAGTCCCACAGATTCCAGTTGAAGAGGCTTTCCTGAAATTGTATATTGAAACAGATTTTTGGCTTTGAGGTTTTTCTTAAAGGAGAGAGCAGGGGAATTGAAGAAGAATAGGCAGTGTGGTTACTCTTCTTTCCCTGTCAGCAATGAAGCTGGAGTAGCAATAGAAACTCCCTGTTTTGTGTCTAGTCACACACTTCAAGTAGGGAAATGGCACATAGAAAAGATAAGCAGCCCCCAAACTTCCATTACAAATGGATTTATAACCCCTTTAGTGTTTATTTATGAACGATGAATCTTATAGTTGGTCCATTCAAGAAGAACCAGCCATAATATGGCCAGAATTTCTGAAAGAACTTATTTGCACTGAATAGTTTGACTCAGTAGGTTGTTCAGAAGACTTGAACTATAAAACACTATTCATCCATAAAAACAATTGATGTTGTTGTGGCACATATTGTTGGCCAAAGAAAGAGTGTTGTGTGTGTAGCTGAGAGAAATAATTTTATCACAAGTCAGTTTTGTTGTTGATGTCCCTCGAGATCCTGTGCCGCCTTCGTTTTTCTTTAAGTACTCTGCAGTCCTTTGTTGTGGAAATTGCGTGAGAACTGTAGTGCATGAAGGATAAAACAGAAACCTTTGTGTGTCAGGTTGTTACAGGGACCATGAGATGGTTTGCATCCGGACTTCCTTGCTGGTGGAAATGCTCATGGCAGGTGGCTATCCGCTTTCCTCAGCAGTTTTGCTGGGGTAAGCGGCTCGGAGAAGCCAGCTGCCTTGTTGGCCTGCCTGCCCAGGGATGTGTGTGAGGGGTGTTGGTGGTCGGTCAGTTGCACGCTGCTGCCTTCCTTCATGTGCTCTGCAGTAAACCTGAATGCAGAGCAATCATAGATCTCATTTTGTCAATGTGTCCACATTTTAACTTTTCTGCTGAACATCTGTGAGTGTTCTAGTGTGCAAGTTGGACTCTTATGCTACCAGTTAGAAGATACTGGGTCCAAACCAAGCTTCAGATGCAAATTTGTCAGGATTTGGGAGAGAACAGGTCTAGATCTTACCGTTGTGGACACCCTAACTCTGTCAATAAACGTGCAGTGCAACCTAGTACCCATCTCCAGAATGACCAGTCCTGATTTGTGCATGATACTAATATTAGCAGTCTTAAGTGAAAGAATAAGCAAACCCTAATCTCACAAGACGGTACTACATTGAATTAATACATTGTGCAGGCATGTTGGCAGAAGTAAGCTAAATCTAGATATGTCTTTGGGACTCAGAAGAAAAACAATTTTAAATAGTTTAAGGAGTCAAAAAATGCATACTGCATACGCGTGTGTGTGTGTGCACATATTATCTTAAATTTGTTGGAGTTTTTTAGCATGTGAAAAATACGGTCCCAAATGTATACCATGACTTCCATCTCCTGGGAAAATACAGTAAGAAGAAAGTACATAGTGAGCCATTATTCAGGCACTTGGGAAGTAAGAGAATGAAATAGGAGGTTGTTTTGCTCCAAAGTCCTTCCTGATTATATATTTTTTTAAACAAACATGATATGCTCAAATATTTATATAAAAGCGAAGTTCAGTGGTCTCACTTAATTGGGCAGACAAGTAAAATTTAGTCAAATGCACACACTTTGTGTGTTTGATTGCAGTGTTTTGGGTTGACTACCTGCTCATTTGCAGGGACAGGATAGAAATGAAATAGGCTCTTCGTAAGTGAAAACCAGCAGAACTCTTGCAAGTATTACTTTAGCCAGACTTTACAGTATTGCATATTACTAATCAAAGTCTATCAGAAATTAACTATCGAAAACCGTTTGTGTTTAACCTCTAAAGAAAGGCTGATAGAGTATGTTTTAAAACTTAAATGATAGCAAGCTGGATTGAAGCTTGCTAACTTCTGACTAGGTGGCCACAAAGGCCTCTAGGACTCTCAGTAAAATTTCTAAGATACAAGTTCCCCTTTCCAATATGTATTTTTATTTGTCTTCCTATTACAGTAAAGACATCTATCTTCTGCCAGTGTTTTTTGAGCTATGCACTGAATTCTTTTGAAGATGATTGAATTTGCTTTTTATTGACTTTTCTTTCCCTTCAAAATTAATATCTTTATTTTAACATTCAAACTCTCAAGCACAGCTTCTTTCGTACAGAGATGGTTATCTTGGCACTACAAAAAAGTCCCTTACTAGATACTGATACTTACAGCACGGGCTGTTTTCCATCAATTCTGGGAGGACTGAGTCTTAATGAAAAGAACAGCATTAAAGTCTCAGTGAGAACCCAACCTTTCTTCACTTCTGCCCCATGGGCATTTGAGCAGTCTCTGCAGCTTCCTGCGTAGACACTGTATGCAGGGGATGCCAATCTGGGGGCAAAGCTAACCTTTGGGAATAATTGAAGAGTGGTTTGGACAGAGAACTGAAATTTTTCAGCAGTTGCAGTCTCACTGGGTATCTCCTAATGTAACTCTTTACATCAAAGTGAGAAGATGGCCATTACTGTTGTATCCTATCTATGAAGCTTTGGCTATGGGCAGTAAGACCATAGTCTAATCTGCTACAGATTAGTCCATTCTGGTGCTTAGCATAAAACATTTTGAGACAAGAATAGTCAGATCCTAAAAGATGTTTCAGAAAGGAGACCTAAAAGCATACTGCAGTCTTCCTGAAAGAATATGGCATCTAAACAATGGGAAACTTAATTTCTGAATTCCTTAGCCACAAAATTCCTTGGTAGTCACACCTCTTAAAAATCCATATTCCCCAAAACCTTTTTAAGGGAGGGAATTCTAAGCTTGCCTAAAATGTCACTTGGGATAGCATCACTTCTGTTTGTCCTTAGTAAACACAATACCAGATTAGGAGCCAAAGGATAATCTTTTTCTCTAAATTGTTTTCCTGTAATATCTGAGGCTTCACAGTCTAAAACCAGGAGTGGAGAAAGGCTATTCTGAGTCTCTCGCTTTGCCTGCTGATACAAGCATGATTTCATTATACAAACATTTGCTCCATTAATTGTGATTATTCCTAATCCTCCATTTTGCTTAATGGCAAAACATTTCACTGGAGGGAAGAAAAAATTAGATTAAAGTAAAGACTTTCAGACAGTAAAGGCTACTAATTGAAACCTGCAAGGGATACCCCCATCATGGAAATTCAAAATTACAAAAGTTATTACTGATGTAAGTGGAGAAGTGATACTTGAAAATCCTCAGGCATACACTTTGCATTAAGTTTTTGTAGGGTTTTTTTCTTGCTCTGTAAATGTAAGAACATAGTTTTAATAAATGTGCACACACAGTGCTACATGTGTGTCCATACAATATGCATTTTCTTGTCTTCTGATGGAAAGTAGAGGTTTTGATTTTGCATGTGTGTCCATGTGGACCTCTAAAAGAAGAAGATAAATGGCAGATGGGAATGCTAGAACATTTTGGTTCTGCTTCTGTCTGCTCTTTCCTTTTTTGTTGTTGTTTGGGGGTTTTTTTGTTTGGTTTTTTTGTTTGGTTTTTTTTTTTAGTGCCTGTCTTCCCTTGCCGTATCCTTGCATTGAGGTCCTGGAATAAAATATTTTTCCCTGTGCAAAGCTCAAGTGTGTATGTTTCTGGTTTTTAAATCCACAGTCTGTGGTATGCAGCAATGTAGACATCTTACAGTTTCTATTCTCTAGAGGTTGGTAATACTTTACCCAAAGGAAGACTGAGGCATATGAAGGTTTCCCTGCCTCCTCTCCTCCAGCTCCTGCAGAAAGTGAAGAGCAGTGTGCTGCTCCTGGAGCTCCTTTCTCATATGACAAACCTCCGGCTTGCAGGTGCACAGATGGGTGTTGAGTGAGTAAAAATATGAATGTTGATAGTTATCTAAGAAACATCATGTGCCTTCACTGAGTGTACAGTGGTAGGACAGCACTTAGTAAATGGATTTTGAGGTTGCATAGCATTTGTTAAGGCTTTTGAAAGGAATAAAATAATATTGTAAAAGATAAGATCCCTCAAATATTTGTCAACCATTTTTGTTGTTTTGAAGAGTTTAAACCTACATAGTTCTAGATTTTTGGGCTTTTTTCAGTTTCTTCATTGACATTGTTTTGGATGCATAGTATAGCATGTAATTTCTGCGTGTCATGAATGAACCCCAGTAAAATTCATAGATTAAAATTGCCTTTCTTAAAATTACCTATTCTGTGTTTTCTGTTCTGTGTCTCTCTCCATTCCCCCACCCTCAAGTCCATTAGATGTAAGTCAGACTGGCTTGATAATTCTTACCAGACCTCCTTTCCTTTTACCCCCAGATAAATTTATGTGACTAAGAATGAACTTAGGAACAACCTTATTCCTGCTGGGGACAGGAGCTGCATTTGCTGAAGCTCTGTGCTTGTGAATAGTACCCCACTGTGCTCTATATGGGAAAGTGTGTGGGTGGCAATTTACATGGTAAACAAAGACAGGCAGGGAAGGAAGATAGTTAAGCTTAAGTTTTTAATGCTTTAGATCTCCTCAAAAAGCGTCTGTTGAAAATTAGCAGCTACAACTATCACAAAAGGAAGATTGGTGTACATTTTTCTATTTTTAAGAATCTATCTTTAAATAAAAGGGGTTTTACATATGTCTGTTGAGAAATTTATTGATTTAACTTGTACTGATTTTGTGGTAATAGCAAATAAAGACTGTACTTGCAACTATTCCATTTAAGGACAAATGGAAGCCTTTTATTTAATCAGCAAAATAGACTCATAGTCATCTGAAGGATCACACCCCCCACCTCCTGCCACCCTAAATAGGTTCTTTGCTTGTTTGTCATCAAACGTGTAGGGAGGCAATGTGAATTAGATGGCAAGGGACTAGAAAGAGTGTCAGGAAATATTGACATTCTTATTTGTGGTGTGCGTCTACTATGTGACCTTGGACAAGTCTCTTCACCTATGCCATATCCTGTTATTAGATTATAAATCTCTCCTGGGAGAATGCTTGTTGCAGTTTGCTTTTGTATCTGGCAAAGGGTCTTTTAGATATTATTGTAAAACAAATAATAGAAATAAGGATAAAATACTTTTTCTGTAACACTAGCGTTTGATGAAGACAGGGATTTCTTTTCAACCTTGCTCCGGTGCCCACTCAGCTGCAAAAAGGTTCCTTCACTCTGCTGTCTTCCTAGCAGCAAAAAAGCCCCAAAACCTAAACTGAAATTTGCTATATATTCAACTAAATAAATGTTGTGACTGCATAGTCCTTGAAAAGTTTTGCAAATGCTTTCTAAAATGCAAAAAAAGCAATACATGAATATTTGCAGTATTTTCTCTTTGATTAAACTGGAAGTGTTTCTGTGGTACTGTTGTATAAATCGTGTATTTTAATTGTGGTCACAATATATGTTTCCTTGGGGGAAGGTTTGTCATTCAGAAGTGGCCAATCAGTGTGATAACTGTTACCCACAAACATGCACAGCTCATGCTGCTCCAGGAAAGTAACTGACTTATTCCATGTGATGAAACTCTTGTTGTTGCAGTTCACCTCTCATTTTGAACTGATACCCTTCATGCTTGCATTGGTGCTGGAAAGGAAGTTCACATGGGAGACTCTCCCTTCCAGTTCACTGACTTGCATCCAGGCCACTCGCAGATGCTGCCGTGCGGAGAAGCTGCTGGTCTGCGTGGAAGGAGAGCTCGTTGTGTAACGCTGCGTGTCACAAGGGGTTTGCCAGGGTGGTTGGCCGCAGACTGAGCTCGTTCCCTATGCTAAGTTGGATGAGCAGCATGGTTGATTTGTGGGAGTTTGGCTCTGTGTTTTGTAGGGTTCAAAAGGAGATATTTTCATGAATGTGCATGTCAGCTGAAGGAAAACCTTGCTTGCTTCTGGTTGCAACTCTGTCAGATTTTTTTTTTCTAGGAAAGCATGCAAAAAAAGGTGGTTTTTGTTTTTTTTTTTAATCTGTTTAATGAGATTTTGAGTATTTTTGAGTGGTTTAGCTTTTGGGTTGTTGGGGTTTTTGAGGTGTTTTATTTGTTTTTCTTTTATGCCATTCAGGACACTGAAATTATGTTTTTCAAGTTTTTTGCTACTAACACACTGTGAATTTTTTTAAGAGTGAGAGAAATTAAGATTTCCAGATGATAGTCACTTAATTCTAGGACTTGACTCTAATTACAAAATAACACTTTAATTCAAAATAGCATAAGAAAGATTATTTTTTAATTGTTTTATAATGTCAGAAAGGATAAATATGTAAGTCTAATCTATGCTTCTGCATACAGCCAAGAGTCTCCTCTCCAGTAATATTGCTGTCAGGCTGTTTAATTTGTTGAAGCCTTTAAAAGATGTCATGTGATGTAGTAATTTAAAAAGTGAAAAATGAAGACAGTGGAAAGAGACATACCTGACATGAATACAATTTAATGTGCATGTGGTTCAAATTGCTTTGGATAATATTCCTATGCAGTTGCTGTTTGTTCCTTGGGCATGATTTTGCTAATAGAAGTGAGGGTATTGACTAAGGTCTTTGCTGATAATTACTTTCTAAATATAATTAAATATGAAGGTGGTGCTAGCAAGATGCTAATTGGTTTAGGAACAGTCCTGGGATTTTTCACTTTCCCAGAACCAGCAAATTAGAACACTTGGTGTAGCAGTTCTTCAACACTAGGGACCGCCAGTCGAGTTGCCAAAGCAGAATTCCTGTGGTGGCACAGTGGGGACCAGGTCTAGCAAAGCAGGATGTCCTGTGGTATCCCACTGGGGAAGGGATCTTTGTGCTTAAGGCACGAGTGAAATGCTTCTTCAAAAGCTGTGAGACCTTGGGGAAGCCATTCAGTCCCTCTGTCTAAAGGAGAAGCAATAACTTTGTTTCTCGTGTTTCTAGAATTTAAGCGTACATGGGGGGGGGTTTGGTATATTTATAAATAAAAGGTTGGTCATTAGCTCACAATGTTACTGGAATACAGGCAGGTTTAGAACGTGTTTGTCATCATGGTTTGTCTGTATTACTGTGGCTAGGCCATGTTGCAACTACTCTGACTTTCAGCTATCATCAGCTGTTTGGAATGCCCCAAATGGTGCTTAGACAACACACCTTATTCTTTCAAAAGCCAAAGCTTTCATGGAAGCAGCAAGTGTAATTTTCAAAAGCAGGCTGGCATGGAAGCACTACAGGATCTCAAAGACAAAAGGAAATAGGGGCTTTAATGAGAACCTTTGTAAAAGTTAGCATGCAGCTGTCCCCAGCAAGGCACACTGCTGTTCAAATCCACAGTGTTTGTGTTGTGTAAGTGTGACTAATGTCTGATTCATGAGGAAGCATGGCTTGTCTTGGGATGGCTGAGCTGGTTTCACCTCAAGCTGCCCGGTCCCTTTCTCGGAAGCCTGCACTGCTGCAGCGGGGTTGGCAGAGCTGCTCACCAAGCAGCTGCTGACCTGCTATGAATGACAGATTGACACATGAAGGTACACCAAAAGCAGGGCTGCTGACAGAATAGACTTTGTGGTAGTGGTTTGTCTGTGACACCTCATATATTAAGCCTTGAGCTGTGACTGCTACAGAAGAATGATGATCCAGTGATGGTTTTCAGTGGGAACACATTTCAGCAAAGGGTAAAACAGTTACAGTCTGATGTGCAGTTTTTTGTGGCTAGCTAAGAAAAAAAAAAAATGTTGTGAGTCACTGACAGCAAAAGCCTCTGTGTTGTGGGTTTTTTTTAAGCAACTGTTTTTTGGTTGAAATTTCGTCTCTGTGGAGTAAAGTTTTTGCATTATTACTGGTTTTTTTAGGAGGTCAGAAAAAGTTAAGGTTATTCACTAATTTCTCAATACAAGGGGTCTGCAGTTGAGGCCAAGCATAGAAACCTAAATCCACTGAAATTAGTAATGATACAGTGCAACTTTTTTGCCTCGGTAGGTATTGTATTGGACGTGATTTTAAACCTATTTGTTGCCTCAGCGTTTTTTAGACCTGTGAGTTTATCCTGTAACTGCTCTCAAGAGCTGATTTTTATCAAAGTTTCATTATATAAATATTTTTCAGTCTTGGGAAGATAATGCATCCTTGTGCAAAACCTGCTTCTTGCTGAAATCGATGAAGAGCAAGGCCCAGTTGCTTGGAGGGCAGTGGCATTGTTGCAAGGTTATCAGAAGGTTAAAGGTACAAATCAGCTATTGGCTCCAATAACTTCTATGAGGGAAATATGGAAAAAGATATGTCTTTTGTGTAAATGAGATAACATAATGTGTGCCTCTGCTAGATTCTGGCCTTTGCTGTAAGAGGTGCAAGTGCAACAAGATTTTGCGACTCCAGGAAGATGCGATTTAGATACTCCCATTTGGGCTGTAACAGGAGGAGAACTTTTGCAAAGAGCATTCATAATGCTTGCCATGGGTTACTGTTGTGTATCCTGCTTCAAAAAGCAAACTTTTATCCAAAATGTTGATCCTTTTTAAGTGGTTAAGGAAGGTACAAGAGGCATTTGACCACATTTTTCACATACCTCTGATCTGCCGGATTTGTTTGGAAGAGGAAACAAAAATACCACAGAAAAGAGTATTCTTGAAATATTTGTAACCATTTGGAAACTGGGATGAATTGAAACTCCCAGGATTTCTAGACCAAAGAGATGCTGGTAAATCTGTCAGCTTCTGGAAGCTGACCCAAACCTCTGGAAGTTTGGAGGTTTGCATAGTGCTAGTGGCAATTAGTGATGCCTGAAAAAAGATGCACACTTCGGGTTTTGAAAAAGGAAAACTTGCTGACATAGATAAAACATAATATATTTTAAAACATTTTGAGAATTGAGGAATGATTTTTGGTTTCTTCTACCATGTCTTCCTCCCCATTTATATTTTCCAATAAATCTGCAACACTGAAGTTATGGAAGTGATTTAGGAAGAGAAGACTGGGTGACACACTTCCATATGAATGGCAGACATATTAAGCATAAGATTTTGAACAGCATTCTGCTCTCGTTTGAAGAAGTATTTCTTTTAACATATAACTCCATTAGCACTTCAGCATCATAAATGATGGTAACATGTTTAAAATATGTTTTGATTATTCTCAGATATGTTGTCATTCTGTGTTTATAACACAACAAGTTTAATATCTTGGAAATTCCTTATTTTGTAATTGAGAAATGTATGAGAAACAGGATTTTTGGGACAGTCTGAATTTCCATCTCAAATGAACTAGAAATTCCACATCTTCCAAATTTATCATTGACTCAGGAGCAAGTCTTGATACTGGTAATTATTGAACCTGTGAAGCTTTCAGTATTTGAGTCAGGGAGCCATAATATTTAAAAATATTTCATATTTAACCAGTGTTTTCTGAGGCAATTTTTATTTCATTATGAAAGCCAGTACAAGTTAATTAATCCTGGGTCCTGATCCAACAAGGAGCTGCATGCAAGAGGGAACCTGCCTGTCTGGAATTTTCATGAAGGTTCAGTACCACTGATGAATTTCTCAAAAGTACCTTCAGAAAGTTAGAGCTAAAGCCATAAAGTTTAGGGTCCCATAGGCCCTTTTTAACCATTCTGGAAATGGGTCCAGTTTTGTGTGATCTGACCTGTCTATGGAAAGGCTATCCATGCAGGAGTCCTGCAGATCCCAGCAGGTAGGAGGAAAACAGGAACTCCCAAGAATGTAATCCCTTAGCATGCTCTTCCTCCGAGTGATTTTAAAGATTGTTTGGGAAGCTTGTTTGCTTTGGCAAAATTTGCAACTGATGAGCAGTTCTTAAGAAACTTTTGCTAGGGACTTACCTAAAGAAATGTTCCAACTGCTATGTTGGTTTTATGGTCACTTTTTGTTTGTTTCTATTTAAGCTCAAACCATTGAGAGGTAGTATGATTCTGCAAATAAGCTTGTTCCTTGCAAATTACCTTGCATTTGAAAACAAACACCCCCCCAAAACATCACTCAAGGAAAGCAGGTGTATCTTCCCTTTTGTTCTGTCAGCATTTTTTCTGATTTTAAGGGAGAGAATAAACTGCAATTTTGGAAAGTGCTGTTGTATAATACTCAGTAATAAAATGTCTGCAAGTTCTGGTCCCTTGTGCATTGCCTACAGTTATGAAAATGGAAACATGCTCATATCTTTATGATAACTAGGAGATCAGTGTGCTCTGTTTTTATATAAAATAACTAAATTTGATGTGTTTAAATAATAGTGCCTAAACCAGTAGGGATTAAAAGAGCTGATAAAGGGTTTGAGAGATTTTTGAGCTATAAAAATATTTAGTTATGTGTCACTGTTAAGACTAGAGCTTAGAAAAGCACATGAACATGTGTTTAACTTAAGTCTGATGTTATTTTGTGGAGTACTTAGTGTGATCCTAATTACGTGTGGTAGTGCAGTCCTGACTCAGCTATAATGTCAATCAAGTAACTAAAAAAGGACTAGTCATGACATGGAGATTAATCCATCTCCACAACTCCAGGTTTTGGAGACTTGTAAGTCTAAGGATCTTGGCAAAACTCTCTTCTGTTATGGGAGTTAGCAGTAGGTATTTTTGTGTTTGATTGGGCTATTCTGACCAAGATACGTACGTCCAGTTTTGTTTCTATCAGACTCTCTTGTGTGGTTTTTGGGAAACCTCTGGTACTTTCTGTGATTTAGTTTGTCCTACGAATAAGAGGTAAAACTACTTTTTGCCTGTCAGTTAGCAATCTTGAAAATAAAGCTGAGGCCTGTAAAGACTTCAGCAGCAGGTGGGCTTGGGTTTTTTAAATATGTCTGAACATTATTCACATGTGGTCTTCCAGCATCGCTGTGATACAAGAAAGACTCTGTTGTGCTTTTTGATATTTCAAAAAAAATGTTGCAGTTGCACTGGAAACATTTAGAAACAGAAACTGGTTCCCCTGATTCTGCCTATCATGATGTTGGTTCTGGTGCAGTTTTGTCACAGCAGAAGAGCTGTTTGTGTTAGTGCTAGTCCCACAGGCTAATGCTGCACTCCTTTTCTACCAAAAGGTATTTCCTAACCATTGGTATATTTTTAATCAAAAGGATTGTTCAAATCTCCTTAAAAATGAAAACAAAACCATGGGGATATCCATGTTGAAAATGTTACAATTTGTGGCACTATTCTGTGTGCTTTTTAATCATGTTGGGCAACATCCCGGGGTGCCACTTTACAATTGCAACCAGGCACTGACTTAATCTGAAGTAGGATTTTAATGAAGATCCTGGTGAGGATGTAGTAAAACATCCAATAAGGGTAGTAAAGTTATGTTTTTGTTGCTTTCAGTTCCTGTAAGGTAGGAAAGGGTATTTTGGACAGTTAAGAATCAGAACTCTTGAGGTTTTCTTCTTTCCCTTTGTCTTCATCATTTTTTCTTAGGCTTACGCTGAGACTTGTTTTTATTCCTCAGCTAGTCCAACCCCCCTCCTCACCCTGAGAACAGCTGCAGATGCTATCCATTAAGGTCAACTTTGTCTATTTAGCCTTGGAATGAAAAAACTCCTACCTTTCCTCCCTCCAACAGTGAATACCTTTTGTAAGCCTGCTTCGAAACCTCCTTGTGGTGAGGAATCTTGTGTGGGATGGAGGAGGGATGGGAGAAAATGCTCTAGAGAGTGTAGCAGGGGAAATTACTCTGATTCAGTGCCTGATTATAGATAGGTTTCTCTAGATGCTCTACAAAGCTTTAGGTCTTTAGATTCCTCCCAACTGCCTTTGTTCTTTGTATAGCTCACTTGCAAACCTGGCATGTGGAATTGTTTTATTCAAACTTTACCCAACGACAGGATGTACCTTAGAATTAGAAATATAATGGGCTGTCAGTTGCTTGCCCAAATTCCATCAGATCTCTATAGTTCTTAATAAATGATCTGACAGCTTATTAACCAGGCGGTACAACAGGAGCTTCATTCTGTTGTCAAATTTTAAATCATGTTGCTCTAACAGGTAGGCTTTTTATCGCCACCTTTTTTTCTTTGTGAATGAGAAATAAACAAGAAAAACTCAATCCCCCCTTACCTCCCCGATTTCTGGCAATATTAATAAAGATTTTGAGCTAAGTGTGAAGTTAAAATTGGATATCCTGCAGAAATACTACCAGGCATGAGAAATTAAGTTACTTTTCTGACTCAGGGTTAAGTGACAACTTGGAGTATTAAAGAAGTTTAATGCTTTTTTGTTTAGTCTTGTGATTCCTGGTAAAAAAACCCCACTTTAATGGAGGGGGAAAAAAAACCCTTCTAATTTAATTAGGTAAGCTACCAGATCTTAGTTCAAGTCTTAGCTAAATAGAGGTCTTAGACTTTTTATCGTTACATGATTCATTTGGTGAAGTCAGTCTGAGGTAGTTAGTGAATGCTGTTGCTGACTGCATGTTGTTGCATAGTTTTGCAAAATCATGACTTTCTTAAGTTATGCAAAACTCGTAACATCATGGAAATTACCACCAAGTATGATTCCTTTATTTAGCTTTTCACTTGGAAGCCCATATATGAGTTCAGAATTAGGGACTGCAGGGCTTTATTAGGTCTGTGACCAGCTCCTTTACAGTAATTAAATAACAAAGTGCAAGAAATGGTGCTTACAGCTGAAAACTCTCTACGTGGTTTTTAAAGAATCAGATTGGAACCAACTGAGATGGAGTGAAAAGTGTTTAACTGCAACGTATCACTAAAGGTACTAATCTGTGTGACAGTCTGGGCACATCAAAGGGGAAATGAATCTCCTAAATACTGTTATTATTCTCTGTGAGAAACCATGGAATACTTCATGAGTGAGATTTGAGCTCTGTTCTGCCTGGTGCCCCCCAAACAAGGTTTCAGTTGGTAGGACATAAGGGCATGCAGCCTGATCGGGGCTCCTGTGCCCAGGCTGCTTTGGGCAGTGCAGAGGGTCCCGGTGCTGCCTCACTCCAAGGTGCAGCTAGGCCTGGGCACCCAGTGTTACTCAGCTCACTGACAGCATTGTTTCCTGCAAGGCAAGCTGCCATGTGGTTACTGACCTGTCCATCTGCAAAGTTCATGCTGGGTTCTATTGCTCATATTCATCCATTGTGCTCTAAGTGTTTTGCTATCTCAGACTTCCCTGAGTCTTATGCTAAACTGTTCTTTGAGTGTTGCTAATACGTATTCCAAAATCTTTCTGGCTGGCATACCCGAGGTAGATTTTCTACCTTACTGCTTTGAAGAGGAACATAATTTCCTCGGTACTGCCTTTATCACAGGCTAGTCACTGTTGAGAGCTCAAGTAACTTGCTTTGCTTTTTGAGGCACGACAAGCTGTCGGCTCCTTTCCAGCTTTCTAGCTGGGAGGAAAGCCATGCAAGAGTTGAAGTGCTGTTAGTGTGCGTGTAAGATTGACAAACCCCAAAGTTTTTGGTCTGGCTTTATTCCTCCAGAGGTGGCATGTTGTAGTATGGCTGTTTATTCCAAAGAGCAATAATTTGAAAATACTGTGTGTGCTTTCAACAAGTAATTTTACAAATCAGGGCTAGTTTTTTTATGTTGGTGTTTTAGTCTCACAATTAGATTTGTATCAAAATGAAGATGTTTGTATGCACTTGCAGCTTTTGAATCCCAGCTGTGTTCCAGATGCCAAAAATTCTTGTACGTGCTTAGGTGTTGTGCCGTAGAGCTTCTCTCCTTTCCCCCCTTTTGAAATGTATCATGAAGATGTGAATTATTTCAGCAAATGGAATAATAGTTCTTGAGCCTGAGCTTGTGCCTAACTCCATGTCATACTAAATGTGGTAGTATACTTTGCTTCCTTAGCAAGTTCCCTACTGAAGCACTAGTCACTTCAAGTAATGAATTCAGTGCATATTGATTTCTTCAAGAACCTTTGTAATGTTTTAATGAAATGCAAAATCCTTATTAAACAAGCTCTCTTTCTAAAAATGCAGTGTCATTCTTGCAACTATAATAGTAGAAGTAGTAATTTTAAAAACCATTTATCCAATTAGAGCTTTGGGCTGCATCCAACATCCTGGTTCTTTCACATGGTCTAAAACAAGTTCATGTATTTCTTAGAACAAGCAGAAAATTCAGTGTTAGTTTTTTTCCTCTGTGTTAAGTTATTGACGATGTTTATTATACATGGACACTCACAGACACACCTAAATTACAATGTAAATTTATATTTTTAATTATAATGTAGGTTCAGGGTGGAGAGTGGTTGAAGTAGGCAAATGGGGAGTACAAGAGAGAACACACAGTAGTTATTCTGTGTGCTAGGAAGAATTATTATAAATTCAAATACTTCATAAACATACCTCGGAAAATGGAAATTAAAAGCTAATATAACTTTATTTTTTATAACTAGAGGCCCATTGTTTTCTTGTAGGAGAACAAATGAACCATCATAATTTGTTCAAGACTATTAATTAGAAGAGGCTGAAATAATTTTTTTGCGTTCAAAAATGTTGCATAAACATCTTTCTGTTTTGAGAATAAGCCTCAGTATTGGACTGTGGAAGTAATGACTATATACTACGGCAATAATAATATATATCAGAGAAATTACTATTGATTCTGACTTAATGTCAAGGTTTAAGTACTGCATGGAAATAACAATTTACAGAGTAAGTTCACAGAGCTTTAGTAGTAGAGTGCAGTATTTTATCAGACTTGCCTGAAATATTTTGGATTGGAAAAGAGATATTTATTTTTTTAAATCTTTTTTTCTTTTACTGTTAGATCTCGGTGTAAAGCTTTCTTTTGGTACCTTGTAGGTCTTGAACAGTATTCTTATGTAATGTGCAATGAAAGCACTTGCAGGTTGTTTATTTGTACAGATAACAGTCAAATATTTGAGTCCTGTAACAAGACTAAGAAGTATAAAATCGAGTAGAAAAGGTTACTGTAAGCTTATTTCTTCAAACATGACCATTACAGGAAACCTACTTAACACAGCTTTATTATGCCCATTAAAATCTTAACCCCCAAATTTTTAAAAGGTCAAAAGATAATACACTCAGTACAATAGAACTTTCCTGGTGTTTCAATAAGGCTAAGTAGTATTTAGTGCTGCATAGGTATGGGATATTCACCTGCATTAGGGTCACAGCCCTAAGAGTCCTCAGTTCAAACCAGCTGTTTTACAAGGCATTGATGTGCAAACATTACGAACTTTCGCTCACTCCCATGAAACATTCCATATTAAATAGTTTGTGATGAAAGAAATGTCAGTGAATTAGTAGTTTGGAAAATAGTTGATTTTGAAAATGCTTTTTAAGCATTGGTGATTTTTTTTAGTAGTGATTTCGTCAAGACACCATATTTGTTGATTAAGGTGAAGTTAAAAGTAAATGTTGACCCTCTTTTTTAAAAAAAGGTTGAAGATAAAACATTTTATCTGAATATATTTGTCAGTGGCAGGTAGAGCAAAATTTCTAGAGCAGGTTTGGTGATCTAATGTTGTTGAAGACTGGTGGTGGTATATTTTATCTGATAAATTGTGTACTACTTTAATAACTGACCCTAATCTTTTGCTGTTCAAATCACTGGGTGTAGAAGAATTTAACTTTCAGTAGTCACTCATAAAATTAAGGTCTGTATACTGTTACCTATTTCCACGGAGGAAGCAGTTAATTGTTACATGGGTAAGCCAGTGACCTAAATGTAGTACCTGGATGATACTGTCTGAGAAACTTTCATTTCCTAATTGTGTGTAATAAGGATTTGCTGCCCTGGAAGTTTTTTAGAAAATCTTCCTACAGTAAGGATTTTTTTGCCCTCTCTCCCTCATCATCATGTTGGAAGAGCTATATCCTGCACATGAAGTATAACTGTAGGCTGGTGGTTTTAATCAACACATACTTTCCTGATGGATTCTGCCAATGCTGAAAAGATAAATGGTGCAACAGTTAGAGAAACATACAGCTTTCCTTTGAATTAGCCTTTTGTAACATAAGTAAATTATCCAGAAGGTACTCAACCACAGCACTTTGATAATACAGGTGTTTAAATGGTAATAGCTATTGGAATTGGAATGGGAGTGAAACAATAAAGTCATTAGGGTGTTACAACATGAAATTAAGCTATCACTATTACCAAGCAATATTATTATCCTAAAGTCTGCAACTCACAGAGCAAATGAAAACAATGTAATACCCCTCTAACAGTAGTTTACATTAGGATTTAGTTTAGCCATGATGTTTGCTAGTGTTGTAATATCTTTATTAGACAGCACTCATGAGCTAGTGCGCTGTATTGTAATATAGAAAGAATAACACAGAGCTACATCTACCCAAGTAAATCCTGTTCCCTACAAAAAAAATATTTTTTGCTCAAAATTATCATAGCAGTGACTTGCATGTTACGTTTAGCAAGAATGTAGAATATTAATAAATTTGTTCTTAATATTTAAATTACTTAATTACCCAATGAAGACTTAGATCCTGTTAACTTCTGTATGTATCTGTATAATTGTAATGAAAATTCTTGTTTGGTTGAAAATCTCAGCTTTCAATTTGCTCAGTAATTGTTCCTGAGATGAGGAAAAATTTGTGATGTGAAAATGACATCTGTGTTTGTGAATATGATGGGGGGAAAAAAGCGCTTCTAATTAACTTTACTTGAACATGTCATATTCTGAGTAGATGTTCAGTAGGACAGTGTTCTGTATTCAGCAGTTCATTCTAACAAAACCAGTGCAGAGTGAGCCCAGTCATTTAGGGGCTGAGCAGCTTGCTTATAGGCAGTTGAAACTTCGTAAATTAAAACATTTTTCTTGTCTGAATTTAAACATACCCTGACAATTTTTACAAACAACATAGTTTTGTAAATATTGAATTATCAAGTCTCTGCTGCTGCTTCTGTTCTTTTTGTTGCTGCCATTTATTAGTGCATTAATGAACAAATTTATTTTAATTGTTCAAACTGGTTTTGATGAAACAATTCTTTCATTTATTTATGGTATTACAAGGAAGCAGCTCCCCTATGTCCTGGCTGCACTTTGTGAGGCACTGTGCATACCTAGATGATAAAAGAATAATTTTTAAAATGCAGAGAAAACACTTTTTTTTTTTTTTTTTTAAAGAACCTTTTATGTTTAAAGATTAAAAACCTACGACTACTTTGGGACAGATCCTGAACTGATATACATGAATCACGGCATCATAGAAGTAGATGGAATGAGGGCAATAAACATCAGCTAAATTGTACAAATAAGATATTTTTTTTTCCAGTTTTAGTATCTGCTACATAGTATATGTTTGAGTGGTTCACTGCCACTTTTCCTTCTAAGCGGTCTTCATCTTCGCACGTTTTGCTTTGTGCCAGCCACTCCTGCAAGCAACTTTTCTGTATTCAGATCATGTTTCTGCCTGTTTGTCTCCCACTGCCAGCCTGAGACTGGGGGCTTCCCCTCCCTGCTCCTTCAGCACAGGGGATGCACCCATGCTGGGCCCTTTACAGAAGCAGGTTCACTGCTGAGAAAGGCACAAACTTATGAATTAGGAGGGGTAAAAAGAGTTAGGAATCTGAAATATCTCACAGAACAGCAACCCTGCTGTGCCCCATCTTCCAGTGATTCCTCTTCCTGGGCAGGTCATAAGCTAATGAGCCCAAGGATTTTACTGGCATTTGTTTCCCTTTTGCTCATCTGCTGACAGTGCGGTGTGGGGAGCTCTGGTGGGCACAGAAGCCTGACCTGCTAACTTGGGCTCAGCAGCTGTGCTGCACACCACAGGGTCCTCAGCTGCCAGGGGGAGGGGTGCTCTGCACACAGGGATGTATGCATTCATTTAGGCTGGCTTGCACCTGAACTAACCCTGCTGGGGAATACAGTCCTAGCTGGAGGCTGGTGCCATCCCTGTGTTGCACGGCTGGATGTGTACAGGCTGCAGAGCCTCTTCATCCTCTCCCCCACCTCGCGTGCAAAGACTGAGATGGCTGAACTGTGGAGAATAATCCCTTGATGCTTGTGGGATTATTCACATTTATAGTGAGGCCCCTGCAGCACCTCCCATGCTGGTGCGCTGGTCTGTGCCTAGAGCCTTGAGACGCCAGTGTGGTATAAACACTGACAAGTGATACTGAAGTACAGAGCAGATTCATTGCTGAATCTCATTGAAATTGCCTTTGTTTGCAAGGGAATAGTGCTTACTGATGCTGTCTTGTCTGTGTGGGTTAACCAGGACATTTGGATATAGAAAAAGCAGTAAAATTTCCCTTCTGAACCCTCTGCTGTTGCATGCTCTGCTCTTTTGGTTTGTCTTGTGCTTTTACAGCCCTGCCCTACTCACCACTGTTTCTACAGTACTTTTGTCTCCAGAGGAGAGATGAGGAAACAAAAGAAAATAATCCTTTACTGAAAAATTTGACCTGAATGTTATTGTGATGTTTAACCCTAATGCTTCAAAAGCTTCAACGTAACTTCATTTAGCAGTACAGTTACTCTGCAATTCAGTTCTTCATGTGGACTTTGTGCTAGTTAAAAACCTGATTGTGGTTTTATATCTTGTAGGTAGTACAGAGGTTTCTGTAAAAACTAGTGTTGTTTCTTATAATGTTTTTAAGAAACTTGGTGTTACTGGATTTAAACAAAACTCCCCTTTGGTTGGGCTAACACTACAAAATGGGTTTGTCCATTTTATCTGGGGAAACATAACCTTGAATTTTGACTTAGCTGACAGGAACCAAAGAGCTATGTCTTAAGGTCTGAAGTGACAATGAATCTACATTCAAGCATCCTGGGCTAGTCTTGATTTATATTGCTGTCTTCCTATCATGAATGATGGTTGTTTTCTTGGTATTCTGGCAGTAAGTGAGATCAGTGCAATGGCCAGTCTTCAGAAATTAGAAGAAGAAAGCATGCGTGCATGTAGTACAATGTATTTGTAGTCATGCCTTAAAATTCTGTCTGTCCCTGGAGCCTGGGGTCAGGTTTGGTGACTATGTGCTTTTGATCGGGGTGGGGGGGAAGTTAGAAATAAAGATGGGAGTGTGAAAGGGGAGAGATGAGGAGTGGAAGGGAGGAACGAGAAAAGGCATGCCAGCTAGTGCAGCTGCAGGTTTTGAGCTTTGTAGGAACTGAAGCAAGGCTGTAGGCTGTCAGCACAAGTGAAAAGCCAGAGCAGATCTGACAGACATAAACATGACTGCTTTCTTCAGCTGTAGAAGTGCAAAGGAACAAACACAGATCTTGACATGCATCTTCCTCCTCCTTTGATAGTGTTACAAAATATATGAGTAGTCACCAAGTTTTATAACCCATCAAAGCTCAGCTCACTTGGATAACAGAGAAATATTAGTTGGCTCCAGCTGTGTAAACCTTATATTTGGGAGATAACTAGAAATATCAGACATCTTACTATGGCTATGTGGAGAATATTATGTTTGTTTTCAGAAATTTTAAGCACGCTGGTGGCACAACTGTTTGAAATTCTGGGGTGATTTGCATGTTGTAACGAATGTGCACAGTTTCACAAACTGCTGTTATGCAAAGGCTGAAATCACCAAGAACACCCAGGATTGCTTGACTTTGATTCCAGGACCCTTCCATGTGTGAAGATAGTCTCTTGTGTATTAAAACAGGTCATTTTCTTACTCCTGGAAATCTTAACTTCAGCAGTGGAAAAACAAAAAGCCACCTTGAAGGCAGACAAATGTAGATGTCCTGTATCTTTACTCGAGTTTGATATTAGTCTTTCTCACTTTGCCATTTAAAAAAAAAAAATTACACAAATGTGTTTGCTAAAAGAAAAGAACTGAGTTCCAACTCACTTATCTTCCTAGAGTGGAATAAGGAGGAGATAACCTGATTAGATGGCGGGCATGTCAGTTGAAAATGTGATGTTTCCTATTTGAAGAATTGTAAAACATTGGACTTCAATTAAATAAGGAAAACTGGCTTTCTCTTCAGGAAGCATTTTCTCCCTGCTGCTCTGCAAAAACAGTGGAGAAGAGAAATCTTTTCAAGTCAACATTTCCACTGTAAATAGAAAAAGAATGAATTTCCATTTTCTTCTTTGTTGTTATTGCTGGGAATCACAAGAATCTTTTTCCTCAAGAATTTATTTTATTGAGTGAAGCCCACAAGGTAACCAGATAAAGAGTTAGAAAATACTTCTGGGGAAAGAAAGAGAAAAGAAATGCGAAGAGGGAGAGAGAGAAAATGTTTGGGTTTTGTGAGTCAAAGGAGTAAACAAGTTTCTGTGGTTTGTGATTCTTGGAAATGTTTGTGTGTTTAAGAATCTCTTTAAAACACCCTCTTCATCAGTGGCCTTCAGCAATGATGCATGTAATTGCACGGCAAGCCCCAGTGGGTGAGAGGAGCAGCCCTTGCCTGTGCACCTTCTTCCTGGTGACCAAGAGTCCTTTCTGCTTCCTCTCTCCTGAAACGCACTTACTTACACCTATTTTTAATGTAACTGAGGTAGGTAGAAAAACTTAAGGTATAGATGTGAAAAGTGACTCATACCTGTTTTCAAAGAACCCTTTCTTTAATAACTGTTCCTTGTTCCTGTGAGTAGTGTGAATCCTCAGCAGCGCTGTAGCCTGCATGGCCAGGAACTGGCATATGAGGGGAGGCAGAGAAAGTTGTTTCATTAGTAATTCTGCCTGTCAGTGTTCATGAAAACTTGTTTTAAAATCAAGCACATACTCAACTGTCTTACCTGTGCTTTCAAAGTGCCCCTTCAGTTAAGGAAGTTGGGGAGAGAAAAAAGCTTTTCGGTGTCTTATTAGCAGGGCAGTAGTGTGCAAATTGCCACTCTGCTTGGAAAAAGTATGAGCAAAACATTTATTTCTGAATTATTCACAGTGGAGAAGGTCTTAAAGAGTAAAGAAATGCAGTCACACTGTTGATTAATTAGCCCAGTGCTGCAATTATTGTGAAATATCAACGTAACTTTCTTTCTTTCCCTCTTTTAGTTGCACATGGTGGTTTTACTGGTACTACAGAAACCCTGATTATATTACCCTGGCATTCTCAGGGACTGTTAAGCAGGAGTCTTCTCTCTTTTGCTCTAAAACTCATCTAAATGGAAAACACATTGTCTTCATTATATGCCAGTGTTGAATGAACAGAGTTGCCATAGCAACAGCCATCTGAGGCTTTGCTGATTTCAGGCCAGTGAATGGGGTAGACAAACAAAGTACCTTCAAAACCAGAAGGGAACAATTGCTATTCATTCAAGCCAGGTTTAAGATCAGCAAATGTCTTTAGCAAAAGAAATGCAGATAAGAAAGTATCAGACATGGCCAGAGAAGAATAACAGCAAATTATCATAATCTTAAACTTTCCTGCCTGGTGGTATAGCATGAAAGATGATTCCTAAGGTAAAAAAAAAAAAAAATAAAAATTAGAGCTGAAGAGACAAACCAGTCTGCCCACAACCTAGGGTAGCAGTGTCAGTCTTAGGAGTTGATGTGTGGAGTGTTTGCAGCAGCAGCAGTCATGCTGACGGGCACTTGAAGGACAGCAGGGCAAGTATGGCCCGTGGTGGAGGCAGCCACATTCCCACTCGGGAGGAAGGCTGTACTGTGGCAGCTCACGCCAAGGAGGGGATACAGTGTCTTGCGTGGCCGAGGCTGCTATCAAAGAGCTAAATGACTTCGATCATGAGCCTCCACAGATTATTCAGTGGTGCCTGAAGGTAGTCAGGAGCTCTGATATGTTTGTTTCACCATTTTGTTGCTCCTGAAAGACTGTGATAGGCAGCTTTATCTGTGACATGGTTGACATATTCAACATAAAACCTGGTTAGACTTAATATATATTCACATAAAATGCCAAGAAACTGACTGTGAAATGTTTGCCTTGAATTAGAGATGAAGCGTGTGTATGTGTTTGTCTGGTATGGGTAATTGTATTTTTTTTTTTCCTTAGTCCTACACAAAAATTTAAGTAATAATTTTATGACTGAAGTTCCATTTCTGATCTCAGTGGTATCTAATGTGTAGAGACACAAAGAGGCAGAGGCAAGAAAATGAGCACATGCAGGTTGCTTACTGTGTTGGCAGTGGGCTTAAAGGTGTCTTTTGAGACCAGTGGGGTGACGAAAACCTCTCTCCTGGCCTCTGTGTTGGATTTAACAATAAATGTCATGTGCAGAGCCTGTGTGGCAAACAGGCCACACAGCAGTGTGAGGGAAAGGGCAGGAGCAGGTTCAGGAGTGGGATTGCTTATGGGAGGCTGTGCTATCTTTTACCTACATGAACACTCTGGCTTGGAGGCTCAAGTAATCAGCTGGATTGCTGAATCCCTCTCTGGGAGGTCCTGGAGAAATTCTTCCGTGTATTTGTTTTTCAATGTTAGGTAGCTCAAAAAAAAAAAAAAAAGGTTGCAACTTCCTTACAGCGTAAGACCCACAACTTGCTACTGTCTCGGCATATTACATGTGTGATAATGTAAACTGTGTGCTGTACCAGCTGGGGAGTTGCAGCCACAGTGCCCTTGTGAGAGAGAGAACAAACCCCTCGCTAATAATAGGAAAATTGTTATCGTGGGAAGCTGGTCTTGAAGATGGAGTATGTCAAACTTCTCCTGTTTTCACTACTATGTTTTATATACCCTGGGTATATGAAGGAAGAGTTATAATAATTAGTGATAAGTTGCAAATGTCAAGGAAATGCTTTAGCAGTGGTGAATACTGGCAATATCTATCACTGATGATAGTGTATTTTCAGGCTGTTTACAAAGGCATATTCCTATGTTAATCATTATTACAGAATGGAAATGATGTGACAAGGTGAATTTCTCACTAGTAAAGTTTCTGTTAGTACAACGAATTTAGAAGGTTTTTTAATTCTCAAAATGGGGAAGAAAAGTACAAGGCTGTTCCATGTAGAACTTACATGAATTTAGACTGAGGAAATATTTGGAGGATAATGCTGAAACACTAGAAGATGAAACACAGGTCACCTCACCTTGAATTAAAACTTATTTTCTGTCTGGTTATGAATAGATGGGATAGAAAAGATTTAAATCCTGACAACTAAAGTATTAGTCAGAAAAAGGAAAAAAATTAATGATCGACATACTGAGTTTAGAAGACAACTAAATGGGATTGGGGGGAGGGAATATGAAGTAAAGAATAGTATGGAGGTCAATACATCTTTTAGTCTCTCTTCATAGCATAAGAACAAAGATGGATTTGCTGAAATGGAAAGGCAAAAGACAGACACATCTAACACAAATGATGAACAACACAGAGAATGCTGTCTTTGCAAGGCCAAGACGGTAGGCAGACTCAGAAAGCAGCAATTAATTTTATTAGTGTATAAGTCTGTGTATTTTATATATAGACACCAATTTAGGCTTCCACATTAGTTCTATTAGGTTTTTCTCCTTCTTAGTAAAATACATTACATAATGAAGTTGTGTTTAACATGTACAGAGCAAAAACTTCTCACTTCTATACTGGAAGGCTGTCAGCTGTACCCTTCAATAGGTGTGGCTCTGATTGCTCTGAAGATACAATGCTGCAAGACCTTCCTTTCTGATTTTGTTTATGAAAGTTGCCAAGAGGCATACATAAATGAAGGAGTTTGTTGTCTTGTTGATGTTACTATTATTATTCTGTGAAAGCACAATGTGTTCTAAGGCTTTGGATCCTCTTTTATCTAATGTCACAGTGATCCACAGTTATCTGTGCAGCTTTGTAAACCACCCAGGATTTGCCTTGTTTTACATTGTTATCCACTAGCAGTGTAATGAGCATAGAGCCTCGTGAGGCTTTTGGGGGACTGGCAGTGGACAATTCAGACATGTACTTCTACTTAAATGTTCTGAGAAGTTTAAATGGATTTGACATGTTTATCAGCAAACTTTCACTCATTTATCTTAAACTGATTAGTGACATGTTTCTCTTCCACTTCCAGGGAATTAACAGTGATTTTAAAAGAGCTGGTTTTTAATATAAGTTAACTTTTAATGTCATTTTTAACTAACAGATTCTAGCGGCAAGGTATGTAAGTTGGTGCATATGGGATTGTCATTCAGTCTGTTGTAATTACCAGCTCAGGGTTACAGCTTTCATGTATTTCAGCATAACTGGGGGGTTTGTTTTGAGGGCCTCTCTTCACACCTCTCATACAAATTATTACTCCTATCACGAAGTTGTACCAAGAACCAGCATACCTTATCCCTTTCATCATCATTTGTACATCCTGGGAGAAGTTACACATTTAGACAGGGAGGATAAGTGAAACGCCTGGCATGGCTGTGTTGTGTTCTTGACCACACCATTGCTCATGACGTGAGCTTGGAAACTGGAAACATTTAAAGTACCTCAACAGTGGTGCTTACACAGCACAGTTAGAGACCACCTTTTCCAAAGTTTTCCTTTCCCTTCTGTACAAATGGTTAACAGGGTTCAGCTTGTGGCTGCTGTGTCTTCAGTAGTTCATGCTTTTTACTTGTGTTTTCTGGTGTTAGAACCTCAGGGAGATTAAGCATCATCTAATATGAAGGCAGAGTGCAAAGAAATAGTGTAATAGGTTGAGCAGCTGGGTAAGATGATGGATGTGTGCCTTGGAAGTAGTCATTAGACAGATATTTCATTTTCCTGTGAGGCATCTTGGATGTTGAACTTGTAATTCAGTAGCTTCACTGAAAAATTACTTCACTAGCTAAAATAGGTATGGGCAGCTTTTGTGTCCTCTCCTTTTTTCAATTTTTAACAGGTAATTAGATACCAGATTTTAGAATGTTTAGACTGTTTTAATGCTTTAGGTAATGAGCAGCAAGAATAGTAAGTAAAAGGAATACTTAACTTAGAGCACTTATAAACATGAGAAGTTTCTCCTTCTTTTGCTAAATATGACCTGGAGAATGAAGTCAGTGATTCTTTTTAGCCAGGCATGCAGAGTATGTTTCAAGAGGCAGAGCAAATAAAACAATCCAAATCCTGGCAGTAAGATCACTTCTATGTCCTTATTGCCATGACATTGTCTCGTTTGGTTGTTGCTTCTGTAGGGTGCAGTGGTTTCCATGGTGCATTCCAATGCACTCAGTCTTGTGGGCACTCAGGAGGACTGTCCAGAGAGAAGCCCTTTCTGAAGAAGGGGGCCCCTGCTAAAGCATCATCAAACTTCTGTTGAAATAGCAGAAAGTTGCTCCTAACTCTTCAAGACAGGCTGCTGTGTCCAGTCCCCAGCAACCTTGTAATAGGAAGGGATAATCTGGATAATTGAAACTAACCTTCTGCAGAAATAAAAATTATTTTCTAATGTAACAATTAATAGAGAACCTTAGGATAAATTTTCTGTGTAGAGCATAAACTTTTGTGACCAGGTTGTGTCTGATAGCCTTGAAATCCTGGATTGTTCTTGTCCTAGAGGGGCAGTCTGAATAGCCAATGTAGAGAAGTGTTTTTCCAGGATTATATTGTAGCCTGGAGATAAAACTAGAAACATAACATATCCATTCCACCATAGTGAATGAGAATAACTTGGAGACCATTATTTGTTAAGAAGCTACTAGACAGGTGGATTGTATGAGAGAAGATGAAGGTAAGGGGATGGGAAATTCCTTTCTAATGGAAAGGGAGATTTCTGTAAGGCAAAATAATATTGCATGTGGCCAAGTGGTAGGCATGGCCTAGGCATAAATGATCATATGCCGCTGTTCTCCAGTTGAATTGTTAGTTGCCTGAACAAGCAATGAATAGAGGAATTGTCCAATTTCCTTCAAACGACGAGTTTCATCCTGGAGACTGTTTGACACTCTCAGAATGAAGATGTTTCCTCTTACTGCTATTTCTCACACTTATTTGGAATGTAAATAGTATTTGGAGATAAATACTTTTCAAAAATACTTTCTTATTTACTGAGACCTCTTCTAGCTTACTATATTTAGTCATACCTTCCCCTCCCCTCCCGCCCCACAATGCGTTTATGCAAGTGAGTGCCTTGCCAAAGTCTGATGAAAGAAAATAATTGGAGTAAGAATTGTTTTCTTTCTGCCTTAAGAAAATATAGTTTACTTGGGCGTGTGTCCGTGTGGGGTGAGAATTACATAAGCTGCATTTATTGTGGCTTTGTAAAGAGACTAACAACAAGTTCCTGTGTCCTTGTTGTTTTGTGGGTTTTTTCCCTTTTTCAGACAATTTTGTGAATAAGAATTTTTGCTTTGTTTTTTTTTGTTTTAAATATTCATGTTTAATAATATTCATATTTGTGAGTTAGGAAAAACATCCAAAAGCATGCTCCAAATGAGACTGCACTGAGAAACACTGGGAGTTGCAGAGTAGAAAAGAGCACTCTTGTGTTTCCCAGAGTGATGTTGAAAGGTGTTGTTGTGTGCAATGACAAGGAGAAATATCTGATTTGGGAAAATATCTGATTCATGACAATTGTAATGTGGGAATTGTTGGGCAAGCCAGAGTTAGCTCCTCCTTGGACAAACCTCATGCTCCTGTTCCTGTTTCCAAAGATACATATGCATGTACATGCTTTAAATTGCATAGGGCCCAGATTATCTCTCCTGGCAGGGAGAGCTGAATTACTATCTGTACAGAATTTTTCAAAGCTGATGCTTCAAGCTATCTTCTCTGTGCATCTGGTATATACTCCTGCTTCATTGTTGACTCCAGCACAACACTTACTGTGAGAATCAAAACAAAGTAATTATCGTTGGATTTCAGTGGACCTAAGCAGAAGTAAAAAGCATATTGTATGTGTACTGGAAAGAAAAATATTTTGAACTAAGTATGTAAAGTCTTACAGTTTTGAGATGCTGTTAGAAATACATTTGTACATAAAAGAATTTAAACAGCAGAATTAAAACAAAGAAGAGATTTTTATGAGTATCAATATAAAGAGTTAAGATAGATCTGTGAACACTCTTTATTTGCCAATATCAAATTCTGTAAGAAGATAAACTACGTATTCCCTTTTCTTTATGATAATATCAGTAAAACCTAGTGCACCTTTCCAGTGCTGTCACAATTCATCTCAACTTTAACTTTAAAGCCCAGGTGACTTTTCAAGCCTATTGCATGAAATATAGTAGCACTATGGGAAATAGCCCTGGTGTGGCTGTAGCTGCATCTGCCACCTGTCCAGCTGGAGGACCTGAAATCTTCTGAACATCAGGAGGATACTGATATTTAGCTGTGCAGTTGCATAAGCTCAAGATGTGCATATGCTTCTGTATAGCTCCAGCTGATGCTAAAGAAAATGGAACCAGTCTAATAGCTAAATTTAAATCAAATTATAAATAATTTCATTCAATTCTGTTTCCATTTAAAAAATAATTTGGTTCAGTGATAGGCATGTGACTGCAAGCCCTGAAGTCTGAAATGCTTTTTATCCAGACATACAACTGCCTTGACCCTTATCTAGAGGGACTCTTTAATCTGTTAATTTAGTTTTTATGCCCATTCAGTTCTTGACCTCTCTGACTCAACTTCCAGTTAGCAACACTCATGATGGTTGTTTTTGTGGTGGAGACACCTGCCCATTAACAATGGGACTGAGCTGAACAACCTTTCTCTTCTCATCTAGGCCACTAAACAGGCAGATGGTAACAACATTTGGTCACCACTGATTGGGCTTGCATTTGAACTCTTGACCTAAAGGTGAAGGCCACTGTATCTTATTAGGCATATGAGCCTTCAGATTTAGTTTTAGTTTTGATACATAGCTTGGGATGTGTGTGAAGTCAAATACATCACATATATGTGAAGGAAAGGAAGACATTTCTTCTCCATCTGTTCTTTCTTTTGTTGTTCTATGTTATAGTTAACTCTGTCAACTCTTCATGTTAGCAGTCTCTTGTTTGAAGAGTGTCATGCTAGTAAAAATTAACTATCAACAAAACCACACGGCAAGATCCCATCTCAGGAACAATTCTTTGGTTTTTTTTCTGCTGTAAAATGTAATCTTTCCCCTTCTTTCTTGTTTTGTGTTCTTCATATTGTTGCTGTCGTTTTTGCTTACAGAATTAGTAAGCAGTTTTCTTGAGAGATGGTTTTTCATATTAGAAAGTGACCCCTATGATTCTCTTGTTATGTACTCTCTGACTTGCACACCTACAGCACAACATGACTTTTTCTTCTGTGGTGTTAGACCTATTGATCTCTTTAAATTCAGTGTGTAAATATCAATATTCAGTACTGTGCCACTATTTTCATTAATCTGTAGTCTCTAATATGTAATTTTCTCTGTCCCTTTTCTCTTTATTTGTAAAACTGTATTTTTTGAAGGCCAAAAGATTATGGTTTTCCACTTTTTCTTGAAAACCTCAGTCAAACAAGTTGGGGGGGAGTGGAAAGTAGTTGTGCTACTAATCTGTGACTTCTGAAGTATGACTGTATTCCTATTTAGATATATCAAAGATGGATATGCAAATTATTTATCCCTGCAAAGAACTGCCATCGTGAGCTGACCAAAAAAGGTCTGTAATAAGTTAGAAATTACCCTGAGGCTTAGACTGCAAGCACTGCTACCAGGCATACTGCAAGATTTACAGTTGCTTTGAGTTGCTGATAGATCAGCAGTTCTATAGTATGAAACAACAGGATGCAGAGTTTCTCGGTCTGCCTGTTTGATCATGTGTACTTCACTTTATCTGCTTAGGTGATGTCTGGATCTCTTGATTTAGGTACCATTTCCAGTTTAGTAATTTTAATCTTCTAAATGTGAACAACAGAATAAAGCAGGTTTGTAAGATGAGAGGTGAGCATTTCAAAGCATATAATGAGAGGGCAAATATTGTTACATGAGTTTGTGTTTGATGTCTGTTTATTAAAGTCTTGCTCATGTTAAATAACACTGTGTGTGAGCCTAGGTGTTCCCTACTGAGCAAATACCCCTTCTGTAGCGCTGCAGCAGGGACGTGATGGGGCTTTGCCTGAGTTTTGGGGCTTCCCTGACCAGCCACTCAGTGCTGGTTCTGTGGCCCCTCAGCATTGCATAAACACATACAGTCTGCTCTTGCTTCCCCATACTTGATGTTGCATTATGGGAAGTATGTTACAGTAATTACACTCCCAAGAGATCAGACCACCTATGAAGATGAAGTGCTTGCTCACAAATGTTAGCCTGACATGCTCCCGGTGGAATCTCACTAGAGGGCACTCCTGGTTTTAGCACTAAAAAATTCTTCTAACAACTTCACTTTCTTTGCTGGTACTGGGCAAACTACTTGAGTGGCATTTAAGACCTCCACCATGACCATGGAGACTGACAAACCTTTCAAAGAAAATTGTCTCACAAACAAGGAGGTCTTGGGAGATGCTTTCATACAAAGAAGAGAACTGAACCTTAAAACATTGTAAGTGTAAATGTATGGAGCTGGAGGATTTGGATATGTTACTTTGTGATCCTTTTTTTTTTCCAAAAAAAAGAAAAAGAGATTTGGACTTACTAGCTGTATTTGTGATAGAAATGCCTGTAACAGAAGTGGTAAGGAAATTTTTGATGACTTTTCATTCTGAGCATGCTATCTGAAGTGTTAATGCTTGCACTGAGGAAGGACACAGCCTTCTTACTTGGTTAATAATTATTACAGTTGAATGATGATAGGAGTAACCAAAACGTGGTCTTAGTGGGTTGAAATTCATGCAAGAATGAGACCAAGTTGCTAAATTCTGGTGGGAGCAGACTCAGGTTTGTAGCTCATTGTAAATGGTGACTAAGGGAAAACAGAAGGTTTAGAGTGCCATTTAGAGTGGATATGTTACTTTTTTTGGAAACAAGTTTTGAACTTTTTTTTTTTTTCTTTTGTCTAACAACATAGTTGATCCAGCTGTCAGTAATGAGGTAAAATTGTATCACCTTGATTGCCCAGTGGTTGTTGATAAGTGCAAAGCTAAGGAGTGCTTTCTGAACAGCACTTGTGTGCTGCAGGCTGCCTTTGCAGGAGCAGTGAGCCATGTGAAGAGCAGAGATGCACAAGGACAGCTGACCAGGCAGCCACCAGCAAATGAGAACTGTAAGCTTCATGTTAGCAAAGGTGAGAGGAGGTGGTGGCCTGAGTTGTTTCTTGGAATTCATTACATGCCTGCATGTCCTGAGAAGGGTGATAAGGAAGATACGTGCAAGAGATTTACAGTTCTGTTTACTTTCAAAGTTGTAAATCAGTAGCCCTCTCCTGTATTACGACTATGCCAGGGCAAAGAATGTGCTAATGGTCTTGCCCAAAGTGTCATGTTTTTCATGATCTATTAAAAAATTTGCTCTAGAATAAATTCTCTGATAAAAACAAAGAGCCAGAGTAATCTCAGTGTTGCAATTTTTTTATTTTTTAAAATAATTTAAGATAGTAATACATCATAGTGGACTCTACGCTTGTTTTCTTTCAGGATATTCATCTTAGTGAGCTTTTGTAATTTGGCTTCATGCATGGCTGAGAGAGATGTATTTAATTTAAAGAAAACACTTCTATTGTAATATACTTCATCTAGATACTTTTATGTTACCTTTGTGATTTGTCTAATTGAGCAGCTCATAATTTTTATATATCTATTCCCATAACACCCTGGGAAAGTGTCTTTTATTCCATTGCTGTTAAACAGTGCATAGAAGAACCTATGACTTTCCCAGGCTTCCATGGGAGGAGTGACTGAGAAGTTGAATGCACCTTCCCAGACCCCTTATCTAGGGCTCCAAATAATGGAAGAAATTCTCTGATTTTATTATGTATGAAACATATTTGCATGTTAGTGCAGAGAATGAGACTTATATAAATTACTGAATATATTGCATAAATTATCCACGTTCTACAAAACTCAAGCCTCTGGAAAGGTCTCTTCATATTTATTTTTAACGACTTCTGGCAGAGGATACTTACATATTACTAATGGGCAAGTAGAATGTACAGTACCGTATTTACATACAACTTAAATATAGGTCTTAGTAATTATGTAAGAAACACTTATATTTTTGTAGTGAGAAACCAAGGATCATGTAACAATTAAGGACTCTCATTTCAGATCTTTTCAATTCTGCCTGAATTAAAGTTAATGCATTTCTTAACATTAGCACACAATTTCAGAAATGTCAAGGAAATAAAGTGTCATTTCCAAAAATGAGGCTGTGACTAAATAGTCTGCATCATCCTCCAGTTCATGAGGGCTCTGGCTTCTTAAGAAATTGTCTAGCCTTGCTCTATAATCAATGGACAGAAAGAGGTATCTCCAGAGAGCAATTTGTGCCACCCATTTTTGGCATCTGTCTTAGCACAGGACAAATTGCCCTTTGAAAGTATTGCTCACTGTTGACAGAACATGGACGATTAGCTAAAGCCTCTCTAGGAGATGGCTAATGCTAAGAATCAAGACCAAAGTTGTTGGCCCATTTGCTAACATAGGAGAAAAATCACTAACCAAATGAAAAATATCTTTTATCTCTTTTTTTTTTTGGTTGATTGATTGATTGGTTGTTTTGGGGGGTTTTTTATTTGCTTGTTTTCTGTGATGAAATCTCCAAGGAACCTAAAAGGCTGAGTCAACCATATAACTGCATCCTATTTAAATTAAATTAATACTCTTAATACTTTTGAAAGCTTTACTTGCTCTTAAAAGCCTTTTTTTTTTTACATCACAATATAGAAATGAAAGGCTAGTACTTTCTACCATGGGTTAAAATGTTGAGGAGAATTTGAGCTGTGTATTTTGGCTTTTTTTAAATTGTGGTTGGATTTTGGATGTATCAGCATACATTATTAAAAAAAAACAAAACAACAACAAAAAAAAAAACCAAAAGAAAACTTTTTTTGATTCTGTAAAACACAAAATGCAGGGATCTATCTGTATCATACACATTTTAAGAACACATGTGTTATATACCTGTTCCAAAATAGAAGCCAGAAATGATAATATATTTGTGTGTTCTGAAACCTGGTCCCTATAGAACTAAATTAATTACACAGCTCAGCAAGTGCTAGCTTTACAGACCAAGTTAGATGTCTTGTGGCTGTTTCTGGAGGGGAAGCAAATGCTTGTAGGTTTTTTTAGCTGTTGTGGTACTTCTGTGCAAGTTCGCAAGTAAAATTACTTTTTCCACTGATTCGTTTCTTCTTTTTGTATTGGACAGAATATTTATTGTTTGCTTTTTCTAGTAATGCTTGAAATTAATTTTTAACTCCATTTCTCAGTGCAAAATCCATGACCATATTTGTCAAAGAGAACTATTTATTTTCAGCTGAGACTACAGAGCACATAAAGGTTTTTACATAGATTTCAGCTTTGTTTTCTAAAATGCCACTGGCACATGTGCATTTTCTTTGACTACTGTTTAAAAAAGTTTAAGGAACCAGCTCAAACCTTACATAATTATATATGTAGTATTGAAATTGTAGTAGCATGAAACAGTATGCTCTTTTGCTGTATTTAAATTTTAAGTAGAACCATATAACTAATTCAGTTTTTCCCGTTGGAACTTCCATTACTCTGTGTGCATTTTATTTATATTTTGAGGTCCCTATGATGTTTTGTAAAGAAACATTTAATAATACTAAGGAGTAAAAAGCTCTTAGTAGTTTGACTGTCACAATTCACTTGTAAAAATATGGATTCTTCATTTTTTCCAAATTACTTCAAAGGGAAACTTGCTTAGCCCATGAGACAGAATTCTGGAGGTGCTGCAAACTCAGCCATGGATTTGGTAATCTCTTGATGTTTGTTTGGAGAGTTAGGGCTTCTTTATGTAGATGAAATCTGCCTGACAATAAAGACTGTGCAGTCAAAACACTGCATAGAAGATAACTACTCTGTTCACGGTACATCTCGATTTTCTGCAGAGGTACCAATAGTTAAAGTAGTCTTACTTTTGTTTTTGTAAGCAAATATAGAAATGTAGAGATTAAGTATGTGCTGAAAAACAGAAACGCTTTGCACAGTAATTTTTCTGTCTCTAATTTTAAGTGATAGAACTTCTTTTTACCATAAAGTGCTCTCTTATTGTGTGTTTTATGGTGTTACTTTTAGGAGGAGATACCCCTTCCTCTGCTGACTTTTAAAGATAGACAAAGAGTATAATTTTGCATCACAGTAATAGCTACTGGAAGGAAGATTGTAACTTGTGAAGAGTTGGTGTTGAAAAACCAGTGTTGGTTGAAGAACAGTAAATGCTGGAATACTTTGTGGGGGGTGAGGAGTTGCCCTTGAAAGCAGAAGAGGAATTCTTCATGACTAAGAGGATCTTTGTAAAAATTAGATTTTTTATTTCTATTGATCAGAGTAAGCTAGATAGCTCCAGGGATAATTAAATCTGGGACAGAGAGGCAGCTTTATGGTATTGTGCTCAGTTCATTTTTCACCAAAAATCATTATATTAAAAATAAATATTTACATTTGTGTTCAATACTTCTGTTGGAAAACATAGATCTATAGTAACTCTGTACAGTTATTTTGAGGCCCAAGCAAAGAGGAATTGCATTTCCCTGCAGATTTTGGACAGGAACCAGTAGTAAGTTATCTGGCTACAGGTACTTTATGCAAAGTGTCAGTAATTAAGAATCATAAAAGCTTGGGGCCTGTGTGTTCAATTCTGGTTTATACCACTGGCTGCATCAGTGTTTAGATTTTCAAGCTGAAACATTTTTAAAGAACTGATTTGAGAAAGCAGAGAGCACCTGTCTTGAGGATGAATCATGGTAAAAAGTATCAAATTTGGATACTTGATCTCATTCAATATTTCTGATTATTTGGCCTGGTCTCAGCAGCAGTTAGAAGTGTAGTTGGTTTTAGACAAGATAGTTAACTCTGCTAAAATTTCTGCAGGTGTTTTAAGGCGGAAAAGTTCTAGCACAATTGCTAGTAGAATCACAGTGAACATTTTTATAGGCTTCTTCAAGTGCAAACAATGTTTTCTGGTTAATATTTTGAATATTTGATGCAAAAATGTAAATTGCTAAAATACTCTGCATCAGGTCTTCCATTTAGCATTATCCTTTCATACTGCAGAGTAAACTAATGAATTACAGCATGATTACATAGCACATAATTAACTTTGTAATTAATATGCAACTGCCACTTAAACTAAAGTACTGCTTATAAAGATGTACGGCAACAGTAAATCACAGGTCAGAAGTAGCACTTTGGAATTTTCAAAAGAATGAGGGTAAATGCAGAATCACAGCAGCAAAGTAAGTTAATTAAAAAGCAGATTAATTGTGAATGTCCTGTTTAATTTTAAATACCTTTGCTATTTCTTTTCCCTGAAGAAAGAAGAAATTTAAAGCCTAACTCATTCATTGTTTTCTTAGATGACATATTTAAAAATGAGCAGTTGTTTAGCTTTAAACTCTCCTGGTTGAGAATAGGATTTGGTTAGTATTCCTTTCTCATCTTGCTGCATAGAAGGGTAGCATGAAACCAACAGCTTTTTACTTTGAATTAATTCCAGCCTTCTGCCATGGTCTTTTTTTTTTTCCACATCAGTGACACAAAGTTTGTCAAACCAAACTCCATCCTTTGTTCTGCTGAATTTTTTTAAAATTTTTTGTAAGGCAAATTAAGGATTTTACTGTGCTATCAGAACTAATGAAGAATGAGGCAAGGCTTAAGTTCAGTTACTGCAGACAAATACCTTTTGCAGCAACTGTCCACAATTTCTGGTACCACCGCCAGTGATGCTAATGCTGGAGGCCCTTGTGCAAACTGATTGTACGCTTCACAGGCACCCAGAATGACACATCAGTAAAATTACATGTCTTGCTGCAGGTTTCCAAAGTATTAGCTGGAGACCTGTCCTTTCACATATCCTTTTCCTTTCCATTTGTCTTCATGTGAAATGCTGTTGACAGTGGCAGGGACCCTAATGTAGGTGTGGCCATACATAACTGCCTTGGTTCAGACTCTACTTGTTTGATAGAAAACACCATTTAAAATGGTACCAAACATGGTATTGCCAAAGGTTTTGCTTTTTTTCAAGTAGAAGTGGACACATGTTGGAGAGCTCTGTACCCTGAGGCCATGGGAAACTCAGAGCTCTTCAACACCTTTCTGACTATCTGAAGGTGATGCAATACAGGAGCTAGACCCTGCAAGTGTATTGGATGCTGTTGCATGCTATTCAGTTCTTCAGGACAGGCTCCTTGATTGACTTGATCTACTGTTGGATATATACTGCTTAGTGTCTGGTTAAAAGAAATCAAACAGGATCTATGTCACAATCAGTAGGAAATGGCTACCCTGAGCATATAATGCATCTTTTAAAGGAGTTAATATGTTTTGTTAATGTCTTTTTTGCAAACCAAACTAATTTTTTGTGTTCAGAAATACATGAAAAACATATCTAACTTTAGAGCTTCTATGTTTCTGAAACACTTTGATAATGTGTACTCAGTATTCATGGTGCTCAGTATATTGTTGGTTGCTTCATCTACATGATGCTATTTTTTTTCTTTTTAAATGGCTAGCTGAAACTTCTGACCTGGAACAAAGAGTGATAGATGCTTCACAGTTGCTCTTCATTCTGGATAAATAATCATTGAGGCATAATTATGTGCATCTCACAGTACTCATGAATACCTACTGCCTGCTTGAATAGCTGTGAGGGAATATACATTGCCCTTACAAATCCTTCAGAATTGGCTTTTGCATGTATTGTGTTTAGGAAAAAAAAAAGCCCACAAAACAAACACCACCACACACACACACACACAAACAAAAAACCAAAACAAAAACACCAAGCTGAAAAACACCCAAACAGAAAATTAGAAATCAAGACTTCTTCAGTTTCTGTTTGCTTGCTTTGTTTTTCTTCATTGATCAACTTGCCCAACAGGCTAATAATTATGAAAATTAACATGTAAGAATAAGTATCCTGAGCTACTCTTCAAGAATAAAAAAAAAAATATTGGAAGTAGGGTATGCACTGTAAGTAGAGTCCAACCTAATGGAACTTGGAGGGAGGTTTGTTGTTTGGATTTTGTGTGTCACTTAGTTGGGTCATAATGTGAGAAACAGGTCCCTTTTATAACCATTGGATTTTTGCTTTAGTGACTCGAAAGGGAAATGAAGCTTTAGGGGGAGTGCCCTTTTCTGAAAATGGTACATTCTTGAAGATTCAGTTCTAGGCATTATGAACAGATGCTTCTGAACTAATCTCAAATGTCACATTTCATGCATAAACCCTGGGGGATTAACAATATCAGGATTCCCTAAAAGTATTCCTGGAGGTTTAACTTAATACTCTCTCCCAGGGAAGTGTCCCACCTACTAACTTGATGAATACTTCCAGGCCTTCCCAAAGGCCTTCTCTCTAATGCCAATCCAAATAAGGCCAGGGGAGAGATGACAAAAGCTATCTATTGCAAAGCAACAGAGCATTGAGGTGGCAAGTAAAACTCATGTGGCATAGAAAAGTTGCAGTGATCTCAACAGAAGTAATGTCAAGAATTGATTTTACATTACAAATGGAGAATCAGCATCTCTACTAGATGGAACAATCACAGCTCCATAATTATGATTGAATTAGTTTTAATAGTGGGGAGAAATGCAGACAATTTAAAATATAAAAAAGTTAATCTCCTGTCTAGCAAAAGCCCACTTTTCTAGTTTAAATATTTCAGCAACTATTCAGAGAAGCTTTTATTTAAAAGCAATAATAATTTAAAACCTCACTGTTGTGCAGAAATTGTGATGGATGCTTTGATAAACTCTGTAGAGGAATTGATAGCTATGTTTTTAACATATTAACCATTTTCCTTTCACTTGTAATATATATAATGTGTTGGGGTTAGATGTAAAAAAAAAAGAAAAAGACCACAAAAAAACCCCAGAGAAAATACATCCTCATGCCTCTGTTAGAATGAGCTCCTGTCTAAACAGAAGATAAGGAAGGGAGTTTTGCTGCAGTTCTCTTCCATCTATGTGGATGTTTTTGCGATGAGGTTATAATATATGTTAACATTATGCTGACATGGACAGCCCTAGCCAATAGGTTAAAATTGTTAGGTAGTTTGTCTTTTTGACAGATCTTGTCTCCATGTCTAGCAATTTATATGACCTTCCAACTCTGATATTTTCCTTGCCAGTTTGTGTCATAAGCAACTCCCTTCTATGTATTGGCCCTGCTTTGTTCTTGGAGACTGACAAGGTAGCCCGTGCTTTGCTGAACCTGTGAGGGGGCCCGCTGGGTCACTGTCAGTGCTAAATGCTGCTTTCTTCTGTTGAGCATTAAATTGCTTGTTCAGTTCTTGGATGTGTTTTGTTAAACAAATGTTTTAAACTAATTTAGAAATTCGATTTCTGGCAGGTAGGGACATGGCAATATGATGTATCAAACAAAATGTGTCGTGCTTCCCTGCATTTTCCCTTTATAATTTAGTCCATGGGACAATTCGTAAAAACCTAGGTCATGTTCTGCACCATAGATGAATTAAACTGCAGAACAAAATCCCCATTTCTGGAACAGATCTACAGTATCATTTATGTGAACTTTTCTCCTGTATTCCATAACACTTAGGATTTGTTGTTTGATGTTGCAAGAGAGTGTTTACATGAGTTTGTAATAGAAATTGTTTCTTCCCTAGCATTTCATCCTGTTACATGTGGTGCATGTGTGCTGTGTTGGCTTAAGCCTTATAAATAGCAGATCAGTTGGCTTTCAGAAGGAAGAGGAGGCTTATTAAAAAAATTTATGCTGGTGAATTGCTTTTCACAGGCCAGTCAGAAAGCTCTTGGGAACTTTGCTGCTAAGACCCATCACAGGTTTTGTTCCCATAGCTGTATAAGAGCACTGGAGTTGCTATGCAGTCCATTAGGAATTCTTTACTCTGTAACAGGTGTGGTGTATTAAAAGCACTTGCATGATGATAGTGAGGTTTAAAGAAACTTCAGTTGCAGGTATTATAAACCAATCCTTTCTAAAGTTCTGAACAAATCTTGAAGCAGAGTCTAAAACAAGGCGGGGAACAAAGATGGCAACTCTGACAGATTGAGTCTGAATGGCTGGCAGCAATAAACTCATTTGCAACCTTAGTGGTACTTGAGAGACTTGAATAAATGAGAGTCATCCCAAGAAACAGACACCTAAATTGGTTTAAAACTGTTGTAGAGAAATAATCTGTATTCTTAATATCAGCTAGAAGTAGAATAGAACAACCTACAGTATTTTTTGATGTCATGTGCTTCTTGTAATAGACAGGGAAGGAAAGACTTAGGTGTTAGGACACTGTCTGGGGCTTAGGTGAAAGTTTCAAAATTGCCTATGTTGTCATCTTGGCAAGTCAGCTAGAGAACGTGCAATGGGGCTCATGCAATGTATCTCTGCTAT
The DNA here is from genome assembly GCA_013400415.1 of Scytalopus superciliaris. Classification (NCBI taxonomy): domain Eukaryota; kingdom Metazoa; phylum Chordata; class Aves; order Passeriformes; family Rhinocryptidae; genus Scytalopus; species Scytalopus superciliaris. The sequence goes on from VXBX01003014.1 coordinate 809,618, forward strand.
AGAGAGCTAGTTTGAGTCCCTAGAATAAGGTTGATCTTTGAGTGAAATAGTTTTTCGCTTACCGTTTTTGAAAAGTATATAATTTTGTTGCTCAGTGGTGGAAATATGTCACAGTGTTTCTGTATCATGTCATACACATCCCCCTAAATTTTTTCATGCCTAGTGAAGCCAGTAAAAAAAGAAATTTATGTGCAAACTAGCTTTCTTCTCATGGGAAGTAAAATGGGAAGAAGCTTGAAAATAGGCAGCTTGTTCAATGGATTTATGACACTTGCCGGTGGTAGCACATTACCATTCTGGGGAACCAAGATCCACTGTCTTTTGACTGTTATCAAGGGATATTTTCCAGGACTGAATTGATCTTACAAGGAACTGATGCATAATATTTTTACAGTTACAGAACTGAATTTTAGGGTTTCCATTTATTTGTTTCTTTGTTTTATTGTTACTGAGCTTGTAATTGAATTAATGAAGATGCTTAATAAACACTGATCTTTTTATTGAAAATCATGGGAAAATCATTATAATGCATTAATGATTGCAAAGGAAACTTACACTCTACAAACTGTGTAACTTTTTTTTGCCCCCCTTCTCCAAATGGCTTTCAGTCCACAAGTTTTCATGTCTTTCTGGACAGGCCCAGATCCCCAGTTCTTCAGATTAGGATTCTGTCTACATATAGTATGATTTTCTTCTTGTTTGTGCTTACAGCTTCCTTTATGAACAAAATCTAGTGCAGTCAAGAAAGGGCTCATGCCCTGATTTTGTCCTGCAGTATAGCAGGTCATAATACCTAGTATATAATAATGCCTCTGTATTTGAGCTGCTAAGAGCAAGTTGTCGAAAAATTCTCCTCCTTCTAAAGAGAAGAAGTAGTTGTTGCAAAGAACTGAGAAGTCATACTTTCTCCTGTGGTATTTCATAGAAATATTTTGTCATGTCTTATAGCTATCCCATTTGCCTGTACATCTCCAGTATTTGTGCTAACCTGTAAAAAGGTTGGAGAGTTTTGTTCTCTTAGACTTTTCTTTTAAAATTATTATTATTTCCTGCCTCTGATATAAGGATCTGTTTAGTTGTTGCTGCTTTGCTGTTTGCCAATAGCCAAGAAGTCAGCTGTTGGAGGGAGACATTTATGTGAGTGTTTGCTTGCTTCTTATGCTTTGTACACTTGGAACGGTGAAATTACAAGCTGAGAAGTGTAGAGATAAAAGACAGAGCACTGCATTATTTAGTAGTTTACTGTCTGCTGTTTTGAATACCACCATCACCTTAGGAGGAAAAACTGCAACTGCTTAGGTCCTAGCTTTCTATCAGCTGGTTAAGAGAGTAGAAGTTTCCTTACTTAGGACTGGTGAGTGTCTAAATATATTGTAAAAGACAGTGGAGCCAGGTTCAATTCCTGACCTACGGGAAAGGTAGGAAAGCGTGGCTCAAAAGTCTTTAATTAGAAGTGGTGCAAGTTAGTGACACAGCTTTTTGGTTGGGAAGGAAGAGCTGCTGTTTGCTATGTAACTCCTTCTTCATGGCTTGGGTTATGCCCAGAGAAGCAAAATCAGAAAAAATTAATACTCTTGCATCTGGTACTGTCTGAATTGGTTCTCTTACCCCAGGTAGGACAGGAGCAAATGGGCTGATCCTGCAACATACACTGTTTCGTGCTAGCCTGTGCTTTGCTTTTATATCCCTGCCTGGATCAGCCATGCTGCAAGCAAAAACCTTTTTAATCCTGAAATGTGGCATATTGGGCAGCTAGACTTTACAAAAAATGAGCCATCTTCCAAAAGATATCCCTCCAGTTTTCAGATCTAATGAACCCCAGTTACCCAGAGGAAAAAAAAAAGAAAAAAAAAAAAGGTGCCAAAATGTAGCTGCATAAGGATGACAAAAATCAAGAGTAAAAATCAAGAGTAAAAGACAAGGAGACATTGGATAGAAAGAGTTTTATTCTTTGCAAGGTTTGAAATGGTCACAACAACATGTCTCTCCTTGAGTTCATCAGAACCTTTTCAAAGGGGACACTTGTTTCCTTTTCAGGGGAGCTGAGTGTTGTTTCAAATGAGACACTACACCGACTGCTGCCTGCTGAAGGCTTTGCAGCATGGCTGCTTTTGCCATCTTTGTATGCGTGTCACCAGCACATCATGTTTGATCACAATGAAAGTCACTCTGGAGTATGTCTAATCAGGCAGGGCTTCAGAAAAACTTGAAGGCTATAAAGCTGACCTCTGGAGTCTGTAGTGTTGCCGTTGGGAGGAAAGAAGAGAAGTGTGTAGCTTTCTGAGGTCTGTTCCACTGTGTCATAATAACAATTTAAAAAAAAAAAAAAAAGAAAGAAAGGATGTGAGTAGAAGAACATACCAGCTGGACTTAAACTGCTTTTATCCAGATGTCACCTCGATGTACAGTCTAAGTTTATCAAATTAATTTTGTATTTTGAAGTCTGGCTGAATGTTGGAAATTTTGTCTTGAAATTGCAGTAAGGGTCATAGATGTTTTATCTTTAACTTGTAGAAATACATACATTAAAGATTTTGGTCTATCACTTTTCACTGTTCATATTAAATTAGCATGTAGTAGCTCCAGTCTGAATTGCGATTTGCATTAGGCACTTTATGTGTATTTGGTGGAGATACCATCTACCCTGAGGAGCTCTTGATGTAATTGGAAAGCCAGAGGAGATGAAGAAAGGATGTTTTGGTGGTGGAGAAGAGCTCAGGTCTCTGTTCACAGGGCTGGCTTTGTCCTGCAGTTATGGGAAAAAGCTTCTGGGCATATACTTTGTAATAATGATGGTGGTATGAAAAACACAAGACAGTCTAAGCGCCTTAATTTATGGATTGCACAATAAATAATTCATTACCAATAGTGTTTCTGTTTACGTTGTCTGTAATAAAAATGGGAAGTCTGCCTGCATCAGTTTGTAAGACAGTTGTCAGGCTTGCTCCTGGCCTGTTCTAGTCGAAACAGGAGTGGGGATGATGGGAACTGTGCCTCCTCTTCTTAACGGGGGATGCCACACTGATTAGTAGTCTTTCAGTCGAGGTAGCTTTTGTTTAGGCCCAATTTAGGGTTTGTGAAGTTGCTGCTTTCAAATACTTGAGAGGATTTTTAAAAACCTGCTTGAGATCTGTGTTGTGTTCTGCCAAATGCCATTTCAGCTTTGCTTGTGCTATCACCTGAGGGTGAGAGACCTAGTGGAGGTACAGCTAACAGAGAGATCTGTGCTCTCAGAAGAAATGTTCCTGACTATCCCAAGAGGTTTGTTCATGAACTGAACAAGTGAGAGATCTTTAACCATGGAATTTGTCAAGCCTTTGAAAACTAAGTTGTCTGTTAAGATTCTTAGTAAAAAGAACTTATTTCATGGTAAGTGTAAAATTCTCTTTATTTGCCTGTAAAGTAGGTTTGGGACACTGGCAATTCTCAGAGGCCGGTTTCTAGATGTAAAGATCCTCTCAAATGAGAAGATAGTGAGAAAACAGAATCGGGCAGTGCAGAGGATCGTGGATATTTCAGTTTAAATTTTTCTTGAAAGCAGAATGCTTTCTTGTGTAAGGCTCCTGCAGTGTTTTGTCATCTAGGTGTCTAAAAGAATTTCTACCTTACTGGAATTATGGGCACTTAGCATGAAAAGCATGACTACATGACAGATAGTCAAACACTAGGGATGTGCGCAGCTTTGACTTTTTTGGAATGAAGGTGATGCAGTTGCAACTAGTCTTTGAACGACATTGTTTTCAAAATCAACTCTAGGGTGTCAAAAATATTTATGGGCTTCTTGTTAAAGTTTCACTAGCAATGAATCTGTCCCTTTGATTGTGTTTCAGGTACTTGAATATTAGCTGTTGAAATGAACATGAATAGTGGTCACATTTCAAGTCTTCCAATATATTGTATTCACACAATGCTTTGTTGTGTATGTACAGAAGAGTATTCCTTGAGGGATGCACAGTCATTTGATTTTCTTGTCCAATCCAGGATTGGTTTACCCCGACTGTCAGTAAGGTTTGTTATAGTTTAGGATTTCGTGGTGACTTGAACTATTGGACATTTGTCTGCAGGACAATTCAATAAAACCAAATACTATGTTTTTTAATAAGTATTCTGTGGGTCTAGGAATATTAATACGGATGGATCTCCACTCAGCTGCCTTAAAATGAAGATGATAAAACTGATTATAGACCTTACCAAAACTTTTGTTTTGTCTAGATGCCCAGTATCTTTAGTTGAAACTACTTTAAGGAAATGGCACCCCCTAGCACTAAATTATCATAATTCAAAGGAAGTGGAGAGTTTGTGAGAAGACACATTTGGGTAGCCACTGAAAGCAGTGCAGACAATATAATTTGGTTGCTACCAACTGCTCTGTTTCACCAGGTACAAAAATTCACAGCCATCCAACTCCTACCTTACTTCAGCTATATTTAGTCTTTACAGGTTTTGTTGGTCCTCCTGGACTTTATTTTCCTTCTGTTCTAGGAAGTTGGGTAACTGTTTCTTTAAATTTTATCAGAATAAGTGGAATAATAGCTAATGTAAAAGTTATTAGAGCCTCTGTCTCAAGGGAGCTCTTCAGTTGCCCTGTTCTCCAGAGACTTTGTTGATTGAGGTAATGCTGGTTTTCTTTCTCCACTCCTTCCCTCTCCCTGAGTGACTTTCTCCAAAGGAGCAAATCTTTCTCTGGTGGCTTATCAGAAATCATTGGTGTTGGAAGGAGCTTCTTAGTTCTCATAGAATCAAAGAAAAGATGAATAAATCTTATGTGTATAGAATATAAAGAGAAATTACCATCTAATTTAACTATATGCTTTCTTTACNCTAAATCTGTCCTCATTCCTTTATTTGGTGGAGTATAGTTTGGGGATGGGGGCTTGTTGTTTTTTTTCAGTTGCCACCCAGTAATGATGAATAGAAGTTGTGATGGTACAGTATCACAAGAAGAAATCAGCAATTTCCTTCAAATGCTACAGTTCAACTTCCAAAACATGCCTGGTTTCATCAGATAAGTAAGAGGGCATTCAGTGTCAGAATGCAAATCCTTCTCATTTCTAATTCACAGTGGGCTTGAGATCTTTCTTGCTAAGAGCATTTCTTTGGGCTGGCCCAGAGGTTTTGACCTCTGTTTGTTATATAGCAGGCTGTCTGGTTCAAGAGAGATGTTATCGGAGCATAGCAAATACAAAATAACATCTTCAGTTTTTGATAGGTTATTGTTAAATTGTTAAAAATACTTGCTGCTAGTGCCATCTCTCCTCTGTCCCTCTTTTCCTTCTGAAACCATCTTTGTACAGTTTGGCTGGGTCACTACTGTTTCCTCTAAGCCTTTAGAAAATGTTTATATTAGGTTGTCTTCTGTAGATCATCTTTCAGGTTTTAAGCAAATAACTTAGATGCCTAGGTCCAAAGCAGCTGACTTTCTTTGGTAGCTGGTAAAAGTCTACTAAGAGCAGGAAAAAGTAGACAGTTTATACATGTTCTTTGTTGCAGCTCTGTAGACTGAGCCCCCAGAAGGTGTGTAAGCCAGGTCATGTTAGCAACACTAGAGGTCTATTGCAATATTTGGTAGACAAACACAGAGAATTTTCAGCAAATACTTCACATCTTACCACAGAACCTCTGAAAGAAACAAGTTTTCATTAGGTAAATAAGCAAGCATCACATGCCAGAATGCAAATCCTTTTCAGTTCTTACGCTCACCTGACTTACTCTGCAATCCTGCCACTGAGCCCTGAAAGTGGGAAGAGGTGCTTCATTCTGCTTCGGTTTAGAGATTGGCAATTTATCATGGAGGGATTTTTTACAGCATTGTTGTATGAGTGATCAGGGACACTGGTTATGAAATTATTTGAGTGCAACACTGCAAGCTTTTAGGGATGGCTCATTTGCTTGTAGCTGTCCCAATGAGGATTAGTATTTCTTACCTGCAAGCTACAGTGCATATAATAAACCACTGGATCAGTGGGTTCTGCTGTGGAACTGTCAATGTTTGTTCTAGCAGATCTGTCTATATTGGAGTGTGCAAAGCCTCTGAGAGCGCTATAGCAGGTCTGTCAGCCCTGGCTCCCCAGTAGCACACTTCCACACACTTTTGCCTTTAATTGTGTGTTATTACCTCTTGCTGTTTTAAACTGCAGTGTCCCTTTTCCTTGCTCTCCCTAAAGATAACAAGCTGACAGAGCTGATGACACTAGGAGCTGGTTGGAATGCAGGGAAACCAACCTTGTAATATAAGCATGCAGCAAGGCAATTACCTGAAACTGTGATCTGCAGATGCTGCTTTCAGTCTGAGGAAACCACTCATTTGAGCCAGCAGGCTGGAGGTGAGGGCTGCTGGTGCAGGAGGCAGTTCATGTGCTTAATGGTTAGTGCTGGCTAGTGACCAACTTGTCCGGGCTCACACTCTTGCTTAGCTAGAGGTGTGATGTTTTTATGTTTCTTCAACACCATTCTTATACAATGGGGGGAGTTACATTTTTATGTCTGTAAGTATAGGTCATATCCCAGTGCTGTGTGTGCACTTCCAGCTAGCCCGACCACCTTTGTTTTGTAATCAGGGTGCAGATGTGCTTCATGATTGAACAACTTGTGTGCACCGCTGCTCCTCCTCCCAGAGGAGTCCAGCAGGCTTGCTTATGCAAGCTGTCATGCTGTCTTTTTTTCTAAAGCATGTGTGGGTTTGCTTTTGTGTGTATCCGGCTGGCTGTTCGTGCCTGCATATAATAGGCTCTGTATATAAAAACGTTCCCAAGCACACGGCTGCGGAAACAGCTTCCTTAAACCCGACCAAAGTGCCAGCCCTCGCAGCTCAAGCCACCATAAATTGGCACACCCTGCTCCCTCCCCGCCGAGGCTGTGCCTGCCGGGCGGGGTGCGCAGGCACACACGCTCCCTCGCTTTCCCCCGCTCGCAATCAAAGATGATAGAAAGTCTTCTGGGGATTACTGCACATTTGTAGAGCAACAATGGAAAGCAGCACAGCACAAATATCTATTCTTCCTCACCCAGCATAACAAACACTGCTTTGTCTCACATCTGGCCCTCTTTAATAGCTCAAAGCCAATGGCAGTAGCTATTTAGCGGCTTGTAGTAAATAAAGCTTTTTTAAAACAGCTTCCTTCTTCCTAGTGTGTAATGATGAAAACAGCCTTTCACCTGACATTTTCTACTTTTTTTTTATCTCCTTCTTATTTTTTGTACCATATCTAGTAGGGGAAATAAATTAATTGTCATGGATAGATATTAAACTTTTCCCAGCAGATGATCTTTGAGAGCATCTTTGAAAATTCTGGCGCTGAGAAGCGGGCTTGCGGAGCCCTTTCAGCGCCGTGTGAGCCGCATTGTGCCCGCTCCGTGCCGCGGGGTTGGGCTGTGCTGCGGGACGGCTCCGGCTGAGACGGGGGCGGGGAGCTGATGCAATTATACACAATTAATAGCATTAGCCCGTGTGTACACACGGAGCCGCGTTCGGATGCCCCGCATCCCCCCCGCCCCGGGCAGCGCCCCCCGCTCCCTCCGTGCCCCCCGGGCCCTGCTGGCGCGGCCCTGCGGCGCCCCCTGGCGGCGTGGGCGGCACCTTACCGGGCGGTGGGTCCCGGCCCTGCCGCCGTCGCTCCCGCCCGGCTCCTTTGCTGGACCCAAGTCACTGAGCGGATACGGATTGTCTGCCTTCTCGTAGCACCCTCAGTACGCTGGAGACATGCAGGAAATTATTAGTTTGTAGCTGATTGAATAAACAGCATTAACCAACTTTCGTGTCGTGGCGGGAGGGGACAGGGATGATTAGAGCTGCTATGCTGAATCCCTGCTTAAGGAACGGGTTTTCTTCGTTTCCCCTTCTCACCTGCTGTTAAAAAAAGAATTTCTTAACTAATAACTGATAATGGTATTTCCTGTACTTTTTCCACTGAGTGATCCAAAGTGGCTCCAAATTAGATCTTGTCCGGTCCAGCAGCCACGGGGCGGCTGGGAGCGTGCTAGTCCCCCGTGGGAATGGAGACCTGGCGTGATGCTGTGCTGCTGGCCCCGAGAACTGCTCACAGCAGCCTCCCCTGCTTCCTGGGAAGAGCTGCCTTTCCTCCTCTGCCCTCAAAATGGATTTCTGCTGGGAAGGTTATTTGCTAAACACTTGATTTCTGAAGGAATGGCACCGCGTTGCTGAGGCAGGGGGGTGGGTGGCAGTGCCTGGGGCTGGGCAGCAGCTGACGTGTTTCCAGTGAGCTCCACTCCAGCTCCTGCTCTGCCCAACAGCGAGGGGAGGAAGTCTGTGGGAGCAGAGCAGAAAGCACTGCATGAAGAGCTCTCTAAACTCAGGGAGAAGGTCGGGCGTCTTTCAGTGGTGATTCATGTCTTTCTTGGCCGCAGGTGAGCAGGTTTCAGTGGTCCATTGGTCCTGGTGTGACAGAGCTCTCACTGTGAATGGCAGCTCTGACCGCGAGGAGAGCTCATCACAGAGCAGGACTGAATCCACGCTAACTTTCAAACTGCAGTATGTTTTCACACGTGTCCTGGAGCAGTGCTGAAATGTATGGCTTTTTTTCTCCCTGGAAGACTGCTCATGCTGCTTTAGGAACTGGTGGAGATCAACAACTAAATTTTTCTTCTTAATTGTGGTACTTGAAAGTTTAGTTTCTGATACAACAATTGCAGTCTCCTAAGCTGAACTTTAAACCAAGACAAAGTGTAGCAGAAGCTTGTGAATTTTTTCTTCATAGAGCCACTGCACCATTTCATTCTTTTTTCAATATGGAAGAGAGTAGTTTTTATAGTAATTGTTTAAGAAAAAATATTCAGTATGTTTAGGGTTAAAAAAAAAAAGGCTAACAGGTTGATACATCTGTTCCTTTAAAAAAAAAAGCATTCTTCTTTTTTGAGGCATCATAAATATGTAAATGAGGCCTCTTTAATTACTGCCTAGGGCTATAAACTCACAGTGCTTCGGGGGAGGGAAGAAGGAAGTCAAAGAATAATTCACATAATTTTCTTTTTTTCTGTGAGAGGGAATTTGAGTCTTTACTTCAGACAACATAGCTTTTTATTGCTGAATTAACCAGAAAGTGGTGGAAACACTTCTTTTTTTTGTTTGTTTGTTTATACTTTTGAATGCAGTTAGCATGTAAAGTGGTAGCATACGACCTTCCTGGCTAATGTGTGCACCAAACAGAGGGGATTTGTTGCAAAGTAGTGGGTAAAATTCCCTTCTCTATCCCACTCTGCCAGTACCCTTAATCCTGATCAGCAACATCCATCCCCTGCTGTCTCTCAAGCGGCTGGCAGTGCCTGTATCTTAGCATGAGTTCTAATGCAGGGACATCACAGGCCAGCGAGGGACCCTGCAAAGTCGTTTTCACTTGTGACCTGATAAGTGCACAGCACTTAAGGGAATAGAAGCCTGCTCTTACTGGGCCCTGCCGGCCTTTCTGTATCTTAAGTACCATTATTTTCAAGTAAGGTGATCTTGCTACTACTTTTAAAATAGCGTGAGATCGACAGAAAGGGCATTTTTTAAAAATTTCACGAGGTGCATGTGCATGTGGGGAACCAGACCAGAGTACAGCAATGCCTATGTAGTGAGCATAGTTACCAGAAATTTAATTCTGCTGGTATTTTTCTTCCATCCAGAATGGTCTGGTGTCAAAGTGCTTATTCTGCCTTGGTGAAATGTCAGATTCATAGGATAGTCTTCACTTTCCACGTTTAATCTTTTAATTCTCACTGAGGCCCATGAAAGAGTAATTTACAGATAATAATTGTTTTCCACTAATAAGCTCAGCGTTTTTTATAGCAGAAATTACTTAAAACCAATATGCTCACTGAAAAAAATTACTCTATTTGATGCTCTTATGATGTGTCTGAGGGAAAGACAGAGATGAGCCTTGCAGAGGTGTGGCAGGGTATTTCAAATACCAAGTGTTGTGTCACTGTATGCGATGAGGCTTCACCTGTACAGTTTTGGCTGTTTGGTTCATGCATTAAATGTCCGAGGGAATTAGTGGACTGAAGGGCTTCTTGTGACCAGAAGAGAATAAATGAGATTGGGCTGTGAAAGTAACAAACTGTCAGCAGTAAGGGGCTGTTGGGTGTCCGTCTGTCCACGAGGTGAGGGGGAAGAGGCAGAGCAAGTCTGGCAGGCCAAGGACTGAGGCACAGAGTGCAAGTGACATGAGAAGTAGTGGAATTGAGCAAGGAAGTGAAAATACTTCCGGCTGCTAGAGGAAGGGTGAGAGAGAGCGCTTTTCAGTGGCAGCCATTTGGTTTTAAAAGAACTATTTTGGTGACTGAATTTGATCAGTTTGTTACAGAAATTCTATGGCCTGTCTCTGTAGGAGGGGAAGGGACTGTGCGCCCAGTCCTGCTTCCAAGAGTCTGTTGGGTTCCTGCTCAGTTATGTGAGTTACTTTTGTGCACTCTGCCCTCAGCTTTTCCAGATGGACTTTGAGAAGCTAAGCTGTGTGGGGAAAATGACAATTTGGACAAGTACAACAGTACAATAGCTGTGGTTCAGGTAGATGATAGCAACCTTAGATTTTGCTTACGGTTAACTGGAAGGCAGAGAAGTGGAGTGGTATTACATGTACAATTCAAAAATTAATTACTTGATTTCAAAAAAGAAGAAATGGATGTCTCAGTTTGAGTCTCTTCAAGTATTTCAACAGAAATCGATGTGCATGTATATGTATTTGTTTTCAGCATGCCCTTCTCCTCCATCTGTCCTGGTGTTCAATTAAAATGCAGATAATGTGTTCTGGCTTGTAAGATGGATCGGTGCTGAAGTGGTGTCATGTCTAGGCTAGCTTATCTCCTGATAAATACTTATGCTGTCCACTGAGAGATTAAACTTCATGACTACTGAGGTCTGTTTGGGGGTCTTACAGGCTGATAAGACTGTGTTACTGGCTTTTAATAAAATATATCAATTTACATTTGCTAAAAGACCTTTGGATGGCATTTGCTATTGAGGAGGTGGCAGTGGTATAATCAAAAGATAACACTTGTATGTGAAACTGGCTCTTCTGTTTCATAAGTATTATAATTTATTGACAGGAGTGCTTTATTGAACTTTTTTGTGTCTAGAGCATAGAGGTGAGGAGCTTGAGCTGCTGTTACAAGACCTCATTTAGTTGTCTAGCAGAAAACATTTCTTTCCCTGAGTCTAATCCAGCAGGAGCCATGGACAAATATTATCAGCTAGGTACAGAAATCTCAGGTGACTTGGGTGTGTGGGATGCACACGGATGCTGTGGGACGGATTCTGTCTCATTGTGAGAGCCTTGCAGTCAGAGTTCCCACCATGGGGAACACTTTTCTCCTCCAGAGGTTTGAGTAGTGCTGTAATTGTTTAACTGAAGAGATGTTGAGTCGTGCAACAGGAATGGTGAGCAGCCAGCTTCTCTAACCAAACAACTATCTGAAAAATTTGCTGTCTCTTCTGTATGAAGGGAGTGGAAAATAGTTTTGTCATGAACAGCACTCTGAATAACAAACTCAGTGCTCAGTGCCCCTGAAGAGATTCATGAGGTAGAGGTTTCCATGTGCATCTGGAACCTTGCTTGTGCTACAGTGAAGTTTTATTTAAATAGGGCATTTGATTACATATTTCTGAATCTGTGTCCACTCACTGTTCATGAAGGTAAGAATACAGCTTCTTAGACTGTACCAGTCTGTCCAGTAAAAGGATATGAGAATTTTTAAGCAAAGATTTTTTTCAGGTTCCAGATGTGCAGTATTTATGTTTAAATTTCCATTTTAGATGCCGTGAAAGTGACTGAAGCAGCAGAGTATACATGTGTGAAATATCTCTGTGCCCCCAAGAATCTGGTCAGCCTATTAAGTAGAGTCTGTAGTCCCAAGCAGTTCTACTCAAAACGTAAATAAGTAGAAGTCTTGGTGCAAACTATTCAGTAATATGAGTTATGGACTGAAACAGTTTTGTAGTTGTTGGTTTATAGTGTTTTTATGAGCTGCTGTTCTGCCACTAAAGGAAAATCATAGGGTAAGGCCAGAGAGGGGTAATGGGTGGAAGGAGCCCAGTGAAATGCAAATCATGCCCACACCAAGAGTCTTGCTTATACTTGCTTGTACTTCCAGTATCTTGTTCTTGGTCCAGGTCTGAGGGGCATTCTGGCCGTCACTGCCTTTCAGATTAATAGAGCTGTTAGTGCTGTGGACAACCCCTTACCTCAGTCTGAGCAAAGGGATAAGGGAGAGGGAAATGGCGAATTTGGCATGGTGTGTGTGTGCTGAGTTAGTGCCTACTGCTTCCCCATCTCACAGGCCTGGTTCTGAATTCCAGACACATACTGTTATCTTGACAAAGAGCCACGTAGGTGTGATCATTGAGTGTGATGTAAAACATGGCTCTGAAAAAGAGTTAAGGAGTACATGAAGCAGGGCCCATCTTGAGGGCACCACTGTGTATCAGGCTGTGTCCACAAACATAGCTGGGCATGGTGAGCATCAGCAGTGAGCCTAGAGGACTGCAGATTTGCTCTTTAGATCATTGTAACTTGTTGCCAGTTTTCATTTGATGATTTCATACAGCTCTAGCAACATGAAATAAAACTCCAAACACCACTCGGAGCCTTCATTTCTGTTTTCTAGAGTTTTTCTAAAGTCACAGGAAAGTTTTATTTTGCCTTGTTATCCAGGTTTTTTAGAAGTGGACCTAAAGACCACAGGACGTGTTTTTCCAGAAGTAACAAGTAGTTTGTTCAGCTATAAATAGCTTAAATAACACAATTTTTCTAGAAAGCAGGAACTGCTCAGCCCTTTGGTCTGAACATCAGGCCTCTTTTCATATACACTAGGTTGTACATCTGGCCATTAGTAATCCTGAAAGTCTGGGCTCAGTTGTGGATCCCAGTCCTTCCTGGACTGTCATCTTGGCCATTTCAAGGGCTCATGAAATAGATCTGCTAGTTGGAGGAGAGTCCAAGGTGTACCCATTGCTTTTATTTTCAATACAGAAATTCAGATTCTTCATGACACACATTTTGTGCTATTTTTGGCTATATAATACTCTGTCATATCTGATTCGTTTAGTATTTATGGGAGGTATTTTCTCTTAGAGGAAGATTAGGAAGAATCCCCATGCCCTTGTCCTTGCAAAAGCCAGGCTGTCATTGTTATTGGGATTATTACTATTTTATCTCACAGTGTGCTCAGGGGTTTCTTGCAAGCGGCTCTGCTCAATTGTTAAGGTGGTAGAAGTGTCTGGACTGTGCTCAGTGATCTTTACTGTCTTTTTTGTCTTGCAGATCGAAGGATTTTAATGGCTTTCAGGTAGAAGAAAGTGGAGACAATCAAAATGAATTCTATGGACAGGCACATACAGCAGACCAATGACCGGCTGCAGTGCATAAAACAGGTAAACTGAAGGTGGAGGTCATTGTTGCAGATGACCATCAGGTATTGTATGGCAGGGTGTTGTGCATTTACAGTTACCTGTTGTCCTTTTGAGGGGAGGAGACTGGTAGGAATGAGACATTGCAGTCTCATGGAAGAGAAGAATATCTGCTGCAAGAGCTGGTGTATAAACCTCAAATGCCAAACTTTCCCTTTCACCTTTCTAAGAAATCTTCAGCCTGGAGAGTCAACAAACCAATCTCAGCCAGAAGCAGAGTGTTGCTAGTCCTGCCATCTCTGTCTCAAAGGGGTCACTGCAGGCAGCCATCATACAAATGCTCTGAGCACAGTAATCCACAATTTCAATGGGCGAGTTTTGATTTTAATCCAGTAGCTGACCTGAGACCTGCACTGCCTGGAGACTTGGAACTTGGACAGTTGTCATGGCTCCAAGTGCTTAGAGTGATTCTTAATCGGTTTGCATGGAGAGTCTAAAAACTTCTGTTTACAAGGTAAAATTTTCAGAAGCATCTGGTTTTGAAGGTGAAGGCCCTTGATAATTCACTGAAAGGCAGTGGGATCTAAATCTCGTTTACACATTTCCTGACTGTAATTGTGCTTGCAAGGGCAAGGATGGAATGGGCAGAGGCCATTTTTCTCTGCTTTACCCTTCTCAGTGAGCTTTGCTCTCTGGGGTTGCAGGCAGTGTGTATCCTCCCCTCACGTATGTTCTTATCTGCATGCAAGAATCCTAACAGAACTACCATAGCAGGGTCCTTTGTAGAGGAGATGAGCAAGAGAATGGTTTATGTTGATATTTCCTGTGTCTATCTCTAATCAATGCATGCATGCAGCAAACAGGTACATAAATGCAAGTTGCACACAGATATTTTGATGATCCCAGCTGGATCCAAGAGATGAGCTCCAGAATTCATCTCTTTAAACTGGTTGAAATTTTCTGAATTATATTGGAAAAGCAGAAATATATTATTCCATGAAATGATGTTCCCAAATAATTTTTCCCTGTTGTCTGAGCAGTTTTCTGTGTCAGTTCAGGTAACAGCATATTTACAGGCCAGAGTCCTGCTGTTTTAGTTTTTTATTTGTATTAACTAAGTTAAAACCCTATCTACCTACTTGTGCTCTAGGACATGTGCATATTGCTTCTTGAGGGGGAGCACAGCATTTTTCTGTTTGTAGATTTGTGTTGAAGATGCAAGCACACTAAGGAACTGATAAAAGATAAGCATGGGAGTGATACTGGTTCAGTCTAGATTTTTAAACTTTCTTCTATCTACAATTTTTTCAAGAGAGACAGAAAAGGGGGAAGGTGCTGATCTCTCTCTGGTGAGCAGTGATAGAACACAGAAAAATGGAATGAAGCTGTGTCAGGGGAAATTTGGACTGGACATTAGGTAAAGGTTCTTCACTGAGGAGATGGTCCGTCACTGGAATGGCCCACCTAGGAAAGTGGTCACACCACCAAGCCTGTCAAAGTTCAGGCAACATCTAGATAATGCTCCTAGTCATATGATCTAATTTTAGGTAGTTCTGTGAGGAGCAGGAAGTTGAACTTATTGATACTAATGGGTCCCTTCCAACTTGAGATATTCTTTAATTCTATGAGTATGTTTTTCTCTTCTTTTAGCTTCATCAATCTTCATCGTTATATTTTGCCACCTTTGCCTAGATGTTCGTGAAAGTTTGTATTTTCTAGAATATGTTGTAATGCAGAAATGGGTGGGGTTTTGCAAGTCTGGCCATGCAGATGCTTTGGCTGATGTAAAAAAAGAATACGGCTCACACCTAAACCAGCTGATTTTTCTCTCCCTATTTCCTTTATAAGAGAGGATTTCAGAATAAATCAAACAAAGCTAATTCATAGATCAAGGAGCAGAAATAGGAATCTGTTCCTGCAGAATTGCTGGTCATAATCCAGCCCCAGTCTGTGCTGTCTCTCTTTCATCACTCTGTGGTGAAAGTTAATGCACCTAATGGCCCTTTAGAGGCCTGAGGGAAATGTGAATTTGGGGATTTCATCCCAATTTCTTCGAACAACTATCCAGTTCAGGAAAAACATGCCCTTGACTGGCACAAATTGGTGTCCTAGCCCATAGAGCGAAGAAGGAAGGTTGAATTGCAGAACAATTTAACCTTCTAGCTGTAAGAACAGACCTTACATCAAGCGGAGACAAATGGAGGATGCTTCTCAGTTCCTCTTTCTAGAGCTGTTGGTTTCTGTGCATAATTTATATTATTTTAATTAGATAAGAGAATATCATATTACACGTCTTACAGTTCTAAAGAGGTATTTTTGTCTGTGTAATGGGTACTCCGTCAGTTAAACCACTAGCTTCACTTAGAAATAGTGCTGGTTTACATATGCAACTAGGATATTTTTTCAGTGATGAAGGCCAAGGGGAAGGGAGAAAGGTCAGGCTTGCCCAGCATGTGTGTAGCATTCTCTGTTTTGTTTGATCCTGCCTGGAATAAATCTCAGTGTTTTCTGGTGGACCAGGGGCATGATTGTGTAGCTGCTCTGCTCTATCAGAGTGCAAAGGGTGCCTGATGAGAAGGTATCCTGCTTGGAAATGCTTGTGAATTCATGGTTCCTTCATTCTGTTTAGGCCCAATAAGAGAAGAGGGATACTCCTGTTTACAACTCATGACAAAGTGTAGCTAACCAAGAAAGTGGCTGAACACCAAAAATATGTCACAGAAAGATTTTTTTGTGAAAGTCGCAATACTTCAGTTTTGTTGAAGAGGAATGGGTGATTTATTTATTTTATTTTTTAAAGTATTTTGTTTTGTTAAAGAAGATAGCATCAAAACTGCTGTTTGTTTTTTGTAGTTCTGGTGCTGCTACCTTTGCTGTAGTAGAGAAAGAGACAGAAAGTGACTAGCTTTTTTGAGGACACTCACCTTTCTGTCACAGGGTCATAAATTTTCAGCTTGGGGACATTTACCTCATTCTTTGAGATAGGTCATCAGCTGGCAAAGTTAACGTGGTACTAGAAATAGTAATTTCCCGTTCACCCATTGAGAGCTGGACCACACACTGTTATGTGCATGTTAGTTCTGGGAGCAAAGCAGTACCTTGCATGGCTGTGTAAACGTTGTCTTCACCAATTCTGGGGATTAACTGCAGAGTCAGACAAAAATCTGTCTGCCTTTTCTTCCTGGTCTCATCTTTTGCCCTTTTTTCCCCAGCCTGTGAACAAGTAGTACTGCTGCTCTCCTGAAGACACATGTGCTTTTGGGGCGGTTTAACACACCAGTGGTGTAGAAGGTGCACTGCAAGAGGGAGGAAAGCCATCCATCCTTGGTGCCCAGCATCTGCACATTTTATGACCTTGTTGGCAGCCAGGGGCTCATGCAGCCAGACTGAGAGCTGTCTGCCACTCTTCTTGCCCCTCTCTTCAGCCCCTGAGAAATGCTATAAATGGTAATCCATGTGCCTCTTTAACTAGATCAGATTTCAACACAAGGTCAGGACAGGTTTCTTTCTTCCCAGCTCTGTGACTTGTGAGACACCCACAATATCCTTGCTGACTTCTGTTCCAGGATCAAGGTTGTGTTTTACCTTCATCTTTTTCAGTGCTTTAAAGCTACAAACCCAAAACTTGTATATGATCAGCTAGTTAGGAAATGAAGTGTGTGTTTAGAAGTGTTTCAGAATAGATGAAAGGGCAAACCGAAGAGGTGGCTGTGTATTTATGCTTAAAAAAACCCCAGACTTCTGTGGAAGGCTGGAACAGCTTGTGTGGTCTCTTTGTAGCTGATTCCCTCAGTATTTGTAAGTGTATGTGCTTTAAAATCAAACACAGCTTTTTTGATGTACAGTGGAAAAAACCAAAGTAACAGGCTTTCCTTAATACATGCAATTAGTTTGTCATGACATGACACTCTTTAGGGTACATTGAAGTAAACTGGATCTTCGGGGTGCAGGCTTTTTTCTTTAACCCTTTCTCCATATAAACAAAAACACAGAATGATTTTTGTGCACAGCAAAGGTCTGATGGCCCCTGAAAACTGCCCAATTTGAGACTGCAATAATAATCTGTTTATGTTCTGAATACTCATTGCTTGGGTGGCTCTGGCACACTGTCCACCATGGAGCTTCAGGGCAGTAGAAGCTGGCTTAGGGGGGCACAGAGCTGAATTTGAGAGCTCCCTTGCTGCCCAGGCACAGCCTTCTGAAGGAACCAGCTTGCATAGAAAGCATCCTGCTGCATAGAAAGTCCCAACAAAGAACTGACTGGGTTTCTTAAACCATTCTTCATAACAGACTAGAGGTGTGGCTTTAACAATATGCCATCCATTGTTTTTGTTAGGTGGTACAAGCAAATAGCAGGCAAAATCATTGGCTTGGGTGATGTTTCTCTACTCTTACCCTGATGGGTCCACTTGAAAAACTTACAGCTGTTTTAAAACTAGGGATTTCTACCTTTTGTGTGTCTGCTGTCAGTTTGTAAGGTCTCTGTATCTGTCCTCTGAAATTCTTGAGAAGAGGAAGATGGAAAAAAATCTTTCTATATTTAAATTACAAGGAAGCTACCCCTTTCAGAATGGGTGTGTGATATCTTCCTGCTGTGCTGAGCACAGTTGTCAGGCTCTGTACTAAAGATGTGCTGAAATTTTAGTAACAGTTTAAGGGGAAGTATGAGAAGGCTCTCTGGTGTCAAAAGTATTAGGTTGTGGTGGGAACAGAGAAAGTTGTTTCTGCCGCTTGTGTCACGGTACATCAGGACACATTGAGCAGTATCATCAAATGATGCTGGATCACTCAGGCAACCCCACTTAATTGGAGGCACACGTCATATAGCTCATTTCTAGAAACAGATTAGCATTTCTCCCCTCTTTCCTTCCAGAAAGCTTGCTGAATTGCTGCAGTTGCAATGCTTTCTAATGCTTACCCAGCCATTCAGAGATATGCTAAAGTTGTAATTGCTGTGTAGTTTTGTTGATACTTTTTTGCTCAAATTGGAAACAAGCAGGCCCATTTCTTTCATCATTCAGCAAGTGGGTTTTTGGTTGTGAGGAAAATAGATTTCTTTGCATATTTGCATAACTGTTTGAACTAATTCTTCTGCTCTTCAGTGTTATTGTTGCAGACTCATGTAAATGCTCAGCAGTCCTAAACATGTCATTTTTTGTATTTTTTTGACTGGTTAACAAGAACTGCTATGAAATTACAGCTGAAAAGATTTTAATAAAGCTTCATGAAAATTTCATTCTTGAAGCACTTTGAAAATGAGAAGTATTCTTATGAAGGGCACGTTTATTTAGAAGACACATTTTTTGGTTGTAGTCTAAAGTGTTAGAGGGGTTTTTAGCAGCTAAATATGAAATAACATTTAAAAGTAAGACTAATGGTGAAAAAGACCTTTTCCATAAAAAGACATTTAGTGGGCCTCAAGTGTTACAGTTCATTGGTTGAATGGTCCATCAGTGCTGATAGTAGCTATATTTTTTTGGTTGGTTTTGTTTTTTTTTTTTTTTTTTTTCTTCCTTAGACCTATAGCCACAAATTCTTTTGTGCTCAGTATGTTGGAATATTCCTCTGCTAGAGTTAAGTATGTTTAGGGAAAACTGAGAGCAGGCCAGCTTCCCTGGCTCCTCTAGTCCATTTAGAGACTTGTCAGTCAACATTCCTGCCCTTTTAGATCCTGCATCCTGGTAGGGAAGCCACAAGGGAAAGAGCAAAGAGGCAATTTGCTAGAAGCACTTCTTGGGGGGTGGGGGAAGAAAGCATCTTATTGCTGTTTGCAGTATTTGGCTGGTTTGTTTCTGACAAGATTCCAGTGGGAGGAATATAGCCCATCGTATTGTGAGGTGAAATGGTAAAGTTATGGTGGGTTCACTCTTCCTGTTCCAAATTCTGTTGCTTGCTTTACCTGCAGCACTTGTCCTCAAGGGCCTAAGGTATTAGTATTCTTAATATCAGTTTTGCTAATATTCTTGGTATTTCAGTTTCAAAATGGAAAATACACCTTTTAAGCTTACACTGAAGACCTCTAGTATGCACAGTATTTGGTATAATTTTATTCTTTTCTGTGCAATCTGGCCTGTTATTTAAAACTGTCTTTTGGTAAATAAGGATGAATATGTGAAAATTCTAGAAATCTTTAAGTTGAATCTATGGTGTCACCTTGGTGTCAGATGAGCCTAGGAAGTCCTTTGTGTCAGCAGCTGGGTCAAATTCCGCAGTGAACATGTGACACAGCTGGCAACATGTCTCTAGCTTGTCATGCCATTTCTAGCTCTTCCTTCATATGTATGCTCTTGTTACTCAAATTCCTGCTGATGTATGTGTTAGTGCAACAGCAAATCCTTAGTGGTATGACTTATACAGCATTTGCAAACAAGGGTCACTTACCTGTTTGTAAAAGCAGGAGTGGTTTTCCAAACAGTTGTTTGAAGTGGTGGTAGTACTGTTAATACCAAGACCTTCAGTTGTGCAGAGCTCTACCATCATCTCCGAAGGGAAAGTCTCCTCCCTGTTGATGTTCACTCCTTATTGCTCCTGTGGGTTACACAAGAGCTCTAAAGATTGTACACAGGTGCTGTGGGAGGTTTTCTAAGCACATGCAAATGAAAAAGATGAATGGGGAAACATTTTTCCTTTGGACTTTGAAATACCTTAGTAATGTCTAGCTAGGTGGTAGGACCCGTGAGAACAGGTCATGTGAATTTTACATCTTCCACAGTGGTATCAGTTTGTGCAGTGGCCATTTTAAATAGTCACCTTGAGGTTTTATCTCTGAATAGATTAAGAGATTAAAATAATAAAGATTATGTCAATTGGTTAAAAAGTGCTTTAAAAAGCATAAGAAGTAAATTACTCAAATGAGTAAAAAAAAATCTATTGGGAAACAAAATGCATCCAACAGATGTGCTACTGTTTGATTGAGTATACTGAAGACTATTGGTTATTTTTCAAAATCAGTGAATTTATTCTGAAATTTAGAAAATGAATAATTGTATTTATTTAAAATAAATTTTCATAGTTGATACAGTACATAAATCCGGGGAGTTGTTGCTTCTTTTCCCCCCTTGCCATCAACTGACTTAATACTCTTGGATGGTGTTACTCCTTTTTAAAGAATACACTATTGACAATAATCTTCTAGTAAAGGGGATGATAAATACTTCATTAGTGTCTTTAAAATACCTTAATAAGGTGTATAAATGAGGACCACCAACCCAGGCTTTTCATAATGCTGCAATATCTGCCTCAAATTATGAAATGGTTCATAACAGAATTATTTATGTAGACATCTCACTTTGCCTGAATTCTTCACTTAATCTTCTACTAAAAGACATTGTTAAGGTAGATTCTTTTTGTAAAGGTGACAGCTAAGCATTCTAGAACAAATCAGCCTATTTTGATCAATAAAAACCATCAACAGTTTAAGTATTATTCTAATAGTATGATAGTATTCTAACAGAAAGAGTATAGCCACTGCTTTGAGAAAATTAATTCGCTCATATGTTGAGATATTTAAGACAAACTACTGACTGAAAATCACAAGGGCTTTAGAGAAGAAAGCTCTTACATTGTTGCAATGTCTATTGCAATGATAAAGCTAAAGAAGCCTCGGCATTGTTGCTGTAGTCACATACAGAGACATCTTGTGCTAGCATGGTATGACAGGGAGATACTAATGGAAAATGGCTTGTTTTAATTGCCAAGAAGAGCAAGTGAACTGGTTAGGCAAACCGATTTCGTAATTTGGTTGAGCTGTATTTGCAAATTTAAAGATAAACTGAAGCCTTGAATGACTGAGCATGGCCTTGGAGAAAGAGCAAACAGCTCTACCTTTGTCTCTTGACTTTTAGCCCATAAAACCACTGTTTGTAAGTGGTTGAGGAAAAATAGTTCAGACATCTCATTACTTGGAGTCTTTGAACTGTATTGTTCCCACTGCTCTCAGCTGACATAATCGCGATCCAGGTGCTGGTGCTATGAGGATTGAACCAACAATCAATAGATTAACATGAAGACATACTGCCACTAGCATACCCCATTTCCATCTTCAGTCAGAGCTGGATCACAGCCTTTAGACCCCTAAGTCACAGTTTCCTCTTGGGCAGATGAGAGTGGGGTGGAACAGCAATTTACAATGAAAGAAGTTTAATTTGATGGCATGCTACATTATTTAACATAAAATTTTATCGAATTATATTATAAATATACTGCAGTTATGTAGATATGAAAGGCACAGAGCAGGGAAGATGGTGATGTAATTCTGATCAGCAGAGCTAGGGTGTGATTCTAGTTTTAGCTCTTCTGTCTTTTGTGTATAGTTCTTGAGGATCAGGATGTTTAATCCATCTCTAATGCTTCTGTAAAATTAACAGACAAGCCAAGGTTGCAGTATCTTTCATTTGCTCCAGCATATGTACATAGATGTGCAATCTTCCTCACAGAGCGTATGGTATAGGAGATCCAGCCATCAGGACAAGGCTATTCAATTACCAGACATTTATGTTTTCTGAAATCAGTACTGATTTATACACACACTTTATACTAAAAGTGTATCAGAGAAGCATCTATGAAAATCTGCATTAGTACAGGTTGTTCCCTTACAGTTTGTAACTGGACAGCTTGGTTTTTTCACAGTTCAGTTATGCTGGTGTTTTTTTGTTTGTTCTTTTTCTCATTTGTTTAGCATGTGATCTTGCCGGGTGTTTTCTTCATGTTAAGACATCTGTTGGTCTTTGCTCAATATTTACTGTTTTCTTTTGAAAAAAAAAACTGCAATGGACAAGGGGGGGCAAAGGTGACTCCCTCTCATTCTGTTTTTCATAAGTAGGCTTGGCTAACATGGTTTTAATCTCTCTCTCTCAGTGTATCTAGTGCCTCTCAAAATGTGAGTTTAATAAAATATTTATAAAGCCTCCAATGGAATGAGCCATGTAAGTGCAAGATAATTCTATTAATTAGGGATCTCTCAATCTCACAAACACTAAATTGGGAGGGGGGGATTATCTGAATACAAAATGCACAGCTTGAGCCTTTTAATTTTTTGATAAATAAAAGAATCTTTGATATTGAAAGGGACTGTAGAGAATTGAACTATCTATAACCATATCCAGATAAACAAAAATCACAGTCCCAGAAGACAGAAAATAGCTCAATACTCCCCTCTATCCTCTTGAAAAAGAAAAGGACCATTTGTTTTGCATATTCATTGCAGATGAGTTTTTCATATATGGAGTATAGCTGCTTGTGGATAAGGGAAGGTGTGTATAATCACAGCTGAATGTAAAAAAAAAAAAAAAAAGAAATAAAAATAGAGAAACCACCTATTTCAGGTTATGTAATTTTCAATGTTTAAAGCATGTCCTTGGTTAGTGTCCTGTATTTCTGTAACCCCCCTGAGCTCTGCAGCAGCCAGTGGAAGGCATGCCAGGGAGGGGGAGAGTTCTTGATGGATGGGGATCTGAAGTAGAGGCCTGTGCATAGGAGGACACAGGCTCGTGGTTGGGCTCACTCACAGAGCTTGCTCAGATTTTAAAGCAATAAAGACTCAATGTATTAAAGCAAATGACCCTTGCTGATTTGCAGGTCTTATGGTGCTGAGTGAGCTATCAAATTTAGGTCTAGTGGGAACATACTTGTGCAGTGAGTAATGCACAGAGACCAGCCTTGTCTCCCCTTGGTTATGCTGTATCAAGGGTGTCTGACTGGGAATCCTGTTTACATTCTTAAGAGAGGTGATTAGTTTTCATTTGGGAGCTGAATGTCCTTTGCCCAACATGCAGGACCACAGTAATTCTGCATCTGGATTCTTTCACTTGAAGGGCATGTAATCTTTTTCTGTTCTCTTTCTCTTAACACGTCCCTTTCTTTCCTACTCCCCTGTTCACCCCCCCTTCAGTACAATAGTGCACTTTCATTACATGTGATTGCAAGCATGTCTGGATGAATATTATGATAAACAAAAAACCAGTTTGAATCTGCCAAAGCACCTGGACACTAAATCCTGTCTCAAGAGTCAGAGTGAGATATGCACCAGAGTTAAAAATGTCATGTATGGGTCAGCTCCTTCATCAGCCACTATCAATTGGTTTAATTCCAAAGTAACTATGGTTTCTGCACTTACAGTTTCGGGCATCCTATTTTTATATAAAAATTTCAATAATTGCAGCATGGTTTGTTCTGTTATTGTATTCCTAGGTTTTACAACCATATGAGAATTTTAATTTCCATTGTTGTGGAGAAAGGCTTGAAAACCTGCATTCTCACAGCTGAGAATCAAGCAGATCATGTGAACTTCCGAGTTGTATACATGCATTTCAGATGTCAGGAACTCTATGTGAAAGTTATGTCTTGCTGAATATCTGGCTTATCATTTGGAAAAGATGGGCTTGGTACTGACTTTTGTATCACTTGAAATTCTAGACCTGTTGCAAAGTTTTGAGAACATACTGTCTAAACTTGGCCAAAGTCAGAGGATTAACCCAAGAGTAAATATGTGCAATATCAGAATACTAAAAGTCAATTTTTCCTTTTGGCAGCTTTCTTTGTATGCACTCTGTTTAATGGAGAATAATGAGGAATATTAAAAACCAAAATATTTCTCTATGTTTAAATAATAGAAAGTACCATTATTTTAAAAAGGAGGGTGTTATGAGGCAGGAGAAGTATTTATATTGTGAACTTAACTGTGTCTTCATCTTAAATTGATGGTATGGCTCCACCTTTGGGAGAAGTTCCATGATGCGTTTAATCCAAAGTGGCTGCTGCCAGCAGGGTCCTGGTACCTTCCCAGCCCTACCTTTTGTTTGCTGCCCCTTCCCTTCTTTCACTGGGACCGCGCGGGTCTTGGGGGGGGTTGGCATTTTGCCAAGGTCGAACCCACGACACGGGTCTAATGATAGTGGGGAGTCTTGGTGTAAGCAGTGACTGAAAGTCAGCATTTGGGGGGTTAGTTCACAGTGAGAGCAGCAAGCATGGTCTGAGGCACTGGAAGTGGTGGCAGTACATGGTTTGGCAAAGAATATCTCAGTCTGCCGTGGGGCTAAGCTGTATTAAGAAAATGTATCCTTAGTTTTAGGTCAACTTCAGGCTAGTATTAATATTAAAAAATTATGTGCTGTAACCTGTGCCCATTCCTGTGGACACCTGAATGGCCTGCTGCTGGAGTGGCTCACACTGCTGCTGTCTCCCCTGCTGGAGCTAAGGTTCGAGCACCCGCCCTGCATGCCATTTTGGAGAGCCAGTGCGGCTCACATTGTTAGTACAGGATGGGGATAGTTCACCATGCAGCCATGTGTCTTCTTGTGCTGTGAGGAGAGCAGGAGGAGAAGGCAGAGCCGTGGGAGGCAGGAGCCTTTCAGGGCTGGCAGCTGCCAGTGCTCATGTTAGCTGGCAGTGCTTGTGGAACAGCAGCCCAAGCTTTCTGTCCCGCAGGAGAGCAGCTGCCTCCTGGATTTAGTTTCCCCGGTTGGTGTACCAGAAGGTTTGCCAAGCATGCAGCTTTGCCACGTGCTGTGTAGGAACGGGTTAATTTCAGAGTGAAGAAAAGGCTACCTACCATGTCTCTGTGTTTTCTTTTTCTTTGCTCTGAAAAGCTCCCTATGTTGCCAGTGTTTTCTGTTGCTAATGTATAATTCCCAGACTTGCTGATTAGTGAAGCTAGACAGTAGACAGGGTCCAAGTGGCTAACCATGTGAGAAATTCAGTGACTGTAGGCTACTGTTAATTAACCTAGAATCTAGCAACATGGCATAGTGTCTGTGTGATAAGTTATATTATCTTCAGCAGTTCAATTAAATCAAGGACTGAGACACAGAGCAGACGTAACTCGGCAAAACAAACAGACAACTTGAGTCAGCCTTCATAATTTGCTGCGACATCACGTAAATAAATGCAATAACTTGTTTAGCATAGTTAAGCAGTTTGCTGCTCAAAAACTTATTTGCATGACATCTCATTTTGAGGAGGTTAAGTTGTGGCAAATTAGGTCTGTGCTATCAGTCTGATGCATACTACAGAAAAGAGGGAAAAAACCCTCCACCAGAGATGTAATTTGTAAATTGAAATTTTGCATTTGTTTTCTATAGCAACGAACTGCAACATATGGATTTCATGTTTAAATGATTCACATACCATTGCTGTCATGTTAGCATTTCTTGATGTGTGTGAGATAATGTTTAGACTCTGTAATTGCTCTTAATTTTGACTAATATTCTTCCATTACTTACTAGACTGTTCTAAGATACATGACTGTACAAGTTGGTTGCAGTCCTCTATATTTAGAGGAGATAAGGCTGTTGTCCTTGCCATCTTTCAATGTAGATAATTGGTTTCTGTCTCTAAAATCATATTGAGTCTTTGGTTGCAGGAAGTGGTTTGCACCCACTTTGGTGTGGGTATGATCACTGAGAGTACTCAATTGTGCTTTAGCATCCTTCTAAAAAATAGTATCTTTTTTATATATATCTATTTAACTTGTAGGGGCCTGATTTCATGTGTGGAATGAAGCTTATATTTTTAGGCCCGTTGCAGAGTTTTTATTGTGTGTTAAGACTTTTTGGTCACTGTTTGATTGGAAGGCAGTAACAATTTCAAGTGGTGGCTGTATTTTGAAACATTTGGACCAAAAATTGCCATGTATCAGCTGTTGTGTGTAACTCTCAATGTGAGTGTTATTGTTGTCCTCGCTCAAGGCAACTACAGAGCAGTAAACCATGGAACAGGCACAGAGACAGTTGCTGTGAAATCTGATGAACTTGGGTCCTAATGTACCTGCATTCTCTGCTCATATGTCCTCGCAAATTTACAAAGATGGCCTGTTCTTTATGTAAATAGAGCATTTAAGCCAGAGGCGGTCACAGGCAGCAGTAGATGTTCCCTGGAATCCAGCCCAGTCCTCAGAAGACAGGGTTTGGGAACACAGTTCACTCTTCTTGGACATAGTAAAATGGAGAGCAGAGTCTTGTGCTGTTTTCTGTTTGCCAAACCAGACTATTAATTGAAGAGCTACAAAGAACACAAGATTCCTTAGAAGGTCAAAAATAAATAGCTCTGAGAGACTGTCCCTT
This sequence comes from Scytalopus superciliaris, assembly GCA_013400415.1. Lineage (NCBI taxonomy): Eukaryota > Metazoa > Chordata > Aves > Passeriformes > Rhinocryptidae > Scytalopus > Scytalopus superciliaris. The sequence continues at coordinate 836,018 of VXBX01003014.1, forward strand.
CAGAGAGCATCATTTTTTGATCCCTGCAATAACTACACGCTCATATGCATCAAGTATTTCTGTGATTTCTGTTCCATTCAGGCTAAGGGAATATTAGGTTTGGGGTGTTACAAATGATTAGACTGAAAATCTTCTAAATTTTTTCAATGATAGAAATTGTTATGTTTCACTAATAGCCCTCTAAAAAGCAAATGATACTGAAAGCAATCTGGTAAATAACCGCTTTTTTCAGTTCATTGGCTTTATTCATCTCTGCTTCAGATTTTATTCATACAAATCATTTCTGCTTACTGAAAACATGACTGCTTGCAAGCATATTGGTGTTAGGTGGCCCTTCACTAGTAGCTTTGAAGATACACCAAGATGTGTCATAGTCAGATCCGATTCATTGTCACTTTTTTCTAAACTATCTACTAATGAGGTGATTTTTTTTTCCCCTCTCTGTTTGCATGAAGCACAGTTTCAGACAGACTCTTCAGGCATATGCCTTGCTTCTGTCAAAATGCTGCCAATAATTTCAGTTGAGGACGATAGAGCTATGCATGGGAAATGCTTCACAACAAAGCTGATGGATGGATCTGGCATAAGCTTTGTTTTGTACTTCTGTTCTTGGATCAAGAGCTGAGAAAATCTCTTTAATTTCTGTTCAATGAATATAGTAGATGTAATATTCTTCTCAGGCAGGCTTTTTGTTGTGAGGATGTGAGTGATGTTGGGGCTTTTTTGTCCCAGGTACAGTGTTTAAGTTGTCAATAAATAAAAGTCATAGTAGGCATTTGGAATGTCTTCTTGCAAAACTGATGTCTTCTTGCAAAACTGCACCTGCCCTCATGCTTTGATTCTTGCTGGATCTTCTCTTTGTTTTCCACAAAAGTAACCTTGACCTCTGGAATGTGAAAAAGAAAAGCTGGAGGAGAACCTTAATTTAAAATCATTTAGAAAGTCAGAAAGTGGTGAGAAATATGTCTGGACAGGGCTACATGTGACACTGCAAGAAGTGTCCCTGCAGGACCAGCTTTTCTCTCATCCCGTAAACTACTCAAATCCACTCCACAGAGGCAGAACCCACTAGTATTCTGACAACTTTTTCTTACATTTTATTTGGGGGTTTTTTAGCTTATAATGGAGCTAACAGAATTGCTTATCTTGCCTAATGAGTTTCTAAATGAGTTTCAGTTGGGTAGTTGCATTTAAGAAGTCAAGATTTCAGTACCCTCTCTGTATTTAAGTGGGTTATGATAGTGTGCCTCAGGGCTCGGCCTCAATGCAGTGAAATAACTTTATGAAGGTTACAGAACAAACGGTTAAATCAACTCATTGAGGTAACCCTTGCTTTGGCACAGGCAAATAGAAGGAAAGTGCAAATTTAATATATGTTGAGACTTTAGGGAAAAAATACAGCTTCACAGTGATGTCATGATAAGTAGAAATCAGCATTACGTGGTGCTAAACTGAAAATTAAGCAAATGGAAAAGTGTGTGCTCTGCTTTTTATTTGTTATCCTAAATCTATAAAAATTGTTCTGATTCATATATGATGTCTGTTTCTCAATGGGGAAATGTCATTGTAAACTTTACTAGATTTCAGTTTTAATAGAAGATGTCACGTGTCTAGCTGACAAACAGCAACACTGGTGAAAATAAGTATTATCTAGCTCTTATTTAGGGCTTTTGATCAGTGGATCTCAATTCATTTCACAAGGAGGGAAGAATTATTAAGGACTGTTTCATGTACAGAACTGCATAGCTTTCAGTGAATTTTTCCTTACATTGATTCCGTGTGGAAGAGGTTTTCGGTTTGTTTTTTTTCCCCCCCTCTTCTGAGAGGTCTGTGACTTAATGTCTGCCACTGCAGTAGATATTCAGTATGGTTTAATCTGGTCACCAGCTTATGTGCCTTTCTTGACTTCTGGAAGTGGTGTGTTTGATATTAGCAGAGCTTACACATGCTATTGTAGAGGAGTTTGAAGCAACTTCTGTTTCCCCTGCAGATCAAAGTGGCCTGTGGAAGGAGCAGTATTCACTAAGAGATTTGGTGTCAGGCAGTCACTTCTCTGGAGGTTTCAATGAAGCCTTCAAAAAGACATCCTTTTCCCTTTCACTTGGAAGATTCATAACCCAAAATGCTGGCTCTTCATGGCACCTTTTTTTTTTTTTAGAAAGTGTTAAAATACGGCTTCTTGCATTTATTTTCTTGGATACTTCTCTTCAATTTGTATACACAATAGTTTGACTCATCCAACAATTAGATGATCAGCTGGCAAAGAAATGTCATTCCAAAATGCAGCCCAGGTAAAGCTGTCACTGGATGGTAGTGTGAGCTGTAGTCTGTATTGGTAGAGCAGAGGATGAAAACCACACTGCACACTGCCTGTCTGCTTTTTCAAATTCTGCTGTTGTTGTAAAAATCCATGCCCCACATGTCAGTCATCTCTTGTTAAAACAAGGCCTCTGACCAAGAGCCTTCATTGAAAAAGAATTATTCAATGTAACATGATCAAATAGCTCACAGACCAGGAACTCCTCAAAACCTGGCATGGGAGGAATTACTTCTTTTCATTCATGTGTTTTGAAGTTAATATATGCAGCTTCTCAGGCATGAGGAGATGAGGGGAAAAAATAGGTTGTGAACATTATAGTTCATCCAAATGCTTAGAAATGAGCAGTCATGATTTCCCAAATTATGCAACTGATTCAAAAATGATGTATTTTAAAAATTATGCCTTTGGGATTTGTGCCTTCTGGATAAAACGCTCACATTGTTTTCATGTTTTTCTTAGCAATTCCAAGAATTATAAAACTACTATTTTAAAAGATACCAACAATTCCTAAGTACTCTCTTTTCTTCTTGTTTCTGGAGTTTCACTGACATGTCTAGCAGCACTAGAACTGGAGAATTTAGTAGTGATATTACTGATGTAAATTGAATTCCTTCTTTCCTGTGCCCTCCCTCTGCTCCTGCTAAAATGTTGGAATACTTTGGTAATGCAGACAGTGAGGGATGACAGTGTGAATAGTGGTATCAAGTAAGTTTAGTAAATGCCTCTAAAACTGACTATGGGTTGTTCAGTACAAAGACAGAGATTAATGTGACAGTTAAAAAAATTCCATTGCCCATGCAAATTTCAGAACGAAACCAGATTTTTTTTTTTTGCTCTCAAAATCCTGCCACCCTCTTCAGGAGAGGTAGGGTTCCACTCTGAAATTTCTACGTGCCTTCTGTGCATGTGAAAACACTTTCAGTCATGGCAGTATCCCACTGTACTTTAATTAATAAATAATCCTCCATTTTTCACCACTCTGAAGTTGATCACCCAAATTGCTCATGTCATGAGGAACAGAAACCAAAGGTCCTAGAGAGGATCAGTACAGTAAGTGTGCTTTGTTCTGTCACTGTCATGTTTCCCTCATCGACTAGCTGCAAATATTGATTATTGGAAGGTATGGCTGTGCTGGCATGTCCTGAAGGGGACATAAGCCCACGTCAAAGACACTGAGCATAAGACTGAAATTTTGCTTAATTTGGGCTCAGACAGTTTTGATTTCCAGGTAGAATCCATTATGATTTGCAGGTGGGAGAGCTGGTGCTACGGAGGAAATAATTTGGAGAGTTCTGGTATTTCAGCTACAGCTTTCCTCTAACTAATGAGTTCATGTCAGAAAACTGTTAGTGTTAACTAGAATGAAGTAGATTTTCTGCATTGACTGTCTTGCTTTCAAATTGCATGCTGTTGCTAGTGTCCAGCCTTTGCAATAATGTGATGTAGAAGGGACTATGTTAGCCCTTGTGTATATTATTTACCATGTTGCTTTGTCTTCCCTTTCCAGCACTTACAGAACCCAGCCAACTTCCATAATGCAGCAACGGAGCTCCTGGACTGGTGTGGAGACCCCAGAGCGTTCCAGAGACCATTTGAGCAGAGCCTGATGGGTTGCTTGACGGTATGTCCACTCCTGCCGTGATGGTGGTTCCTCTTCTGGTTTATACTGTGTGTCATGGCTAAGGAAACTTGATTTTCAGAATCTGCATTTTGTGGGATTTTTTTGTCATTTTATCTTAAACACATGAAGCCAGACCCTAACAACTGTTTATTTGACTCCATTGCTTAACAGGAAGCAAAATGCAGTAACAAGAATTTAAAGCACAGAAGGGATAAACTTTTTTAGTTAGACTTAAAAATGTGCAGGATGGGTTACTTGTTTTGCACATACAATATTTCATGGTTTGAAATTGCTAAGTGAGCTGTGTCCTTATGGAGTTAATGGACTTTTCAGGTGTTTATTTTCCTTTGACATTTTTGGTAGGACTGAAGGACTACTTGTCTCCTATTTGAAGTATGCTGTGCTTTCAGCTAAGCAGTGTTACTGACGTGCTTGTTCAGCTTACTTTGTTACTTATATTGACTGCAGGTCTAATCCTGACATACTAATTCCAACAGTTTTATTGATTTCAGTGCTTTTCTTTGCATTCCCTTTTTATTAGAACCACTGTAGTTCCTAAAGCAACTTCATTATAATGCATTAAAATACATACTTGTGTGTGCACCACAGTATTTTTTGTTTTGAAGATTTTATTTCCTGCACACCCAGCAGTGGCATCCAAAATTGTTATGTGGAGTAAAGACTTTAGAACAATTAAATTGTGACTGGAGCTGGATTGTTCAAAAGCTTCATTGCAATTTGCTAAATAAGCTGATATAAATAAATAGGCACAAATTCTAAAATCGTTAATGCAGAAACCATCATTGTATTTGTTGGGGGGCAGAAGTGCAGGGATTACTTTCATGCACTACATAGCTGATACATATAAAACAGACACGAAGATTGAGACTTAGTTGCCAGAAATCCAAATGTTAAGGAATGGCTCCATCTTAATGTGCTCCTGTGTATAGCATCCCTCAGATTTCTATGTCAAAAATTCAGAATAAATCCAGTGATATAAGGAGGTGCATATCATTCTGCCAGTCAGAGAACAAATAAAATAAATGAAGTAAAAATGTTTAATAGAGTACAAAGATAGGATATTTAACAATTCTGTTTGAAATAAAAGTTATCTGTAACATCAGTTATGAGAAAATGCACATAATATCTGATGTCACCGTAACTGTATTTTATTTATCCTTTTTTAAAACTTTGCTAGCATTTTTCAGGTTAGCATTTGGGAAAGGAGGTGTTCACCTCAAGGCAGTCTGCACACAGTATTCCTCTGCAGCCCCCTGCTAGAACATTGTAAATCTGACCTGCAACTTCCTTGCTGTTTAAATCTTTTCTTTCTACATAAGCAGATCTGCAGCCCTGCCGAAGTGCAGGGTCAAAATATGGTCTGACTGCCAGTGATTCACTCTCTTTACAGAGTGTAAGGAAAGTGAGCAGAAAAAGCTCCAAGAAAACTAGTGAGGTAAAACACACAATACCTAGATTTCAGTGTATTGAAATAAAAATACTGAAATAAAAATTTCTTCTTAAAAGAAGGAAAGGAGAAAAATCTTATGGTCTGAGTACTGTTAATATTTGAACTGCACGTATTGCTTTACTTCATACTTCTCCCTAAAATATGAACAGGGTGCCATGTCCCTGTTTCCCAAGCTTGTTACGGGAGAGAACTATCTGCAGTGTAGGACTGACTGGCAGCAGCATCTTTATCACATTTTGTAATCTCATTATATTCCTGACAAGGAAATAACACAGGAACTTAACCAGGTGGCTTGTTCTGTGTTAGATAAATACACAGGATTTGCAGAATGCATATAAACTGCAATGAATATGTTTCTTGTTCTTAATTTTAAATTCCCTCTAAGGAAGATATCCTTTGATTTCTCACTGTGTACATCCCTCTTTCTGCTTCACTTCAAACAGGCTTAACTACATGGTTATACCCAAAGAGATTTGTTCTTCCTGTATCTTCTTAATACAAAAATAGTGGGCAAGGTCTCCTTTTTTTTATTTTTAATTACTTTACTCTTTTCAAAAATTCTTGCTATCTGAGCTTGCTCATATGTAATTTCTTTCTAAATAATATTTTCCCATTCAAAATTTTGCAAAGGTATATTTTGAGGCTTGTTTTCTTACAGGAAAATGGGTTTATCTACTTTTATTTAACAAACATGATAGAACTTCAGCCTGTTTCTAGAGAAATTACTCAGAAAGTTGCAAATAAGTAAAAGGCAGCTGAAATACTGGAATATCATAGGTAAATTTAACATCGGTTTGCTTAGGTGCCTGTTCTGTACTATCAGGAACCAGTTTTTCTTTAATGCTACCAAGGTTTATCAGTGTTTTTCTGCATGAGGATTATGCTAAAAGAAAAATGAAAAATCAGTATGAAAGTCTATTCAACCACTGAATAGACTGAAACAGGATTATTGTTTTATTTTACCAGTCTTTAAAATTACCTTAAAAACCAAATTCCCTTAAAAATTCCTTATTTTTGAACATACTTTTTAAACTAGGCAATGTGTACCATCACTGCAACATTTGAGCTGGGTGGTTCCAAAAGGCATTTAATTTGGAAATTCTGCAAATACTAAAAATGTTTGCTTGCTTACAAGGCTTCCCCTCTGTAGTATTCAGAATTGTTTTTTTTTTTTTTTTAAATGATATTTTTTTCTGTTAGCTCTCTGACTAGGCAAAAACTGGTATGGTAAACTGTCCTGGAACCATCAAGGGATATGAAATCATCATGTCCTTCAATCAGATAACACAGGATATACTAATCCAAATTGAAACATATTAATATGTTATGACTGCAGAAGGACAAGCTCTCTCAGGAATGTGCAAGCCATCCATGCTGCAAAGTTTAAATGCACCAGGTGTAATGACAGAGCATCAAACGAGATCTGTTGTGTTATGAATAGCCAATTTAGTGGTACCTCTTGTATAACAGTTCTTTGCATCATTTAAGTCTTATCTGTAGTCTTTTGCAAAAAGTAACCAGTTGGATTTAGTCCTATTAATAAAAGAAAAGTATACTTACAGTCTTGAAATTGTGCTTTAATTTAAGAAGTGGTTCCTGGGAAGCAGTTCTGTTTACTCGACACACCATCTTGGTATCCGGACCATCAGTCTGGTTCACTTAATAACACCTCTGTGTTTTTACTCCTGTTGCCCATCTTACACACCCTAGATGGGTGCAGAAGTTAGATCTTAGAAATATTCTGCCTTGGCATTAGCAGAAAAGCTTCCAGCTTGCTAGTTTTTATAATAATATATATGGATTAATATATATAATATATATAATATGCTTTTATAGAAGGTTTTCTTAAATGCCATCACTTAGGAAAGTCTTGATGACTTGAAAATTTCGTGAGTTAGCTAGACAGCAAGTGTAGAACAAGAACACGTCTAGTGTTGGTGATGTTTTTTCTCTTTTAGAATAATATTTGCACAGTATATATGCTGGTTATTATAACTTGATATAACTGTAGTTACATGCTACTATGGGCTCCAGTGATACTGTATGCAGCATAATAGGAAGAATTTTCTTATCTCAAGAACAAACTCAGGATTTATTACAGCAGCTAAATTTTACCAGAGAGGTGTCTAACAAGGTATGTAAACTTCATTTAAGTGTGAAATACTTTGTTTTTGTTATATAGGATCCTTTAAATTATTGCTCTTTTAGAGGTGAAATAACTTTTGTTTACGATAGAGAAATTAGGCTAATGCTGTCTAGGCCTATGAATAAAACTAGAGTAATTCTCAGTAATTTGCAGTGTAAATGATCGAAGAGAAAAGCTTTAGGGTACACAGGTGAACCAATGGCATGTGCTATAAAAAGAAAATAATTTTTTATGAACTGAGCCCTAAAAGCTGTGCATCTTCTGGCCAAATAGGTATGACTGCATTTGCACTGTCATTTTATTCAAACAGTTCTGGCAGCCACTAATTCTAGAGCTTAACTTTTTGTACTTGCCCATTACAGGAAATCACCAAAGTGAGTGGGTAATAAAAGTTTATAAAGAAAACACATTTCAACAGATAAATAAAAAGTCAAGAATGGAGTGGTAAGCTTTGAATCTGTTTTGTTTCTTGCAAGATACAAGCTACAGAAAGGTTTTAAAGAGCATTTATGGAACTCATACAAACAAATTATGATCTTTCTTAGAGACAATAAAATCTCTTTCACCTGGCCAGGAAAAGCTCCATGTTATTTTTCAGCAGTAGTTATTTTCAAAACAAATACAACAGCCTGTAGGCCAGAAACTGAATTATAATTGAAATAATTGATTCTATAAGTTATTGAAATTGCAATGGATATGGTGCTCTTTGGTATGTAATATTACATTCTTGCATAGTGTTATGGAGAGCTGATTAAAACAGCCTCCACTTTCCACAAACCAGATATAGCTATGTTTTTATTAACTGATTTCTGATTCTAGCACTAGATTATATTATGGCAAGGCTGATAGTCTAGATAAATTTAAGAATATAATTCTCTAAAAATGTACTGTGTATGGTATTACCTTATGGTCTTCTAAAAGAAACAGATTCAGTTACTACAGAGCCCTAGTTTGGCTGGACAAGGTTGTTTCTTCTGTTTCTGCCTCTTCGTTCGTTCTAGTGTCGTCCCATGGGCAGACTCTTACCAAGCAGTTTAACATGTGCATGATCTTCCTGAAGGCAGTGGCTAACATTTGTGTTGGTGCTGTGGCAGAAATGGCAATGAGGGGACAGCTGAGAGCAAAATGGACAGATTTACAGACTCATCTTCAGAGAAGGATGATAAAGGCACTGCCTTGTTCTCTTACTGCCCCTCAGTGTTACAAGGCACCGAGTTTATCGTTCTTTAGGGCTCTTCAGTGTGTCTGGTAAAGAAATAAAAGGATGAGAGAAACAGAGCTGTGTGCATTTACTCTGTAGCTGTACCTAGGAGCTTAGCCTAGGAAATTAGAACCTAGCACTACAACGGTTTTGGACAGTGGGAGGAATTTGGCTATGTGGGGTGTGCTTGCCTGAGCTGACACCTTTAGTGAAAGCTGCCGTCTCTGACCACTGTGATTAGAATGTGTGTCTCTCTTTGCATCCAAAAGATGGCACTTCCTACCCCAGTTTGTCCACAAAAAATATGATGAAATAGTTATTAAAAAAGCCCTCCCTTTTGCTTCCCACCCCCACTATCTGAAGTGTTCTAGGTTTTCTTCTCCAAATGTTGGGTTTACCTCAGTCATCAAATGTGGGAAACTCACCTGTGTTTGTGAAAGAAATATTTCTTTTTAAATTTATAAAAAATAACACACAAAGCTGTAGTCCTGTTTGTACTCTATCTAAGGGTTATGGATTTCACCTAAATTGTTGTGCTGCTTGTACTTCTTTCTAGGTCTCTGTACTGCTGCTGAGAGTTGCTGAAATAATAAGCATCTATGATAAACTGGTGCAAGTATCTGGTATATGTTCATGTTTTAGTGATACTGATACATGGTACAATAATATTTTGATTTGCATTTCTCTTTGGGAAATCCTGGAACTGAGATTGTTGAGATTTTTTTAGATCATTTTAAGGAAAAAAACCCTACCTGCTAAGTTTTTGTGATATACAAATCTATTCTAGCTTGTCTGATACATTATGGAAAACAAAATTGAGTAAAAAATATGTATAATATACTAAAAAAGTAGAAAATACAAGAACAGCATTTTTTAATCATGTGAAGCTTCCACAACAGGATGCCTCAGACTGCAAAAGCAACAGGGTTGTGCTAGTGCTACTCTGTTCACAAGGTTTCTGCTGCTGCATTGACTTCACACCTGCCTGGGTTCACTCTGTTTAATGCAGAAAAATCAACATGTGACATTCAAAAAAATCTGATTTCAAATCAGGCTAGGATCTGAATGTGAGTAACTACAGATGAAAGAGTTGGTTCAGGATATCTATACCCAGGAAAACTGGAGGTTGCAGCTGCCCATGAGAGCCCTAGAAATACTGCAGTTAGTCTTTGTATCCAAGACTTCTGGAGCAAAAAGTTCACATGGAAGGAATTCTGCTTCCATCATCCTTTCCATGCATCTGTCAAGCACACAGCTTTGTGTTTGCGATGCATCGCCAGGGCTGTGAACGTGCTGTACCGTCAGAGTACAACCATCAGGCACAGAACACTCTGCTTCACAGCAGCTCATAGTGCTACCAAATAGCTCGGTATTACTGGTTGGCCTGTGACCTCATGGCCCTTTTACCTTAATTTTGTTAGTCAAGCAATGGATTATTTTGCAGCCTTAAAATATTTGTTTGAGATGTGCTGCTGTCCCAAGTAAAATGCTTTTAGAATTCCCTGATTACTTTCTTTGTATGGCCACTGTATGCTTCATCCAAATCATTGCTGTAAGGGAGCCAGGACTCAGGTGGCAACAGTATTGCAGTGACCCTGTGATCAGCTGGCTTAATTAAAGTGCAATCCATGCCTCTTTTCCTCTGGGAAAAATTTCAGATGGAGAGGGTTGAGTATAGTGACCTCTTTGATGTTTATGGTTGCTAGAGAAATGCAGAGGAGAGGAAGAGGATGTAAAGGAGGAGGAGATACCTTTATTCTGCATGATTTATGTCACTGTTGCAGGAAGTGTCAGTAAGTACATGCAGGCATACTGGTTTATTTTGAAAATATGGTCCTTATCCACCTAATGGAGTGGGAAATAAATTTTAAGAAAACCCTAGTTTGAATACAAGGGCTGTGTAAAGTCTCTTACATTTGCAAAACCTACTTAATGTTTGTTTTCAAGCATCAAAGGCAAGAAACTACTTACTGATACGTAAGTTCCCTGACTTGCTTTGATTGTCTGTATTGTTGAGGCAGCCCTTCTGCAACTGGAGTGTAAGAGTCTCATCAGATCAGGACTTCAGTTCACAGATTTCTTCCTCCTTTTCCCACCCTTTTTTTTTCTGTTTGAGGCAGATCGCTATTCATGTTGCAAAATTCCTCAATTTGCTTCCTGTTTATCTGATCTTTGTGTGTTACTGAGGGGGAAAAATTACCATCTACATTGCAGAATTCTAATTACAAAATTTCTGCTGTAGTCTTCAAACTGCATTCAGATAATTTCAAGTGTGCACAAGTGGCTGAACACGGAGCCGTCTGAACTAGCAATCAGCTGGCATTTTTAGTTTTGAGCAACCAGCAAATTGAATTCGTAAAATTCATTCTGATGCCAGCAGGGGGGGGTGCTCTTGACTGCTGCTAGTTAAGAGATTCATTGAAAGTGCAACATAATGGGAAGGGAGTTTAGAAATAAGCAGTCATGTAGCTCTCTTGATTAACAGGCCTGTTAGGTTGAGAGGTACATTGTTCCAGTACTTTGTAGTGTGATGACAAGCAGGGCAGGGAGTAGAGCTTACCATGGTGTAGCTCCTTAGCCTTGCAAGAGGAGAAAGGAGAAAAAAGACAAGTGGGGAATAAAGTATTGCAGGTAAATACAGCAAAGAGAAAATTTGTTGGTAGCCGAATTTGTCTGCTTTTCATGTAATTAAAACCTCACTCTCATAATTTTCTTCTCACTGTCAATGACCCTGAGAGTTCAGACATCTGGAATTCAGCAGAGCTGTGTCACAGACAGTTAATGTAATGCATCCTTTATGAATGCTGTTTATCTGAATTATTCAGATTAAAGATTTCAGCGGTTTTGGGTGATCAGATTTTCCTGTTGGGAGTTGGTGTTATGATAATGTTTGTTTGCAAATAAGGTATATGTTCCTTTAAAGACATAGCTTAAAAGTAGTTATCAGGGCCATATCTAAGTTTAAGTATAAGCTAGGTGTTACAAGTGTGTGTAGGAAATAGGCTAGCTTTTATAAGTCTGTCTGAAGTGTTACTGTAAAATAGCATATAGAAATATTAAATGTTGAACCTTGGGCTGGCCAAGCAACTCTCTCAACCGTGATAAATGGTGATGATCTCAATTTATGATTGTGGTGCTGGCAACTATGGCTGTTACTTTTTTTAATGCACTACTTTTCAATGGAATTTTATATTATGTATGCTTAGGTCAACTAAGATACGTGCTTACAGCATTGCAGAATGAAGTCATGGTTGAATACGTGATGCCAGCTGCATTTTGTCTGAATTTTTGCTGATGTGCTCAATTTGAATTTGCAGTTAGAGAAAAACTGAGTATGTTTGCAAGTGGTACCATATCACTTAGCTGTAACATTTAATGGATTATCACAGCTGTGTTACCTTGATCCCATCTGATCAGCACTGTTACCTGAGTGAGATCAAAATCACAGGAGGTTGCAAACATGGTAGAATTTCTGGGGCAGGGTTCAGACTGAGCTGAATGGCTCCAGTCAGCAGCAGGTATCTGGAATCACTGAGTTTTGACTTGGGACAGACCTAAGGGAGCCATGCTCTCTACTCTTTCTCCAAGCTGGATGTGATATAGATACTGTCTGGTCTGCTATAAATCCCCTTACCGTCCAAAATCCAGGGATTGATAGGTAGCTCATTCCAGTGCCTGATGATATTTAATACCTTGAACATTTTCCCAGTGTTTATCCTAAGTCATGTGTACACTGACCAGATGAATATCTGCTCCTAATTTTCCATTTGGGCATTCGATTTTTGTTTCCTATCTGTAGTATTTCATATGTGTCTTTGGTCTGTTTTTTGGAACAATTTTCCAGTTTATAAATATTATTTAAATTCTTATCCTGTCCTCTTAAGTGTTTGCAGACTTTTCTGCCTGTAAAACCATTTAGAGGTTTTGCAGTTTTTTCTGCTTCATTGTTCAAGTCAGGACTGAATACACAGAAATTACCAGTATCCAGGATAAGCTGTGATTTGACAAAGGACTATAAATTAATAGTCTGAGTCAAATTTACACTACTGTCTTCTAGGCTATCTTCCTTTGTTACAACAGTGTTATACAGGGCAATGTCAAAAGGCATATTACAGTTAAGATATGTTAACTTGTCAAAGAAGGAACAGTGCTGATGGATTCATGGTTATGTTCTGTATTACTTGCCTAATATTTGTTTAATAATTTGTTTTGTATCTGTCTGGATATGTGTACTTTCTGAGATTCATCTTTTAATGTCTTAAAACCACAGATCTGATGTGCCTTCAAGGTCTCTGTCTTGAATGAATTTCTGAAGATAATCATTAGCAGTTACAGGGTTTGCCCAGGCTAGTTCCTTTGAGGCCCTCTAAGGTAAATTTCATCAGGGTCTGCTGACCTGAATATATTAAACTTACCAAATGTCTTGTAGCTACTTCTTTGTGTTTTTTGGATCATGCACCTAGGACGCATTTGTCTTGTTTCTGAGAAATCTCAGTGTTTATTTAAAAGGCCAGGAGGTCCCTTGCATACAGGTTTACTGGAGGAAAGCCTTACAAGTACTGAGTGAGCAATGTCTGACTTGAGTTGTAGACAACCTGAAACAGGGTCTTTGGAGGATACATGATCTGTTCCATTGACTTTAATTTTGAAATAAAAGCAAGTCTTTAGCTGTCACAGTTGAAAGAAAAGCTTTAAACTTTCAGTACAGTTAATGCAAAAATTTGTAAGTCTGTAAAGTAACTGGAAATACATGTATACTGCCCTATTCATGCTGACCAAGGAGATCACTGAGGAATGGTGTGCACAAGCTAAGGGCTGAGGAAGAAGGGACCTCTTGAGCACAGTTCCACCAGTTCATTTTATTGAGCTTCTTTCCGCAGAGTGCATGGGAGAAAAATTTAGGTGGAAAACGACTCTTGGCAAAATTGAAGTTTTATTAGAAATGTCTGCTTTCTATTAAGTATCTGTGGGTTTTGTTGTTCTTTTGAGAGGAAGAACGGGGTTTTGTGCAGTCTGTCAGTGAAAGCACTTTTCTTTCAAATTTAGATTATTATATTTAGGGTTTTTTTAGCTAAAACAAATTTGCAATTTGTTTTCCCTCACACTTTGCATGAAAAAGTAAGTAATAGTTTGACTGGCTGACTTCTGTATACTCACAAGTGCAGCCTCTGCCTTCTGCAGCTTAGCCTTCTGCTTGCAGTGCTTGCTGTGGTCCCGCTTTGCCTGCCCAGAGGTGGGTGTTCGCCAGCCATGCCATGGCCATCATGCACCCTGTGCACCCTGACAGCCCAAAGCTCTGCTTTCCACCACACTGAGTCGCGTGGCAGTGCTTCCTCTGGCAGGGGAAATTAAGGAAAGGAAACTGATGTAAACTGTGAATGTAAAAGGCCTCCTCACCCTGTGGTTAGGACTCAGACTGACCAAGGCTTTGCTGTCTCTTCAGTGAAGGCATTGCAAGCAGAGATTGGCTTCTGTGGTTTTTACAATTCGCTGTAGTTCCTGAGTTACCTCATAGAATTGTTTCCATAGTTAACAAGATGTCAGTTGAGAGTGGTGATTTGGCCTCTGGCCGGGGAGAGTCTCAGTAGTTGTAGTTTCATGTTTTAAAAGCATTTAAAAGCGTTCCCTGTTACCATGTGCTCACTGATGAGCAGGTGTATCTGCCTTTGTTCTGTCCAGGTGCAAAGTAAATACTTTAGTGATTTTGTGCTTTTTAAAAACAGAAAATGGGAGGGCCCTTTCTCCATTGTTTTACAGACCCGATTGGCACTCTGAAATGTGTTCCTCTGTGATGGTATGGTAGATGATGGCTAACAGAGTTTAATTAATGTTTAATGATTAATGAGACATTGTTCTCAAGAGTCTTTTGCAAGATGTTCCTTTAGAAAAGCTTTTTGGTTTTTTTCTACTCATCCCTCCCCTAGTATCTACTTGTTGGTGGCTGAAATAGAGTGATATTTGAAGTAGAAAAGGGGAACAGTTATATTTTCAAGTTATGTGTCTTCCAGATCTCATGGCAGCCCACTAGTGTTCAGTCCTATTGCTAATTTAGCATGAAACATGAAATACCTTGTTCTGATTTCATTCTTTTTCTTGTGAATGCTTGTTGTTTTGGGTTTTTTTAATCTTACTGTTGCAAGTTTGGACCCAGAGTCTTAGCCAGGATATTAACAACAACCAGGCTTTTAAGAGTAAAGAATTAAAGGCTGATCTGCCAAGTTGGAAATATTTTTTTTGTTTACCAGAAATAATTGCATTATTTCTTTTACTTTTTTTTTTTTTTGCTTTCCTATCTAAAATTTAAAGTTGTAATTCTAAAGAAATGAGATAAAGCAGTAGGTGTGTTCTAGGATAGTGTATTATTTTACTGATTATCCTCACTTTTAATTTCTTTTCCCTGAAGCACTCTATTCAGTTTTGAGGTTGGGAGGGTTAAATTTAGGGAGAGGACACTCCCACCTCATAAAGTCTTGTGCATCTGTAATTTCTGAATTAATAGGAGCAGTGGCAACAACAAAAAAATCTACCTGAAAACTTAATTCATGCTAGTTCTTTTTCTAGAAATAAATTTGATTCAGAATTGTAAATTAGAAAAGTGGCTATTTGAAAAGTTCAGCATAATATTTGTAGATTATCACATATGTTAGTTCTTCACTCTGTGTTACACTGTGGCTTTTTTCAGGGATCCAGTTCTGGACACAGATAATTGCAAAGTCATTTATTAAGAAAAGGGCCTTCAGATGAAGATGGGGTGGGAAAAGGGTATTTTCTTGTATTGTAAACTGTTAAGGATAGGAGCTTTCTTTTGCTACACACAAGGAAATGGTGTTCTTTTTCTTGTGCAGTTCCTTGACCTTTGTTTTAATGTAAAGAAGTAATAGCAATGTTAAGAATAATCTGTTTTATGTGTGCCTTGGAGTCTGAAGTCATCCTGTGCCACTGGAAGGCAATAGAAAAGCTCTGCTTTAGCATCACTTGGCAGAATGACTGTAGTATTGTGTTTGTACTATGCAGATTTTCATGAGGATATGTTCTTGGCTAATGGCTGAGTTGCTGGCTTGGAAAACAGTTGACTGCTTTTCATCCTTAACTCCAGTCTTTGATTTGCTAGTTCTTCTAGATCAGTCAACAACAACAAGATTGTCTTTCCCTAATTTAATGTGTTTGGCAAATGCTTCTTGCACAGGCCTATTTATTCTAAAACTGTAGTAAACGTGCTTCCCAGTACAGTATTGTTGAAACACAGCAACTGGGACACTGATCACGGCGTGGGAGAACACTACCCATCAGTGCGGAGCGGGCATTTTAACCTAAAGGACCTGGGCACTGCCCTTGATAACACAGCCAGGAGCTGTAAAACACAGCCAGAGACTGAGGGATTTCTCATCCTCAAGTCTCAAGTACAGTAAAAATATTCTGTACAATCTTTACATACATTTTTCTAGCATTATTTCTTCTGGCTTTGTCTCTCCAACTTTCATGGAACTACCAGGCCTTCCTTCTGACAAGTGGTCAAATAATTGGATCACCAGAATACTCCTGTGTTCAGTTTGCTGTGCTTGCTTTGGAAACTACTGGACAGCAGTGCCTCATACCATGTTTGTACTGTGGCTCTTGCAGCAGATTCAGTTGTCTAATGCTGATAAGCAGGTTAATGTAACTTTGCAAAGAGCTCAAGTAACCCTTAATGAAGCTTTCTTTCTTTCCTTCTGCAGGTGGTTAGTCGAGTGGCAGCTCAGCAAGGATTTGACTTGGATCTTGGATACAGGCTACTGGCAGTATGTGCAGCCAACAGGGACAAATTCACTCCAAAATCAGCTGGTAGGAAAAGCCCTTTTTTGGTGTATTATTGATTTTTGGATGGTCATACTCTGAATAAATGCTACCTGTGACTGTCTTGTGTTCTTCAAAAAAACAAAACCAAAAACAAAGGTATTTGGTGGTAATAGTGCTGTTGCTTTTAGCATTTCAATGGCATGCTCTTCTGGGGAGACATGACTTTGGAAATTCATATTTTCCCCAATTAGTGCTGTGCATTGCCATGTTTGATCTTACAGATGAAATGTTGCTTCCAGAAGCACGGGTGTTCAGTAATTTTGTGGTGGGAATGAACACAGTCAGACCCCTCCATCTTGGTAAACCATTGGTTTTCTGTCATATGTCAACCTCTATATCTCTCCTATTCATTCTGCACTCCCTGATACATCTATTGCAAAATTTCTATTCCTTGACTTCATATGTCTGTGCACATAAGTACCATAGTTTCTCATACATCTACTAATTAGCTTTAGAATTTTGAGCCAAGAGTAGTTAGCAGTGCTATTGGTGTAGTATTAACTAGCCGTTTTCCCAGTATTTTACAGCAATAATCTGTTAGAGGGCTTTGATCAAGTAGCAATATTTGATCATGATGTATTGCCGTTGCTCCTCTATGTAGTAAAAGTAGAAAACGCACTTGAGGGTCTTGCTGTTTCTCACATGTTCAATTTAACTGGAGCATTTAATTCTGGTTCTCCTTTTCTTAGCTGATGAATGTCAACATAATGTGCACTGGTTTGGAAAACGGGAAGATAATTGTTCAATTCCAGTCGGAGCATGGATAACTTTTCTGCTTAGTACTAAACTGGTATGCAGTCCCCATTTTAGAACATCAGGAAAGGTTACCTTCTTCCAAAACCGTGATTTGTTGCCAAACGATTGGGTGTTAACAGTTCTTTTCATGTTCCTTTTCAGTTTCTATCTTTACTCAGGGCTGCCTTTTGTCCTGAGTGTTCTAAGCAGTTTCTCGTGCAAAAGTGGCTTTCACATCAAAGCATATTCACTGGACTTGGGTATTTTTTTTGTATGGGAAGGGGTCATTAATCTTACTGAATGTTGAATAAACTGTCTGATTCTCATCCGGAAAAACTTTGTGAAGGATAAAATATTCAGTTGACCAGCCACAATCTCCCTTTCTTCTGAATTTCTGTTGCATTGAACCATTAGCTAGATATCACATCTGTTGTTGGTTGGTTGTTTTTTTCTAAAAAAAGTTTGTCAAGTGAGGCTTTCCATCTATAAGTGCATTGTGTGATATATTAAAACTTTTCAAATTAAAAAAAAAAATATAGCTATTCCCCCCATCTTACAAATTCTTCCTGATGTGTCTTTTTATCAGTGTGTTGGTGAAGGTGAGGTTGTGAGTCTTTGTATCTTCTCATGCAGTAATCCTTTTCCTGTAGGACTTGAATGAGGGGATAGTGTTGAACACTGCTGGTCAGTCACCATGTCCTGGAAAAGCCCAGTGTCAGTGTTTGATTTCTACCAGTAATTACTTTTATTGGAATAGATGCCCTTTTTTTCTTTTTTTCCCTCAACTCATTACCCTACCAGTCTGTAGAGAGTTCAGTCTTTACATTGTTAATTGATACAATACTGGGAAAGCTGGTAAATCATGTGCTCTTCTCTTAGTATATTCTAAAATCCTTCTCAGTCCTGTGCTTTGCTTCCTATTTCCCAGTTGCATATAATCCTAATTTCAGTGATCTTATAAAATTGGTTTCGTAGTTACTTTAGTTTTACTGTATATACAGTTGTTTCACCAGTTATTCCAGGGATTTCATCATGCTCTTCTACATGTGTTTTTCGTGTTCTTGTTGTCTGAGTTAAATACCCATATTTTGGGGTATACCATAACATATTTTGTGAAATGTTACATATATCCCCTACTCTAAGGATGTCACATTCACGTGCAGTCGATGAGAGCTACATCATTGAGTGGGCAGCTTGAAAGACTGACAGACTGGGATTACAAATGTGAGGTCATTTCAGAACATACCGATTTTTTAAAGAGTTAATTTCCACATCTGAGTACATGAACATTTTCTGATTTCTCATGTAGCAGTGGCTCTGCTTTCTCATTTTTTGTAAAAATGTTGAGATTGTCCTTTGTTTTTTTATAAACAGTGTTCATCATTGTAAGTTGCCTTACGTGATTTGCCTAAGTTGTTGTCAGGGGTGCTTGCATGTTATTTTGAGTAGCTCATTCTCTTTTTCTTTTACATCTGTTGAAAGACACCTTCACTTCTTCCAGTCACTTTCCTACAGAAGTCCCCTGATGTAGATATCAAATGGCATTAATTTTAATGAATAAGCATTTGTTTTCCCTTCGTCTAGGCTTAAGGGGAATTTAGAACGGTTTGAATTCATTCCTCCAAGTATGAATTTAATGCTGCCAATGGGATCACTCTGGAAACATTTTTAATCCATGTTGTTTAGTGTCTCACAATCTGAAATGTAAGGAGAAAAAACATTTTCTAATTAAAACACATTTGAGTAGGTGAACACTGGGGAAAATAATTGCACTGAACCCTTTCAAGGGCTATCCACTATTAGTACCTCTTTACAGCTTAGGACAAGGCTTGTTGACTGATGTCCTGCAGGCTGGGAGCCTGGAGTGGCCTGGCAGTGGTGCCTGGCAGGCTTTGCAGCTCTGCTGTGTGGAGCAGGTGGACCACTCCAGCCTGATGTCCCTCAGGTCTGCTCTTTTGCAGAGACAGCTGAACCGGTGCAGTCGGTAGTCCTGCTCCTGTTCTCCAGCAATTCCCACCCAAGCCTGCTCAGGGACCTGTACTGGCAGAAGAGGTTTTGCTGGTGCTGCTTCTTTTCTGACTGGCTCCCTGAGCTGTCTGTCTGCAGATCCCCAGGGGACTGGGGTTCCCCGTGGCAGTGCCCAAGGGTTTCCCTTATCCCTGATGGAAGAGTGCTGGAGCCTGAGGCTAAGAGGGCAGAGCAGCCAGCTGCCAAATTGGTTCAACTCTATGGGAAACCCACACCCCTGGTTCATGCAAACGAGTGTTTCATCCCGGCTGGTTTAAGCTGTTTTGGTGGTAGCTCCCTCCTAAAATGAAGAGGTTGGTGAGTGGTTACAGGAGGTGCCGATGGCAGATCAAAGTACAGGCAAACATGGGGGAAGCAGAGAGAGAGAGATGAGAGGCTGGAGCCAGGTGGGCAGCAGCCTTTCCAGGTGTCACAGCCTCAGCTCGGGGAATTCAGGGGAACAGACCAAGAGCAGTCAGTTTCTTCGTTTTTCCCATCCAGTACTATTTGGTATTGCCAAGTCAGTGTTTGATGTTGTGCTTTTTAGTCTTGTTTTACTTGGCTATTGAGATAGTTAACAAGTAGCTAATACGAATTGTTTTGAAGAATGCCTGGAGGGGAGGCTCATGTGGCATGAAAAGTATTAAAAAGTTGTCGTGTGTGTTTTTAAATAGAAATGATGATTTAATGACTGTGCCTTTTGTCTCTGCTTTCTGGTGTTTGTACCTGAAATAATAGCTGCTGCCTTTTATTCTCCTGGCCCATGCTGCTGCAACTGGGCTGTTGCCTCAGCAGGAGGTCAAATACAGAGTTTCCCACCCTGAAGACAAATGACAAAGCTTTTAAAAATATATGTGTCTCTTTCGGTGACAGCTGCTCCCCAGACCTTCCATTGAAAATTCCTTTGCCTTGTTGTGACACCTATAGGGAATGGCCCAGCAGGTTAGCTGCCTGCTCATTTGCTTTCAGACTGCAGTAACCTGAGTTGCTCTTAGTATGTGAGTGCATGGGTGTTTGTGTATTCCTTAAACCTGAAGATTTTCTTTCTGAATAGTGCCTACCTGGACCTTTTCTGAACATGTCTCCTGCTTTTGTCCTTCCTGTAGAAAATTTTAAGTCGTTTGGTAGCTTTATTTTAAGGTCTGTTATTCAAGTACAATAGAGTTCACCCATTAAAGTGTTTGTTAAAAAAAAAAAAAAAAAAGAGAAGGGGGAAAGAAAAGGGACAATTTTCTGTTCTGAAATACTTTTTTTAAAAAATACTTTATCGAGCTACTGAAGTTCATTGCTCTTGTAGCTGCTTTTTTACTTTTGCTTTTGTCAGGAGGCCAAACTGAGGCCAGACAAGGGGACGACAGGATGAGATCATACAGGGAGCTTTGTCAGAAAAGGACAGTGTTCAGTATCTCTGTAAAGAGAGAGAGGGAGGCAGGAGCCTGAGGGCAGAACTGTGCAGAAAAGGTACTTCAGCAATCACTGAGAATCTACAGCAAACAAGCTCTGATAGCTTGGATGGGCAGCTAAGTGTTGGCTGTTCCATAGCAGAAATAGCAACCCTCTTTGATATTGCTTTGTTTTCAGTCCCTTAGGCTCTGCTTGGTGTGCTTCTGATTTTACTTTTCAAGAGTAATATTACTGAATAATCTTGAAGCATAAAAAGATACTTAATACAAAGCATAAACTAAAGTTTCATGGTATTTGAGGATTTCACATTGTTTTGCTCATTTTTTTAACCATTGTACTCTAAATGTAACATAATAGGGCTGTTGTTAGCAAGTATGATACCAAAGCTGTGAATAAACGGGACCCCAGGCTAATAAAGGTATTTGTAGTGAGAGTACTGGCAAATGGTGACATTAAAATAATACTGGACAAGATATTGAGACCTAAGGTATGTCCTGATCAGGGTGAATTTTCAAATCAATAGTACACATTGGGCAAAGAGAGGATTCTGGTGTATTATCAAATCAAACTTCCAGAAATTACATAAAATGAGAGAAGAAATGACACTGCAATGTGAATGAAGAAAAGGTCGAAAATAAGGATAACCTCTAGATAATGGTGGACCATAAGGCTAGATTAGCACTTTGCCTAAGTTTCCATTAATAATGCTCACATTATCTGTGGAGACAAGGCAAAGCCAGTCAGCTAAAAGGATTACCAGTACAGAATGGAAATTACTCCAGCCATGGCTTATGGCATCCCTCCCGCTTGAAGGGACCAAATGATCGACATGCCTGCATTTGGAAAGTAACAGCATATGAACTGTCAGTCTCGTGCCTCACACCAAAGATTTTCAGCAAATCCGTCAAGTCAAAATGGTCTTATATGACTGGAGAAGAAATACAAATGCTATATCTGTACTTAGGAAAGTGGCTGATAAGAATAAGTAAGCAGCCTTATGAGAGCAGAGTGGAAAATGTTGGCTTGAGTTGTCCATGAAATGAAAGCTGAGCAGAGTTATGACATGTGTGTAAATACTAACAAATAACTTAGAACAAGAAAAGCTGTGAACCTAATAGTACAGTGTTGGTGAAAAACATACAGGTGTGAATTTAATAAATAAAGGGGGAATTCAGAATTATTAGAGCAGTTGCATTTGAAAAATGTTTTCAGTTAGAATGACAGTGGAGAGGGATGGAGCAGAGTAAAGCAAGATGGAAAAGTCAAACTACCTTTTTAAAGATAAAAGTCAGTGTATCAAATTGTGTAATGTGGTTCTTGGTGCAGCTGGGAGTCGGTTAAGAACCTTTTATCTGTGTAGTCCTAAATTCTTGCTATATTTCCATGAAGATGTCTGATCCATTGGTACTTAGAGTTGATATCCTGAAACTGTCCACTTTACACTCCTCATTAAATAAAGGCATTATTTTCTTTTAGCTGTTACCTTATGAAACAGCTCTTGATGCTGAAGACTAACTACATTTCAGGTGATCTCTAGATTCACTTCCCAGCTGTTAGCACAGATTCTCACTGTGTGCCCTTGTCTGCTTTGCTCTCTGTTTTGTAGTTTTGTATTTTTGGAGCAAGGTTAACAATACACCTTCCATCTCACTTTTATTTATCTGGTTTAATTAAATTCAGTATCATGCAGTACAGAAACTACCTCTTCCCCTGCAGGTAGATACGCAGTGCAATGGAGCCATGATTTCAGCGGGGCACTTATGCTTTGTTGTCATACAGATAAAATAATTATGTTCTGGAACATATATTGGCAGGATATACTGTTGTTGCAACTAAACCTTTCTTTCCTAAAGATTTATTGTATGGATACTACAAATAAATGAGTAATTCATTCTTAATTCATTTAGATTATGAGGTTAGTTTCATGAGTTTCTGTTAATGAAGTTGGCAACTTCCCTTGACCAAAGGGAAGCACATTCAGTACTGCTGCTTAGTGGTAAGCAGCATTAATTCACGTCTGTACTCTGTGACAGCCACATTTACACTGTCTGCAGAAAAGGCACAGTAGATTGCTTATTTGTCTCACACATGAATTTACTCAGAACAAAACTCTAAAAGACCTGCAGTTTGGAAAATTGTATCCTGTATCTTGAGCTTCTCAGGCTGGCTTGGCATATGGCAGACTTGTCAATAGTCAGCTCTCAAACATCTTGAGATGAAGCATCTGAAAAGCCCACAGAATGAGACACTTTTCCCCACTAGACCTTGCTTGTTTGAGCTGTTCCTGTTCCCTCCGAGATGTCTGCTCCTGTTGCATTTGGTCTGCTTTCTACTCATGGGAAATGTTATCATATTTGTGACAGACTTTCACTGTCCTCAGCTTGGCAATTCCTCTTCATCTGTATTGTGAATTTGAGGACCTCATGACATGTCAG
Source organism: Scytalopus superciliaris (assembly GCA_013400415.1). Taxonomy (NCBI): domain Eukaryota; kingdom Metazoa; phylum Chordata; class Aves; order Passeriformes; family Rhinocryptidae; genus Scytalopus; species Scytalopus superciliaris. The sequence goes on from VXBX01003014.1 coordinate 859,194, forward strand.
TGTAGATAGGTATTGTTTTGCTGGAATGGAAATTCACTTCCTTTTTGTCATTCACTGTTCTGCTGTACATTGAACACCTGTGTGTGTAAGGGACATTGCGTGGCTGAACTGCTGCTTCTTTATTCTGTCTGGTCAAAATACCAGGTGGTGTATCTGGCCTGTTCTTTTTTGACATTTGACTGGTCCTTGTTACCATGGTACCAGTTCTGACTTTGAGAGTTGTCACAGTAAAACTGTTGCCAGGTTGGAACAGTTTGCTAATGCCTTTACTGTAGCACTTAGGAAAATTGCAGACACTCAACTATAGCAACAAGCTTGCTCTGCTGTCTTCTTAGTCTGTACCTTGGATTTTTGCGAGGCTGGTACTTACCTGAATGCTTTCTTTGTTGTGGATTTGAATGTATAGTGAGTTAGCTCATCATGCAATTCCTGGGAAGAATCTTTTCCTAAAGTGCGTGACACACACTTGGACTAGAATTGCCATTTAGAGAAGATTTCTGTTGATCTCTATTAATGTTCTCTTTTTTCTGCTTCAGGGATCCCCTTGTGTTGAGAGCAACTGAAAATTTCATGATAGAGACAGCTTAAAACTTGGTCTCTGTGTAAATTTTGATATTTCATTCTCTGTTGCTGTTTTGAGTCACTTATCTGTCCCCCTGGACATGAGGTAAGTCAAAAATGAAAAGCAAAAGGGGAAGCAGCTGTGAAAACATACATATATTCATGGGAGAGAAGAAAGCAAACTCTTAGAATGGCATTTGCCCTTTACAAGTTACCTTTTCTCAGCTTACAGCAATCAGTCCTGAACCTGTTCCCTTCTGAGCTGCAGTGCATTGAAATGTACCTCACTGCCAATGCTCTCTTATCAGCCTGTGTATCTTGGAGGCATTCAGAGAAGTTCACAAGAGTCCAGCTATGAGAACAGTAACACAGCAACTTCCATGGGGATTGGTAGCTTTTTTGCTGCTGGAGGGCTGAATGACGAAAGCATGAACTGTGCAAACAGATCAGATCTCACTCCAGGACAGCAAGTTCACTTCCTAAATGCAATTGAGATTCCACTGCTCAAAATTTCAGATCCGCTCCTAATTCCTGCAGGCTTGTCTGCATCGTGGAGTCAGCCTGTTAAGAAAAATTCTTGCTCTGAATACTCTAGACATGAAACTCTGTGAAACACACTGCTTAGTAGATGAGATGTTATAATGCAGTATTTGTCTTTTAAAAGTGAGATTTCTATACTGAGAAGTTATTTTGAAAAAACATCTTTTCTAATAGCTCATGTTAAAATGTGCCAAGAGAAAGGTATTTACATAAGCGGTATGTGATGCAATACAGTCATTTAAATATCAGTTAAAGAATCATCAAAGAATTATAAGGATTCATCATTGCAGATAGTTCTAATTTGTAGTAGTCTTTGTGCCTTTCATGAGAGGGCATTCAAGAAGAAAGACCTCACAATAAAAGAAAATGGATTTGAAGAGAGTTATTAAGTATGAAGTTCCCAAAACAAATGCAAGCATTGTTCCTCCTAACATGTGCTGTTTTTCTGAGAAGTTCAGCAGAAGTTAGTATGTTGATATTTGATAAGGCTTCTGGATTGTTTCCACTTTATGGATTGGTTTTGCCTCAGTTTAGTTCCATTTCAATAACACATGTAAAGAAACCATCAAATCTGCAGGTTTTCTAGATGCCAAGGTAAGTAATTTCTTTTTCTTTTTCTTTTCTTCTGATAGTCTGCAAAAATATTTGTCTTGTTGTGAGACACTTCTATGAATATCCTAATAAATCTGGACTTTATTTATTGCTGACACTTCTATGTATGCTAAATCATGCTTTGTAACATTATCAGTAACACCTGACTTGAGGAATAAATGGAAGAATTAAGATTTCACTCATACAACAACAGTAAGAGGCAGTAATGAAGTTTAGTAGCTTAACAATAATAAACCCCAAAAGGTGTGACTCTAACTAGAAACTTAAGTTGATTTGGATCTCATTTCTGTGACTTAAACCAGGCTTTTAGTAAAGTTTGGGTCTTCAGTCCAAAAAACAGACGTATGATGGTGATTCTGTCTGTGTCCCTATAAGATGTCTCCATAGATGCAATTGTTGTTAGGACTGAAGCTCACAGATAGGATTTCCTCATGCTGAAAGGAAAGTTATCAAGTGTAGAGCTGCCTGAATACTGTGCAGTCCTAAGCAAATCTCTTTGACTCTTACTTGTCTGTCTAGTAGGTATCTTGTTTGTACCTCTGTTTTTTTGCTGTGAATATGTATTTCTTATGTGCACTCTTACAAAGAAACAATGTTTCTGTTTTGTATGAACTGAGTATCTACTCAACTTCAACGATTCACTCTCAGCAAAACTTAAAGTATTAGCATTTCATGCAGAAAGTTAGCTTCTATGAAATATGTGATCAAATCTATTGTTAATTCAGCCCCCTTCAAGATACTTCTTATTTTTTGGAGAAGTGCCTGCACTTAAAGTGTGGTACCACTTTTACTGCATAGAAAAAGTCACAGATTTTTAAATGCTGACAGCTTGTTTCCCAGAGCCCTGCTTAAGGATCTGTAGATCCAAACCTGCAGACACAAACACGTCTTGTTTGAGGTTCACAGACTGGTTTAAAATGTGCATCTTCAAAAGAAAGTTCTCACAGGAAATATGAATTTAAACATTTTTGTAGATAAGTATTAACTGACTTGGCTTTGAACTCAATAATAGAAGGCTAAGCAGGGGCTGCTCCTGAGGAGATAAACTTAACACTGAACATCTGCGTACAAAGCAGGGTATTTGTTTCGTGTGTGATACTTTTCCCTATGATTGCCTGGTCAGACCCAAAAGACATTAATCTTGCTCACTCTGGAAGATACTGTCTTTCCATGACAGGAGAAAGGGAAAAAAAAGAAAAATGTTATTTTGAATATTTACTATAGATACAATTTCAATTAAGGCAAAGAGCAAGAGAGACCTCTAAGTTCTTAGTGTCAAAAATGACACAGTACTGGTATAAAATGAGACTGAGAGATGATAATTGTTGGAAAGTTATGGACATTTGCTGTCTCCCAGTAAGAATGTTGGAGTGGATCTAGTGGTCCTCGAAAAGCCAGATACCATTGTAAGCAGTATGGCAGTGCTTTGGAGGTCTTCTAGTATTACAGCCAAAATGTGTTTGAAATAATTAGCAGTAGCTACTGTAACTGTATCTTGACAAAAGCAAAAGCAACAAGGTACTGGAGTTATGTCAACATTGTGCTGTCTTGAGAGCAAAAGCAAGACTTCAGGTAGATTTTTGTTAGAGCCAAAATTGTGTAAACCTCCTTTCTCCATTCTGATACAACATTTAGCATGCCTTACAGTACAGTAAATTGTTTTTAAATTTTAATTTAAAATTTTATTCAATTTGGCTAAATATACATTCCATACCTAGAATTAATATCATTGTGAGGTGGTGAAGGGCTAGACTTACATTTTGGCCTAACAACTGTCAGAATGGAAGAAAGAAAGAAATGTTGTTCCAGAAGAGAGAGATGCTTTTTTCTTCTTTCAGTGTGTGGAAAAGTTAATATGTAATGACAGAGTCTTTGGTTGGAGCAAACTCTGTGTTCATTTGATTCTTTGCAGCCAATTATTGGTCCCAACTTGCAGTGGCAGAGAAAGAAGGCAGAAGGTCCTCAGACAGGGCAGTGGTAGGACAGTATAATAGCTGTCCCTTCAGGAGTTCCTGTCTCTGAGCCACTCAGTAACATCAACTCAGTTGTGTGAAGCTGTGTGCTTGGCATCGGACCTGGGGAGTGATTAGAGAATCTTGATAGAAGAGTGGAAGGAAGTGTTGTGTGGCTTGTTTTGTGTAAGCACGATTGGCCCCCATACAGAATTATTTGGTGCCTCTAAAGAGACAGAAAGTTGTGACAAGAAACAAGAGTAATCTCTGAGAGCAAAGTCCCCAAGCTGGTGACACAAAGCTGGTGGATCATCAAATCACTGCTGGAGGCTCAGTGGGATCCTTTGGTAATAGATTACCAAAGATATTGCGAGGATTTATATGATACACACCAAAATTCAAACAGTTAGTGAGTTTATTGCTACTGTGAGAACCCAAACCATGTGTCAGGGCAAAAAAACCAGTCTTACTGTAAAATCCTTGCTAGAAGGCAGGCTTCACACAGACCTCAGTCCTTAGGGAGGGACAGCAAAGTGGTTTTCAGCATCCCTTTAGAACAGCTAAGTATACAGCGTCATTTCAGCATTTTTCTCTTTTTCTTTGATTGCAATGTGTCATGTAGCAAACTTTGAAGGTAATGTTAGAAAAACAGAGGGGCAATCCTAACTGCCACGTCTGACTTGGCACAGTCCCTTTGGTTCAGTCAGCACTACAGACTGCCAGACTTCTGCCATTGAAAGTATCTTCTGTGTTCCTCCTATTTCCTTGATCTGGTAGAATTAACATCTTCATGCATCAGTAACATGTATACTTTCACTTAGAGAGACTGGAAGAGCCACAGTCTCCAAGGAGTCTCTGAGGAGGATTATGTTGTCAAATCAAGGGAGGAGGGAAGTGTATTTGCCCCACTTTTCATTAAATCTTAAAATAGTCAGTCGGATAAACTTTGTAGAATGGTGATGACCTCTAAGGATTGTCTTCAAACATCTAGCACATACGTGGCTGACTGTCTTTGTGTGATACAAATCATTTTGGAGGGGAATTTTGCAAAGAAGAGAACAAATCTAAACTGAGGATCTGGCAGGAATGTGAGCATATAGGTGGAGAAAATATATTTGGACTGCAGTTTGAAAACATACTGGAAACTTGGAATAGTCAGATATTAGTTATGTAAGTTGCCCCGTGAAAGGAAACTTTATTTTCAGGTGCCATTTAGTCTACAAAGGTGAAAAAAAAGTCTATACAGGATCATTGTTCCATTGTTTTATTTATTTGCATAGGCAAAGTTTTTCTCTGCCTTTCATCTCTCTGTCCAAAACTTGACTTATCATGAGGTCAGTAAAGCTATAAAGGTCGCAGAGAGATTGAAAAATTAAAACTGCCTGGCAAAGCTTATATATACAGAAATAATTGTCTTCCATAGCAATGCTAGAATTACTTTTTAAGGTTGTGTGTTTAAGAGCATTATTTGTTAGTGAGGAATTATTAAGTCTTCCCTTCCCTGGAGAGAAAGCCTTGATTGCTGTCTGCACAGAATGATGAGAAACTGTAGGTTCGGTGTTTTCAGTGGGCCCAGACCAAACATCATCTGTCCTGCACTTTGAACAGTGCCTATTCTTTTGGCAGCTGTTTGTATGTTTTTTAAGCAGTAGAAGGGTAGAGATGACAGAGTTAAAATAGTTTTATTCCTTTTACTGATGCAGCAAAAAGATACAGAGCAAAGAAGGGAGAGGTCACAGTGTGGGAGCAGAGGAAATGGACAGTGAATGCCTGTTCTGCCTGCAAAGCTGGCAAATTCTAGACAAATGAGTTACTGTGGGAGAGGCTGAATCTTAGGATAAAAATAGACATTTTAGGATGAAAAAATCTTGATGTGTCCAGGGAAACTCAATCATGTGGTAATGCAAAATCCAAAGTAATGGGAATGGGATAATGAAATTCTATGGAATCTGCAGGTAATAATGTGGTTCTCTTTATGGCATGTGCAAATTAATAAGCAAATAATAGCCCCAAAATTAAAATTACTAGCTAGATGTTTTTTCCTTACATCTCCTTCAACCCCAGTATGTCAACCTCTCTTAATAAGCTAAATGGCTTTAAAAGAATTGGTGGTAGGTTTTAAAGAACTAATAGTTGGCACTTAGAGCATATTGTTCTTATAACCCAACTGGTATGTTCTTATTCTATTCTTGTGTCTCCAAATACACTCATACAGTAGATGCATAGTTGATTTCTTTGTATAATCGGCTTTCTCTTTGGTGTAATTTGAAGCTGGACCTTTTTAAACTTTTTTTCCAGTGCTCTTTTGACAACAGAGTATTAGGGATGTGCCAAGAGTTTTTGAGAAAATGAAGGGCTGTTGATCTTGCTGCATCAATACTTGTAAGTAGGGTTTCTGAAAAATCATGAAATCAATGGAATTTCAGATGGATATTTTTCAAAGGCCTGTTGGTATTTTAGCTATGTAATTACCAGTACAATTACACAAACTGCATAACAAGTCCTTTGCTGTTCCAGTTGCTCAGCACCTGACTGGGGTTCTGTTGGTGGTGCATCCTGGTGCAGCTCAATTGTCCCAGCCTGTGTTGTAAGACAGAAGATCAGGGAACCCCACAGTGAGCTTTGTAGATAAGGATTGTGATAGACAGCAGTGTCTTCAGAAGTACTCTTTGGGGTTCCTTGTTTGAGTAACTCTTTCTGCAGTGTTCTTCATAGTGAACTCACTTCTTGGTTTTCCTTCTATTTTCCTTTTCCCCCTCCACTGCTGTATCCCTCTAAATCTACCTTTAATTGTACAATGCCTGCAGTTAATAATGGCTGTCATGTATGCCAGGTTTTAAAAGGCCATAAACACAGACGAATGGGCTGAAGTATCTTGAGTTAAAAGGCTTGTTCAAGATGCTATCTGTGTGCTGAATACAATTCATGGGCATGTTAAAAGACATCAGATTTTCCTCTAGAGGTGCTTAGCAGAGCAGTTTGGCAGGAGTTGGATCTTTGATCTTGCTGTTTTGCCCTAGTGTACCTGTTGTGGAGGCACCTAGCTGTCTTTTGACCTCTGGGACTCAACTCTTATTTCTGTTGTCTGGTTGAGTGGTGTTCATTTCTCTGCATTCTTCTTGCAGTTTTGGTTGTTGGGGGTTTGTTGGTTGGTTGGTTTGGCATGGACTGGCTTGTTTGTTTGGTTGGTTTGTGTTGGTTTTTTAAAAAAAATAATGTTTTATTGGTTTGTGGTTGTTTTTATGTGATGTTAAAATCTCCCAGATACTGGGAAGTAGAAGCCATCATTCAAATGAACAAGTAAGACTTTTTCAGCAGGCTCCTTCACACTGCAAGAGTAAACAACATGGAGAAACAATTCCTATATAAGTTTCTCTGAGAAGGAGCTGGTTACTAGTAAATTTTCATTTATAGCATGTGGAACACAACTTTTAGCTCTGTATTTATATAAACGGAAAAAAAATTCTATCTTGTTAAAAAAAAAAAGTCTGACTTACGAAAAGAAAAACTGGACCACATGTTCTTCAGTCATGAAAGGGAAAGTGTCATTATTCAGGAAAGCACTTAGGTCTATTGTTACTTTTTGAGACATGTTTAGCTTCTTTTTGCATGTTATAAGTGAAGATGAGTTGTTTAAGTGCATTCCTGAACCAGAACCTTAGCACTAATCCTTCAGTCACGGCAAAGAATAAATGAGGGGCAAAGACAAAGGGCCAAATTAAAATCAACAAGATTCTATTCAGATGATCTCTGCTTCAGCAAGCACATATCTAATTATGAGCACAGAAGTAGGCTCACTGACGTCAAAGTTAATTAAACTGCTTAAATTTAGGCACATGCTTAAATTCTTTGCTGAATCAGTGTTTTTGAGCCAACAAATAATAGGACAGCATTGCTGGTCCAAACCATGATCTTTGTGGATGGGAAGGAGTTTAAATTCCCCCTTTCCACCATCAATTCCTTTGAGGTCTTCCTGCTGGCATTTTATTTGAGTCCCAGTGGTGAATGCATGTGTCAATATGTTAAAGTTTCGTAGAGTGTTTGCTAACAATACCTCAAACATGACAGTTGGATTTCTAGTATTTTTAAGTCATCTGTCCTCCATGCAGTATGTTGTGCAGTATGGCAGGACTATACCCAGCACAGTAATTTTTTCTGCTTTGTTTTTTCTGATACCACTTGTACAAAATGAATCCCTTTGTCCAGTCTCTGAAAGACAAATTAGTAACTCATTTTCATAACAAAACGAGAAATGAAGGAAGCATGTAGACAGGAGTGCTAAATAAAGAGTGCTTGTCATACAGAAGCAGCTCTGATTCCTTTGGCTTCATGTGTTTTTTTAATTTATGATGTCATAAATAAAGAACCTATTATTTTTTTGCCTTGAATCATTAAGGGCCTAATAAGATTTTTCCCCTGTAGGAATATGAAGGACAACATTATACTTCTTACACGGAAACACACATGGGAATTTCAGCCACATTTTGTAAATGAGCTGGGGTTGGTTGTGATCTTTTAACTGTGCTCCCTGCCTAAGTAACACAGTAGAGTTGCCCTGATGTACTAGCAAGGGATTAATCAGGAAGGTGCACTGCAAAAGATCAGATTTCTTCCACTTGGTAAAACTCACACCATGGAGACTAAGGGTCTGCAAAGGAAGCTAATAAAGTCGTCAACAGAAATAAGTTCAAAAAATAAAAGCAGGTAAGAGAGCTAAATAAATCTAGACCTGTGTTTTAAAAGGTATTCTACCTTTTGTTCATGTGTACATCATGTACTGATCACTATTATCTGGTAATTGCACGAGTCTAAAGCTTAAATTTAATTGTTTTCATTTAGATACCAGAAAATGACAGGTGTTCAAAAAAAAAAAAAAGAAATTAAAAATCGCCTTCCCTTCTGATGACTTCTGCATCAGTTTTGCCCATAGTGACTGAAAGTGTTTGCATTTGGGAAAGTGCTCTGTTAACTGTGCAGGTAGCCTTGATGGAGAATGGGGGACTTTTTGGTCAGTATTTGTCTATACTGTGTAATTTATGTCAATTAGCTGCTATATTCACAATCTAGAGTAGCATGGACTAACAGGTGGCTTAAGTCAAGGCGCAGCTAAAGTTTTGCTTGGTTCCCTTTGCTTGGTGAGGTAAAGGAAGGAGAGAGGGAGCAGCTGTTTGAACAGTGAAGGAGAGACTGTTCTTAACGAGAAAGCTGGGCTACTGTCAGTGACAAAGCATCGGCTTTCCCCTGTTGGGTATCTCCTACATTATCCTTCTCTCCCCCCAAGCAGATCATCATCCTGCCACTGCTCAAGAGTATAACCTGTTCAGCTACTGCAGCTGCTGAAGTTGTGTGCATGGTTAGCAGAAGGAAGCAGCCTAGCAGGCAAGCAGCCTTCCTGTTAATGTAGTATAAATTGTCTTTATTGCGGGATGTCATCTCAGCCATCAAAGCAGAAGGAAAGCTCAAGCCTGAATGGTGGATTTTTTTTGATCATCTTTTATGTAGAGTATTCCTTGACTGCATCCCATGTATTTCCATAAGATGAAAATTTAATTAATTTAAACCAGGATATTATTTTACCAAGTTTCTTAGTTTTTCCCCCCCCCCATATCTCCATACTTTGCATACCAAGCAGGATTAGACTGTCAAACTGTATCCAAAACACTCATCATGATAACAGAATTTTGATCGAAGTGGGGACACAATAATTTTATACACAGAGGTTGTCTAAATGGACAGCAGGTTACAGTAGAACATGTAATGAAATCACCTAAGTGGGCAGATTTAGTTATGATTAGATCATGTTTCTGGAGGTCTTGAGTTACAACTGGGGGTTGACTAAAGACTTGTCTCTTCTTCACAGCCATCCATCTGGATTTCCATTCTCAGTTACCCTAGGTGCTTCAGAGGGATAGCAGATGGCTGTTAGACATCATGCAATCTCTTGTTTACATGAGGCCTTTGAAATCTTTGTTTGGAAGTATCTCAATAATATAATTAATAAATATTACTGTTAATAAATAATATTGATATTTGAGATTGTATAAAAACAATAATTTGAAGAGAGAAAACAGTAATTTGCCAGCCACTAGAGAGACTTCTTTGAGGAGCATGTCCCCTGCTTCATTCCTTATATTGCCTTTTTCTGGAGCGGCTGTTAGGGGACAGCTAAGAGCAAGTGGTGCAGTCTGTCTTTGGTGCTCGCATTGCAGAGAGCAAGAGCATGAGGCATCCTGTGAACTCTAAGAAACAATGCAAATCTCCTGTCATAAGTGGGAAACAACTGTCCAAAGTGCACATACGTGCAGGGTGTGTGCAGTTTGAAGTCTTCCCACTCTCAGTAGATAACTTTCTCTTTCAAAAGGCTAATCACACATTCTTGTTAGAGAAGCTGAAGTGGAGTATCTCGAGAAAGCATTGCTTTCTGACCTTTAAAGCTGTTACCTCCAGGGCAGAGTGAAGCAGGATATGTGCCTCACTATTGACTGTGACATTTCTGTCCTAAAAATAGATCACTACAATCCCTTTCTGGTTCAGACTGGCACCCTCTATGGGTGTATGATACTCACTCAGATCTGGATTTTTACATGTTTTTAGTAGTTGGATATGCCAGATGGAATGCTAAAGCCCCTAAATAGGGAAAATGGGGTGAAAAAAGAGGAAAGAAAGTACCTCACTGTATTTTCATTTGCTGTAGTACAGAAACTATTTGCTGTGGAAACCTACAGCTTAATCTGAGTCTGCTGAGATCAGAGATGATTAATTCACTTAGTGGAGCCCTCAGCAATGGAAAGTGGCTGCACAAATCTATATAAACTAGGGAATCTTTTCTATCTCCTTGATTTTCATAGTTCAGAGTTATTGTGGTCTTACAAGCATATGGGTGTATTTTGAAGCATAATAAATTCTTTGCATGTCTTTTACACTCTAGGTGAACTGTTGATTACATTTTTATTTTTGTGCATGCTTTGTCTCATATGCAGAAATCAAGAATTTTTATGAATATATTCTATTTGCTGCTAGTTTTGATGACTGTAAAATCCACTAGATGTGAATTTACAGTGGACTGGTTGAAAAATGGTAAGGAAAATAAAAAATTACATAATTCATTAATTTATTTTCCAGACAACACTGTCAGTCATCCAAGGCTGTGCAAACAAATGTACCAATCCTGTTTAGCCAAATTCATACTGACCTTCGTGTAGTTGAGTTGCTCATTTGGTATCAGTATTAAATGACAACATCTGGAGTTACTGATCGTGGATATACTGGGAATTAATCTTTACAGTAGAAAACCCTCTTCAGTAGGACATTCAACTTGGGCAAACTGACATGGTTAGATGGAGTTCAAATTCCCTCTTATTAAAGCTGTTTGGCTACCTGCATCTTATTCAAATCACAGACTAAATCATTTAAGGGCTGGGTAAGTCTTTCATTGTTTTAAAAGAAGACCACATTAGCTTTTGATGTTGGGGGAGACTTATTTCCCTTCAGTGCCCTGGGAAAGAACTGGGACACCATTTCAACTGCAGCACAAAGAGCTGTATCAGGTCCCCTTTGAACTTACAAGATGACACAGTGGAAGCAGAAACTGTGACAATACAGTTCCTCGGGGAAGATGCAAATGGGTAGAGAGGAATGGTAATTCGTATAGCTCAGGCAGGTAAGTACTTGTGTCATCCACCAGTCACCTGCACAGGGGACACTTTTAGCTGAAGATCTGTTCCAGTTAACTGTGTGACCAAACTTTTATGTTTGCTTGTCATCTTGAAGAACTGGTCTCTCCTGGCATTGGAGAGAAGGGACAGGAAATCATTGTGTTAGGGAGAAGATAGGCTCATCCCTGCAAACCCACCTACTGCTTCTGCCCTGCTGATCTTTTAGTATTACAAGGAAGTCATTGTAAGTCTGTAACTTTTGAGCTAAGGAAACACATTCTTCACGTTAATAAGCAATTTCCCACAACAAATAGCAATGAGAACTTTTGGGTTCTTCCATTGGAAAGAATGATACTAATTGTTTTGCCATAATAAAGTGGCTAATAGGAGATCCTTCCCCACATCCCCCTTTTTTCAGGTCAGTGTGGCACATTCCAATTTTTTTTGCTTCAAAGCACAGGAGGAATCCCTCTTGGAGGGGGGAGGGTTGTTTTATTATGCTCAAGTGTGCAAGCAGTAAGCCTTTTGCTTTCTTCATATACCCCAGTTTTAGAGTAGTTAGGAGGATTCTGGATTTCCCCCCACGTGCTCAAAAAATGCAGCATTCTTTGTTTTTCCATCACAAATGAACTGAAACCCATAATCTCTCTACTGAGCAGAAGTGATTAAAATAGTATAGAACAGATGGTTTAAAAGCTGCCAAAATTTGAATCTTTTGCTATTTTGTTTCTGGAAACAACTACATTAGTTCCTGAGTCAGATTTGAGTGAACCCTCATGAGATGAGAGAGCATGCTTGTTTCTCTCTTTGGCTGCTCATTAATAGCAATTAATTAATTTAACCTTTTTTTTAATTAAAAAAGTATGTGCAACAAACTGAGGTAATACATCATTTTCATGCAGGACAAAAATGGAAGTTTTCCATGGAGCTTTTAACACTATTATTTTTGGAAATTTTGCTACTTGTGTTAGGGTTCCGTGGAGGGGAAAACCATGTTCCAGTTTTAGTACTTGTGGAATAAAGAGACTGCAGAACTTTGAAACGGTATATATTTTGGTGCTCAGGGTGTGCAAGTTTGGTGATATTGATTTGGTGACATATTGATTTGTACACGGAAATTTCCAGACAATCTTGTGGTCCAGAAAGCTCTCATAAAGCTGTCAGGTGTACTTTCCCTGCTCTTCCAGAGGAACACATCATGAAAGGCTTAAGACCAGGGGTCTTGAAAACAGTAGAGTCTTACCCTCCCAAGTGCATGTTGTGAAATGCTTTTCTTTTTCCCAAAGCCAGAGTCTGTGGCTAAAATCAAGGGAAGATTTTTGCTGTCAAGCCCAAGCATGTTAGCTGTATGAGTGAATGTGAGATGGCAGAACACACCTTACTGGCCTTTTCCAGGTCCTTCGCTTCTGCCATGGAGTCACTCAGGCAGTTTTATAGGTTGAAAATTATGACTAGTTCTTTTGCTATTCCTAGGTGCCAGTGGTTTACTAGTGCTACTTACAGTGGTTTTTACATAGCATAGATTTTCACGTAGCAGTTCTCTGCTCATAGCGAAGTTTGGCACTCCTTGAGGAAGGATTTTAGAGATTGATTTTGTGGACTTAGAGAAATACTTGTTGATCACATAATTTTTGTGAAACCTTGGGCTTTTCCTCTTGTATAAATTGTGAGCTGAGCCATTACAATCTTGTTGGTTTGATCCTAATAAGGTTTAAAGTTTATCATCAGTTATCTTCCTTGCAAAGTAGCATTTATTTTTAAATATTTGACAGTGCAGAAAATCCTGATTTTCACATTCCAGTTGAAATAGAATGTTACCTATGTACAGTACAGTAACAAAGACTTCTAAAAAGGAGGGTAGCAAAATCAAGCTGAATTTGTATTATTTAAAGGTGTTCTTAATTTTTTTTAAGTTTTGCAGTTTTAAATTAGAATTTCAGAAATTTAGTAACACTCTGATTTCTGTAGATGATGGTCTGTGTAAGGAAACAGTTTTGAAAAATGGAAGTCTTGCTGAATGATTTCTGAAACTGAATCTCATGACCATTTCTACTCACATTGATGAGAACTGATCTGTTTGGCTGCCTCATTTTCTCCCACTGTATCATCTACCCAAGCAGTAAAACCTTAGCAGAATGTTCTTTTTCATCTAGGCTCTTCTGTGAAACAGAGAACCTGGTTTCTGAAAGATCTAATTAGAAATCAGGAGGCAGCCACTTGCTCAGGTCTGGGGAGTTCCACCAGCAATTCTGTTGCAAGTTGGAGATTTGGCTTCTGGAGACACTGTCCCCTGGCTCTTCTCAGTGAAAGACTTTTGCTGTTGTAGCCACTGCAGGTGTATTTACTAAACCTGAGTTATTGCCAGTACACCTGAGACCCACTAGAACTGAGTAATGTTTCACCTTTTAAATATTTACTCTGTTTTGTTTCCCTAAGGGTTTAAAGGCGTGATACTCAGTTGGGGTTTATTCCCTGGGTTTTTTTTTTCCTTCAGGGAATGCAGTATCTCTTGTTGGTCAAACCTTGGTTACTCAGTTAATGGACTTTGCATCTCCTAAAGTAGCAATTACTTTCTAAGGCAGAGAAAGGCAAGTGAGGGGAGAGGAAGGATTTTGAAAGTTCTCTATTGAAACTTCTGGTATTATTTATTTTTTAAATTATCCTAAATACACATACTAGGAAGTGACATAATTGCATAGACTTTTAATTTCCTCAAGGCTCTGTGTGGTCTTCATCCAGCTTTTCAGATGTTGGCTACAGATGCTTAAAATCGCTTCCTCCCAATTAAACATCTGCTCTGAAGTGACAAAGTGGAAGACCACATAGATCTGAAAGGCCAATGTATGCACAAACGGTTTCTGTTAGTAGATATGATGGAGACTTTTCCCTTGCCTCAGCTTTTAATGCACAGGCAGTGAGAAATTGCTCTGCTTACTGAACTCCATGGGGGAGACTGAGTGCTGGTTTTAAGTACACATTTAAAAATGTACTGCATCTTCTGTGTAAGTCTTTTAGATGTCTCTTGTTCAAGGATGTCAATGTTGCTGTACTATCTGAGAGTTATTTGCTGCCCACTTGGGGTCTTTATAGATCCAGAGTAGCAATGTAAGCTGATATGGTGACTTTACTATTTAGTTAGAGGGAATATGGGAAAAACCCTCTATTTTTTTTTTTTTTT
>VXBX01003014.1:873730-906899 GCA_013400415.1 Scytalopus superciliaris
TTTAAACCTTGATGCAGTATGGCTGTTGTACCAAATGAAGATTAATGTAGCCAGTCTCATTCTTTCATCGCTCAATGCCTAGTGATCTTTACCTGGAATGGCAGCGGGGTAGATGTACACGAGAGCAAAAGTGACTATGAATAGATGGTAATAACAGTACCATGTCTGGGCTAGGAATGGAGAATATAGTAGATTTTTTAAAAAAAAAATTATTGACAGAGGTAGAATATTGAATTTTGATGATATTAAGAAGAAATAACAAAATATTAAAAAAAAAAAAGAGTTTATGAAGATGTCCAAGAAAAATGTCATGGGGGAGAAACCAACAAAAAGCAAATATAGTAGCAAAGAAAAACCTTTGCTGATTGAAATTCAGCAATTTATGTTAAAATAAACACATGTATGGGGACAGTTTGTGTGTGTATGTTGTTGACATACTGTGGTGTTAGATAGTAGCATTATATAGTATGTTTTTTCTTTTGTTGCATCTTAGTCTGCAGAAGTGCAAATGAGTGGTGAAAGAATGATGTGCTGTGCTGTGTCAGTGCTGCTAAGTAGCTATTTTAAGGATTTTTTGTGTGTGTGTCGGGAAAGCATTCCAAATTACAAGTAAGGGATAATGTTTCAAGGATGCAGCCTACTGATTAAGCATTAGATGACAAATGTAATGTGAAACGTTTCCAAAAAATGAAATGTTTCTCAAAGCAGAATCCCTAAGCATGAAATTCTGAGTTCAAGATGACAAATTTGGCAATGTAGGCATGTGAGCTGAACTGTGACCAATGTACTCATTGTGTATATGCTGCTGAACAGCTGCTGATGGTAACAAGATAACCCAGGCCTTATCACAATCCAAACCATAGCAAAATGCCACTTAACCAAATGAACAAAATCTGAAACTCAGTTTTTATAGTCACATCCTTGATTATAATGATACATCTTTTTAAAACCAAGAAATACGTCATTCCTGGCCTTCTTAAATGTATAATGTTACCTTTCTAAACAAGTTATTGAAAACCCTAATTCTTACCTTAATCTGTTTATTAGATAGCTAAATATTTGTTACACCAAGTACTGGCTGTAGTCAAAGTACTCTCTGTCCTAAGAACACATCATCTGCCACGGTTACCATGGAAGAAAGTGCAGAACTTTTCAAAGGATCTAACCCATGGTTTTCTTGGTGCCCAGACAGTGTTGGTTGTAGTGTTGATGTTATTCACTGGTGCTCTCACAGACCTCCTATGAAATCAAGGCCATTTGTGCTAATAAACTCTGCATACAGTTTGAAGGTCCTTCCTTTGAACAACTTTATACTGAGATAGGCAAGAGAGCAAAGGAAGGCAAGGGCTGGAGAAGAAGAGGTGGGAAGAACTGAGTTAACCCTGCTAGAGGACTGGGAACTGCTGTCTTGTGTCTCTCAGCTGCCTTCATCACACCATTGTTTTTCTGCTAGTATCATTTTTGAGAGAGAAGATAATTTATGGAGTTTACCGTCATGAGGCTTCCTCCAAGATTTGACAACATGTTCTTAAAAGTGATGAATCTTCTGTGGAAATAGATAGTATTAACTCAGTTACAAGAGCTTTTAGACTAATTGCAGTTTACCACTGTGAGGTCTTTTCTGAAAGCAGTCAAAAACCCAGTTTAACCAGACATCTCAGTTTAAGGATCATGTTTTTATGAGACTGGTTCAGGGCAATGCAGTCAGTGACAGCAGGGAGCCAGTCTTGCCACAGGGGACTGAGGGTTCTGTATCACTACCTGACACTGTTCCCTCTTAGACCACAATGCCCTCCTCACCTCCTGCCTATGGGATATACCAACAGCCCTAGTAGCTCATTTATTCCCTGAAGTGAGGATAGCAGGCAAGAAGTGGATTTGCTGTTAAGCACTAGTATAATCGATTACATTAATGTGTTTAATTCCTCCCAAACAGGGCTCAAGTGGTGACACAGTGACTTCTTTCCTTTTTCTCTTCTCTCTTTATTGTCTTTGTAAATATAACCAATTGTATTGGTATATTGTATTGGGTACTGCTTTTATTTCATAAGCTGCTGAGCAAAAGTTCCTTCTTTTCTATGTCTCTTTTTTTTTTTCCATTTACAAACATAGAATGGGAAGTGTGCCAGGTTGCTTGGGAGAATTGCATCTAATTCAGAGGAATCCCCGGTGTGACTGCCTCCCTAGAGCACATCTCAGTCTTGAAAGCTCTTCCTTCCCCATGCTGCTGCCTCCCAGAAGGCAGCAACAGTGGTGGCTGCTCCCTCTGTCTTGGTTGCTCCTTCCAAGGGCACCCCTTGCTGCTCTGGGAGTTAATGCAAGAGTTAAAAGAGTGTATAGGTTTTCCTTCAGATTTGCAGTCCATGTTTGAGCTTACTTGCAATCTTGCACTGCAGTTGATTGACACAGTCATCTTCAGTCATGTTAACCACAGCACAGAAATGTTGTTTTCCCGCTGTTTTTTTTCTTACTTTGCATTCCTCTGCCTGCAGGATGACTACCCTGAAAGAGCATTTTTGCTTAAAAAGCAGCTCTCTGATGTAATTATTTAGAGAATGTTTTCATGTTTTTGACGAAATAAGATATCTCAGTCAATACTTTGTCTGAAAGCAATATAAATATTTTATCAGGTTCATGTAAATTATGTTACACATTTTATTAGGTTTAGGGTTATTACTTGCCTTCCTGTGGTGTTTGGCAGGGATTTGTGCCTTTTTCTTTCTTTCTGAATGCCCAGAAATCATTCTTGCTGTTACATGAGGCAATGTCAAAGTCTTACGAATTTAGTTGTATTTTTTAAGGTAAAAGTTAACAAATACAAGTGATCATTTCTGTTATGATGATACTCTAATCCTCCATGAGTCTCTGGGCAATAGTGTAACTCCAGTGATTAGTCATAAGAATATCAATTAAATTGAACCCATACATCTCCAGTCTAGTTAATCTCTCCCTGTAGCACTTAAAACAAAACAAAATGTTGATTTGATCAATGGTTTGTTTTTCTTTTTTTCTCATCATAAATTGACAGGATTTGCATACTTATTCCCATAGTATAGAGACTACTTGCATGAGTTTGCTTCTTTTACATAACTCCAATTTTAAAGACATACAGTTTTTTCCCTGATTGCTGTGTTATATATTGAGGGCTGTTTAGACACTAGGATTATCTCTCCCATCTACCAGTGTAAAAAATGGTGAGGAACTGATTTTGTCTTTCCTTTCATCTTTCTTCTCCTTAGTCCCAGAAGCAGGAGAAGATTTCCAAAAGCATTAGAAGGCATATAAGTCTACTTGGCTTGCTGAAGTAGTCATTTCTCTCTGTTAAATGATGAAGCTATTGAGGAGTGGTATTGAAGGGTATTCATTAACTTCTTTGTTCTGGTTTTGTGAAGCTGGCTTTCATTTCCCCCTCTCTGATTTTGACATAGGAGTTTATGGCAGACCACTCTCATTCTGATCTGATCCAAGTTAGGACACTGAGTTCACTAAACTTCGCTCCATCAGCAGAGTTAAGAGCTACTGTTAAATCCCAGAAAGATATGGAGGTGAGAGTGCAGGTAGTACTAGAATATAAACCCTAATTTTGTCAGGGCCATCAATATTAAAATTACAGCCTTTACTCAGAAGAATGTCCTCAAAGAGGTAGTGGCTATTCAAAGCAAGAGAAAGGCAATTCGGAGTGGACATCCTACACATGAGAAAATAGAAATGGTTTGATGAAATCTGAGGCACTGTAGGAGTTTTGTCTTTCCTTCTGGAAAGTACCTGACTCCTGAAGGTTTGGAATTTGTAATCCCTTACCACAGAAATTATCTTTAAGCATAAGGCAGAATCCTTTTTTCCATTGATGTAGATTTCTGTAAATATGTCTACTGTTGCCTTTTCCAAAGTAAAAGGAAATGTAACTTTTGGAACTTTATTTCTTTTAACTTCAGTAAAGGCAATTTACTTTGAATCTACTAGTTTTTGTTTGTGGGTATAAGAGTATATGACACCTCCTCTAAGAAAAAATTTTAACGTGAGTCCTTCTAAAGCCTGCACAGCATTTTCCAGGCAGCAGTCCTCCAGGCCAAGGTAAGTGGCCTACAAAGTAATACTAATATGTGTTAAGCCCCACTTAAATAATCTGCCAGCACTTTTTAATTCAAATTGTTGATTATAAAGGTGCAGTAATCAGTAAATAGTTTGGAGAGTTAACAACAGCTGTTTGGCCAAAAGTTAAGAGCTGTGGTAATGACCTGTGGTTTCTCAGTTCTTGGATGTTCAACTGAAAATATGCTAAAGGTGCTTAACTTTGGCTAGCAGAAGATTTAGCATTTTTAGAAAACCAGACCCAATTATGGTCTATGAAGTTGAAGTTGAAAATTTTCATTTGAGTGTCTTCTCCAGATTGTACTTTCTCATTTAAGTCAGTCTCACTACACCTGAACTTTCACTTCATTTTTTGCAGTTAGAGGAGACACTTGAGTCTGTATTCTCTAAGTACTTTAAGTAATTAAAAGTAATTAAGTGATTAAAAATACAGTTGTCTGGTTAAGCTTCCAAAGAATATGTTCAGCTCTACTGCTTACTTAACAGTGGATTTAAATATGAAACAAAAAGTAAAACTGCATTTACAGCCTAAGGGAACATGCACAATTTCCCTGGATTTACTTTGAAGACTACATTAGAAGTAGTTTGCCATCAAACTTCCCATTCTAAAGCTTCTGTACTGAACTCTTTAATTCTCAACATTGTCTTTTGACTGTGGACAATCTGCCCACAAAGGTATTACTGGCCAGAAAGACTAATCTGATGTATATCGATTAAAAACAGGATAGTTCCTGTCATTCACAGTGGAAGGATTCTTGACTTGATCAAGCTGTTTCGAAGCGTCTCTTGGGACAAGATTCTGTTCTGGTGCCTGTACATCATTAAAGCACAACTTTTGTGGAAGTGTCCGTGTGATGTTGGGGAGAGCAGTAAGAAATAGTGTTAAATACTGATGGATACTTTCCAGGTTATGAAATGTATATTTTCTTAGCTATAATCTTGCTGCATATTCTATCAAAATTTTAATTATTTAACAGATGGATGTAGTTATTATAAAGTCTTGAAGTGTGAACATTGCAAGGTGTAGACTTGCATTTAGTCTCAAATTATACTAGATCTATGCTAGAAATCCTCTCTTAAAATAGGATGTATTTTATGCATGCCAGAAGACCTTTTTTAGTGATGTCACATAAACCCTCAATTGTAAATTTAATTTTGAATAAAGACAATATGAGACATAGCCCCTTGCCAGTATGAACTGTGTCTATGTGTGCAGGAGCTGCACTGGCAGCTCTGTTCTGTGGTTGTACTGCTAAATATTTCTCAGGTCTAAAAGACTTTCAGCATTCTTTAACGAGATACGTAGACTGCTTTTAACAGAAATATACAGACTCAAGGTGGTAAAAATAAAAAATAACAAATGTGAGTGTAGCTTTTTGGTAGGAATGTGCTGGGTATTTATTGATGATCTCAAATTGCAGGATACTTTTTTGTGATGTGGCAATAATATGTTTTGGTAACTTCATGTTCTACCATTCTCAGCTTCTTTATCCCACAAGCTATGATGCTTTAAAATGAACCACGGTTTAAGAGGGATTAAAAGCTCTTCATGAGTCCCTCTATATATAGATATATGGTTATCTATAGTGCATGCTCTTGTATTTTGTTCTCAGCAATTGTATTTTCATGATGTTATTTGAGAAGATGCAATTAGGCTATCAATATAATAAGGAAGGTACTTCTTAAATCTAGGTAATAGGTAGTGAAGGGTTAAAAATCTAAGGTCCTATTAATGTAGAGAAGTGCTGACACAAGTTCTTCAGTCTTTTCCCTGACAGAACACACATCTTTAATTTGCTCCTCTCTTTCTCCATATAACATTGTACATCTGTCCTTGAAAACAGCTCTTGCAGCATGAGCATAGCCAGTGGAGTCAATTTAGCAAAGGTTGCTGTCTGTGTCCTAGCAATGCAGGCAGACAGCCTGGAGCTATGACTTATAATCAGCTGAACAGGTACATGAATAATTACTAAAGATAGAAACCTGTGTTAATTGCAGGTTTTAATCTTGTTCTCATAAATTGTTACAGAATCACCCCCCTCCACCCCCTTTCCCCCAGCAACAACATGTCAAAATGAGTATTTTTCTAGATTTGAGAACTTTTTTAGTCTTAAGAAAATCTTTGCTAATATTTCAGTATACCAATACTCCCTGAGAGTCCTTTATATCCACTTTAAAGCTTTGAGGCTTTGAAGTATTTGGAGTTGACTGAGATGAGTTTGCCAGTTTCTGAAATCAAAAACTGACATTGAGCTGTTTTTACTCTTAAAATTACTGTCTACCAAAAGGTTTCTTTAATGAATCTGAGCAAAACCCACTTTCCTTTCAGACCATTCCCTTTTTTCTGCAGTCACTGTATGTCTGAGTATCAAAACAGACAAAACCATAAAGAATCCCTCTAGTTCTATGCTGTTGTTGCTAATGCAGTAATCCTCCACAATGAGTGGAAAAAATTAAGGGTTGCTCTTAGAAATTGGTTAGAGTATTGGGGCAGGGTGGGGGAGGGGGAAGAATGACAGTGATTGCATTTGGTCTTCTTCAAGAGCATTTTGCCTTATTAGGCTACTTTGCAAGCTAAACTGTAATTTATCTCACAGTCCGCTAAAAATAACTCTGTATGGCTTTCTGGCAGATTGATATAAAAAGTGTATGATGATGGTACATGGGTTTGTTTAAATACAAAGCTAGAAGTATGAGCTGGCCTCCAAATGATGAATGTCTTTGTATTCCAGAATGGAAGCTTACCAAGACAGTGATGCATAGCCACCGATTTGTAACTTTTCTTTTAATTTGTAACTTTGGACTTTTATCTATTTGATTATTTCTATAACCTTTCGTATGTTAGATATGTTATCATTAAACATCTGTATGCACTTTCGATGGTTTTCTACACTCCACAATTGACTTGGAGAAAGTGACAGTGTTGTTTTCATAGATTTTTTTTTTAAATTAAAAAAAAATACACTGCATCTCAGTTTTCTCATTTGAATGTTGTCAGAGTTCACTCATAGCACAGAAGAAGGGCTCTGTCATGAACTTTCCTATGTACAGAATGTAAATATTGGAGGTAATGAAGGACATGTTTTCTCTTTACATCTTTTCTTATTGCATTTATGGCCCACTCAGGATGTTTGTATCACATATTCCTTCTCATAACGAATGCCTTCCGTATTTTAATAGATTGGTTTTAAAAAGTTATAATAAAAAGGATATAAGTAAATAGCCTAGGTTTCCTCTCAAACCCATTTTTTAGATTACGGGCAGCTCACTAAAACAGGACCAAGAGGGGTCCCTGTGCAGTAGGGAGGATGACTCAAACTGAGCCAGGAAACTGGAGCAGCACTTGCTCACAGCACCACTTTGATGGGACTGGGGTAAGGAGAAGTGTCAACTGGATATGAAGGCATGTATAACCTAGAAGGAAGAGATAAAGGAAAATAGCCACTGGGATTGACTATGTTCATGGAGGGCTTACTCTTTTGAGGTCTTAATAAGGAATAGCCATACAATTTATATTTCTGAAAAATATTGTGAACAGTCAAAACAGCTCAGACTGGATTTACAATGTCAAGAAGAGTCCAAGAGCCCTAGCACGGCTTCTACTCTCCAAGCTTCAGTTTCATTTACTTGTTTGCATCCTGTTAGTCCTACACAGCCTCACAAGCTGCTGTTCTGATAGTTTTTTATCTTCTTTCAGTGAGACCTGATTAGGTTGCCATCTTCAGAGCTGCCTCCTTATCCCCTTGAACAGTTAATCAGGGAGAGAGAAAGCTTAGCTGTAATTAACCCACAGCTTGCCAGAGGTGGTGGGGCTTCAGCTATGAATGGCTATATGATCAATGAAAACAAATATTTCTACTGATAATACATTCTTAAGCAACTCAAAAAGCAGCAGAATATGTTCTATTAAAGTGCATACCAAAGCTTCCTGAAAAGGGAGATGGTAGTCCTCATTGCATGTGAAAGTCTGCTTCATGTGTAACAAAGTTTTTAGTCCTTTACAGAACATACGAATGATGAAAGATGTTTGCAATCTAAAGAATAGTTCATCAGATATTCCCCCAAAGTAGTAGAAGGCTAAAAATGTCTAAACTACATGAGGAGACTTGGGCAGTTTGCAAGATGTGGTATAAAAATATTTAATCAGAAGTTAATGAAAAATATGCGTGTTTTAGAGATCCACTTGATCATGTAAAAAAAACTGGACATAGTATGGGAAGGTCTTGGGTTAATTTTGATTTCTTTCTGATTTGCTAGAAAAGAAGTCACGAACTCTAGCCCAGGTGACAAATAGGCGCTGAAAGGGCCATTCGTGCCATCCTCCAGTTTACCAAGGAGTTTGAATAGAAGTGTCTGAAAGTTGGATAAACAATAAATCTCCCATGTCATGAAAAGCAGTTTTTAAAATGCTCATTAGTATTTTAGCAAAATAGATACAGTAAAATAAGGGCAGAGCATTACAGGTGGGCTATGTTGCATCTGTAGAATTGCCAATGGACAAGTTGGGGTGTGAGAGGACAGCTGCAGTAGCTCTACTGCAGCTGGAATAGTGCTGGAGACAAGTCTGAACTGAGGCCATCAATACAGTGATATTTTAGTTTTGCAAAGCCTCTCTTCTGACTGTCATCCTACACTACAGGTGTGATTTTTCCTTAGTGTACTTTTTTTTCTTTATTTCTGCATGCTTTGGTTGCTTTTGCTTATCAGTTTTTCTGTGAAGAGAATCAAAGATACAAACATAATGAATGTGACTTCACTACTTATTTCTGGGTGGGTATTTTCCCCCGTATTTCATTGTAATTTTATAGATCGTCTTGTTTTTCTGAACGTGGTAAAGATATATAATCAAAAGAAGGTATGAAGGTAATAGATATTAGAAAACTATAACACATATCTTATTAGATGGCTTTAAGGTAAACCTCCTTTCCTAAATATTATGGAATTGACAGAGGTGTTTTTCATTGCGGTGCTGTCTGTCCTGAGCCTCTGCACAGGTTTGAAGGAAAATGTTTTGTAACAAGAACATGAGCATTCTGTGGTCTTGAAAGTTAAATAGGGCATAAGTCTCTTTCAGAGTGTTTGGTCCAATTGCTGTGTGCATTCAAAATACCATTTGGTATTTCCAGGTGTGTAGTTCAGATCAGAGGGTCCATCACAACATTTAGCTACCAAGGGCACAAGCAAACAGTGGTTATGGGCAACAGGAAAAAAAGAAATGCTGTGTTGTTGCATTTTCTAACTTTTCTACCTTTATTTTATAAAGCCTGACACAGAAAGGGACCGAAGGGCATATACTTTAGTCATAGAATCCTTTGTAATGTAGTAATCTTTGACTTAAACAAGATAGGACTAAACCACATGAAAGGGGTTTTTTACTTTGCTTTTAAATACTGGGGTTTCCTTTCATACCTCTTTCTGGATGGAGTTGATTTGATTCTGGAAAAATGGGTTATGCAAGAAATTGACATTTAATGCAGAGTCAAAAGATTTTAATTTTAATTTTTCCAAGTACGTGGTTGGTTTCTGACTGGGATGCAGCCTTTGGATTTATAACAACCTCAACTGACTCAACCTACTG
Source organism: Scytalopus superciliaris (assembly GCA_013400415.1). NCBI lineage: Eukaryota > Metazoa > Chordata > Aves > Passeriformes > Rhinocryptidae > Scytalopus > Scytalopus superciliaris. The sequence continues at coordinate 883,401 of VXBX01003014.1, forward strand.
TGAAACATTAGGGAAAATCGACAAGGCCACTGATCCATGTATTCTGTGTATTTCAACTATGTAATTGTATGCCTTCTAAAGAGTTTTTTGAATCCTTTGAATCAATAGTAAAATATATACATATCCAGGGAACTAATTCTTGGGCAAATAACCTGCTCTAGACAAATGTTGTAAGGAACTACCCTGCTGTGTTCAGCACTGCAGCAAAATTCTGATGAATAAAGATTGGTCCCCAAGATAAACCTTTCAATCTTTGGCCACAGAAAATTAACATTGCTAAAGGATTATATTATGAGTCAGTGGGCAATAACTGGTATTACAGCTACTTGAAGAGAATTTCCTTACCCATTTATGTTTTTCCCTAAACAATTTGTGTGCTCTTTTCTCAGCGCACCTTTCATAATCAAATTAGAGTAGAACAAGGTGATGTCCCCCCTTGTACAATCTGCTTGATACTGAGGCTTCCCAATGGGTGATTTGCTCTCCACCCCTCTGCAGCCTCTTCTTCTTTTCCTATGGGTGGTCTGCATCTTATTATGGGTGTTGCTCTATTTGGTTTATTTTTTGCAGTATCACCAAAGAGGGGCAAGGCAGGAGAGAAGCAAGAATTACACCCAAAGGCTATCTCACTTGGTTGAAGATAAGCATCGTGCCATTGATGTTGAGCAATCAAATTATGAATCTGTTCACATCATTATCTGTTCACCATAAAAAATTTGTGTTCCATGGGCATGCAGGTCTGTTGCATCATCATTACTTAAGGACAGACTTCTGACTTTTTAAAAAATAGACTCCAAAGAGAAGTGTCTTGGCAAGGAGAGCAAAGGGCAAAGTATGTGGTTTGTTTCTGTGCCAAGCAGTGACTGACAGGATTGAGATTTGGGAAGTTTCTGATCAGTAATGCTGTTTCACATTCACAACGTCCGTTAAACAGACAAACATTGCCTCCTGTTTCAAGGTAAATAGGACTTCTCTGAAAATCCTTCAACTCTTCTCCTCGCTCAGACAGAGATGTTCCAAATAAGTGTCTCCTTTTTCTTCCCTGTAAAACTCAATGATGTCCCCCCCGTCTCCCCTCTGCTGTGGGCTGAGTGTCCTGCTGGCCCTGTGGGAGAGCAGCCACTCAGAATGTGAGTGGCCAGGCACAACATGAGACAGTGGGATGCCTGCAGCTTCAACAGAGCCTCACAAAGCACAGCCAAAGAGTCTGCTCTCCCACCCCTGCACATAGAAGGTACTTCCCAGTACAGACCTGCTTTTCCCAGTGGTACGTGTCTTCGGTTGAGTCTTTGTTAATAGTTAGCACTGCCTGAGATAACCTTCCTTGTGATGTAATTTGACATACTGCTGTCAGAGGGGCTTAAACATAGTAATCTTTAAAAATGATTGGGAATTTGCCCTAGAGAAAAAACTGTTATGATTAATTTCTACAAATGATAAACCACTGCTTCTTCAAAATACTGCATGCTATGAAGTGTGATTTAATCCATTTAACTACAGAGCCTGATGCTTCTGACAACTGTGACTCAGATGTCATCACAGAAAGTGATATTTCAAGTGGCAGGGTGGGATTAGAAACCTGCTGAAGATTTGTCAAAGGAGAAGTAAGTACATAATTTTTAGATAAGTGATTTGTCTACTCTAAACCACTTCCTCTGAAAAGACAGGCAGCTTAAAAGAGAAACTTACACTGTTACACTAGAAAGAACAATTTAATTGCAGAGAGGTACTAGTTATTATGATAGTTAGAAAAACATAGGGTACTGGGGAATGTTTTCTATACAGAAACAATAAAATGAACTTTTACCCTTCGGAAAATAATTTTATTGAGGCTTGTATGAGGAAGAAGCCAGCCTCAGTATCTTGGACCTCATGACTGCCTGATGCGTTCTTGTTGCAACTTTGTGTGTTTTTGCAAAATATGAAATAGTAGCATGATAGTTTTTGAACTGTGTGAAAATTCAGTAAATGCAGTAAAACCTGAAGCAAGCACAGAAATGTCTATTCTGTCTATCTAGATTTCACATAGCATTATAATCAATTATAAATTTCATTCACATCTGCCAAATCTGAACTCAGTGCGATTACATAAGTAGGGAATTTGGTCCTTATTTTGGATTATCGACATACTTACAATTGCTTTGACAGTCCCCTAAAACTTTGGCTTGCTGTTATCTATATGAGGTTCTGTACTTTTCTTTCATGTGACTGAATCTCAAATGTAGTCAACTGCAATGGAAACTACATTTTGTGTAGTAGTGTGTTCCAGCAGTTCCATGAGTCCACCTTGGATCTATGAGGACCTAGCTGAAGGCTTATGCTGTACAGACTGTCTACTACGGACGCTGGCCCAGCGCTGAGTCCTGTACCACCTGAAGCAACTGTGTTGTTAAAAAGTGCTCCTTTGGTCAGGCTTGTGCAGCTCTGAGATTGCACAAAACATTGTAGAGAGTTTGATTTGCAGCTTTGCTTGGTCTGTTGGCGATGGAGAGAAAGCAATAACCCTGTTTGACAGGCTGACCTTGAGATCCTGCTTCAGGAGTGGAAGTTAGGTGAAAGCACACATACCTCTTACCTGTTTGTAGTGGATTCCCTGGGGGGAAAAAAAACCAGAACATGAAATCTGACAATGCTTTTTTGTAGAATCATTTTTCAGAGAAGAGCTGCTCTTTGATATCTGTGATAGTTTGCTGCTCCAATCTGTCATGTTGCCGACTTTCTCTGCTAAGGTGATTGCAAAGCACAGTTAAATGACTGTAAGCATGGCAAGGGAAGCTTGAGGCCATTTTTTCACTGAAAGGAATTTTGCTGGAGAGACTTTTTTTTTTTTTTTTCAAGTCCTCCTTTTTTGTTGTTCGTATTTCGTTTGGCCTTCTCTGTAGCCTGCCGGGTGGCTTCGCTGCGAGGGTGCGCCTTTAAGAGGTGGAGGTGCCTTTGTGCAGGTTGTGCGGGGAAGGAAGTGGCTCAGCACCGCGGAGGCTGGCAGGAAAAGGCTGGTGCTCGCCTGGCCACAAGTTAAACTGCCAGCTTTCCCTCCGAGAGAGAGCAGAGAATTGTCACATTAGCTTCCTGGGGTTTTTTGTTTGTTGGTTGGTTTGTTTGTTTTCCTTTGATACTGTCAGCTGAAACGCCGACCACTACAGGCTGCGTTGTGGCACAGCTGGACATGTGAAACTTGTTTAAAACTCTTCCATGGCCAGCGGGAACGGGGGATGCGTTTGGAGCAGTGGGCGGCCGGCAGAAGGGAAAGACCTGAACTCTTAAACACACCCCAAGCAAACAGCCCGAGCAAGGCTGTCCCGCGAGTGACAGCGATTCCGGCCGCCTGCCTCAGTTTCCCCGGGCGGGGAGGGATGCGCTGTGTGCTGCCGGGCGGGAGCGCTGCGCCGGCCGCTGGGTACCCCCGGTACTCCGGGCACCTCGGGCATCCCCCGGCACCCCCAGCGGCGCCCCCGCCGCCCCCGGGCCGGCCCGGCTGTCCCTCCTGCCCGGGCGGGGCGGCGGCCGGTGCGGAAGGAAACTCCCGGGCGCGGGGGCCGCCAGCGCCGAGCGCCGCTCCGCCGCCCAGGCTGCCCTGGACGCTAATTAGCATGACTAGTTTGATGGATTTAGTCAACAGCATTCAGCAAACAGGGTAGGGGGGAAACAAGGGTATAAGATTTCCCAAATCTCAAGACTTCTCAGCCCCGGTGCCCTTAATGGCTTGTTACGCGGGCTCGAACAAGTGTTGCTTCCAATTAATTGATCGAGGGGATTTATTTTAGTATTTTGGCTGGGTGCCAGAGACAGAGGCTTTGTCCTAGCATTTTAAGCACCACCCCTCCTTGCAAGTTTGAAATGTGAGCTGCCTGGGTGGTTTTTTTTTTTTCCTCCTCTCTCTTTCTCTCTCTTCCTTCTGGCAAAGTGGCTGTGGCTGCGTGTGTGTGTGTGTGTGTGTGTGGGTGTGTGCGCGCGCGTGCACGAGTAGGAGAGAAGGAGGGAGAGGTGTAATGGGAAAGCAAGACATGGATCACTAGAGACAGAAAAGAGAACCATCAATATCAATAACATGCAGCTGAGGTGAGATTTTTCTGAGTGTTTGCTTTTCTTAAAACCCTTTCAGAAGATTTAAAGCAGCCTTCTGCCATGCTGTATGCTGAAGACGTACTCCTAAGCAATGTCATAGGGATGCTTACATGTCTATCGCCGTTTTAGGTCTGTTCGCGTACGTGTGAAGTTTTAAAGCTTAACCTGATTCTCTTTATTGTCTCTAGAGGGTTGTAGCTTGAGCACAAATAGCCTGTTGGCAAGTACGGCATGAGCCCATTAGCAAGACTCCATCTGTGATTGGTTTTGCCTGGAAACCGGGAGACAAGCAATGAATAATTGATGTGTGTTGTGCAGTAGCTGGACAGGCAAAGAGGAGAGAGAGAGAGGGAGAAANCAAAGTGGCTGTGGGTGCGTGTGTGTGTGTGTGTGTGTGTGTGTGTGTGTGTGCGCGCGCGTGCACGAGTAGGAGAGAAGGAGGGAGAGGTGTAATGGGAAAGCAAGACATGGATCACTAGAGACAGAAAAGAGAACCATCAATATCAATAACATGCAGCTGAGGTGAGATTTTTCTGAGTGTTTGCTTTTCTTAAAACCCTTTCAGAAGATTTAAAGCAGCCTTCTGCCATGCTGTATGCTGAAGACGTACTCCTAAGCAATGTCATAGGGATGCTTACATGTCTATCGCCGTTTTAGGTCTGTTCGCGTACGTGTGAAGTTTTAAAGCTTAACCTGATTCTCTTTATTGTCTCTAGAGGGTTGTAGCTTGAGCACAAATAGCCTGTTGGCAAGTACGGCATGAGCCCATTAGCAAGACTCCATCTGTGATTGGTTTTGCCTGGAAACCGGGAGACAAGCAATGAATAATTGATGTGTGTTGTGCAGTAGCTGGACAGGCAAAGAGGAGAGAGAGAGAGGGAGAAACAGAGCAGGGTGCCCTCAGAGGGGGAGAGCGAACAAGCTTGAAAATAGCTACCGGCTGCCTTGTGCTGAGATGAAGGCAACCTCGGCTGTCTTTGTTCTGCACTGGCTGGTTTCTGCCTAGAAGTGTTTGCAGACATATGTGGCCTCTCTGCAGCAGGAGAGGCAGGCGCGCAGAGGAGGGGCGGCAGAGGAAGCCCAGGCTTGTGAATGGGCTGTAACTCGGGGGTAAGTTGGTGTCGGGGGGGCGGGGGCTTGTCCGTGTGTGGGTGTGCGTTCGCCCCAGGGAGACACTCGGGGTGTGTGTGTGTCGGTGTGTGGCTGTGCAGGCGGGCTGTGCATTGTGGGCACGGGGCTGTCAGCGATGGCAGCGGGGCTGCGCCCTCCGGGCAGCGGGACCGCCCGCCCCGGCCCTCCAGCCGCCTCCTTGGAGGGGCCGAACCCTTCGCATTCGCCGGCAATCTTGCCTCTTTTTCTTTTTCTCATATGTATTTCATTCAACAGCAATTATCAGTGGCCTTTTCTGCAACTTTAGCCTGTCTGGCACTGTCAGAGCGTGACAAGCTGTTCTGCAAACAGCAATGGCAATAACTGCTGCCACCATTAAATTTTTTGCTGTCTTTTATATAAAGACCTTGCCATGCAGAACTCACATCTGTGGCAAGTGGTTTCAGAGAAGCTCTCAAAGAAGTATTGGTATCAATGGCAGTCTCAGGTATTCCAGCTGACAAGTTTTTTGCCCCTTGTGTTAAGTAGTAACAAATCTCTTGTTTATTTCTTTTCCTGTGTAAAAACTAAAAATATAATTTGCATATGATTTATGGAGTTTTCAGAAAGTTTCAAACTAGTGATGTCAAGCTGGAATTTGGGATGTTGGTTTAGTGTTTAGTTAATTTAGTTGCGTTAATGCAAATAATATCTAAAAACTGAACAAAACAACAATGTGCACCAAAAACAAAATGCAGGACATCTATACTTCAGTGTTTGCAATTGAGACATTAACAGTACAGTCTGTTGGGTGAAGAGACTTGCTATTTAGATAACAGCTGTTCAGTCAGTAAAGTTGCTGTGTAAGGTGAAATAGACTTTGCCTAAAGTAGTGCCAGTGATTCTGGGTCCACTGAAACTGCTGTCAAAACAAGTGTTGATTTCAGTCTTACAAACTGCTTTCCCTGAGTTCGGTTGAGCCCATTATAAGATCTGGTTGAAAATCCCTTACTATCTGTCAACTTTGCATGAAATAAATACCCTCTGTAGACATCTCAGGGGGTGAACTGCTCAGTTTGAACCCACATTTGTGACAACTTACCTGGGCTCAAAAAACTATAGAATATTATGTTTGTTCTGCAAATCTGTAGCTTCTGGAGAGAAGAGTTACCGTGGAGACAGTTTCTTTCAAAAAGTTGTCTCAGTCAGTCTAAGCTAACCAGGTCGTTAGGCTGGGGTGACCTAAGAGAAGCAATTAGCATGGCTGAAACGTTACATGGAAATGGAAGTACGTTAAATGAAGGTTCAACTAAAATTGCTTTAAGTTACCTAGTATATCATGTAATTTTTCCTCAAGTTGTAAGTTTATTACAGTTATATTGATAAGAAAGTAATTATCAGTGTCTAATCATGCATAGAAGATCCTCTTGAGCAAAAGCATGTTTCCTCCATGCTGTCACCAATCTGCTTAGCAGGATTTTGTTCCTCTTTTTGCTAGCACTTAAATTGAGATGGCAGCTAAAGTGCAGTAGAACTTGTGAACAAAAGTTTGGGTTTATGTAAATTTATTTCAGAAGAATTCAATCACTAGCACTTCAGTTTAAGTGAACAGAAGAATGCTACCAAAGTCTTGGCTTTGAATTTATGTTTGAAGTTTGATTTTAAAAAATACTTAATTTGATTCCCACCCACTCCACTTTTACCCCTTTCTGGAGGAGCCATCAGAAAATCCCTGGTGAAATACGTCTGCAAATGCAGTGAAATTTCACTAGTAAAGAAGTACTGTGAATGTGCAACGTACAGCTTCATGTTAACAATTGAAAATACTAACATAAGGGAGGTTTGAAACTTAGTTGCAAGCCTTTAATCTTGTGTAGATCTTGGTAGAATGGGCGCAAGTGTCAAATCTGTGTGTGTCATGTCTCTGTGATCCTGGCAGAAGTGTTGCTGTGTTTATATTTCAGTGAAACACATGCACTCCATTGATAGTACTTGTGCTGAAAGTAGCATTCAATCCTCAGGCTTGGTGAAAGCTTCAAGAACAACAAAAAAAGCTTTTGCCCATGTAGTGGACAGGGGACAGCTTTTGGTTACAAAGCAAACAAGCAGAGCATGTAAGCAAACAATGAGAGAATAATAGAGGATACTTTGGGCTCAATTAATAAACAATATGTTGTTGTAGTAACAGGTACTGTATTCATTACAGTGAGATAGTTTAGAGAGAATAGTCTTGCAAAATAGACCTTCTCTTGCCATAAGATTATAACAATTATTTTAAGAGAGTTTCTGACTCTAATGCCCCACCCTCCACCCCCACCCCCAGTTACAAAATGTGTAACTAAGGACAAGAGAATAGTGTTTTTCTGTGTCACAAGGTAAGCTGAGGACACAGAAGTTCCCATGTTATCCTCAGTTGTCACTGGGTCTGTGACAATGAAAGGCTGCTTCCTCATGACCATTACACCAGCAAAAGGGATATTTCTGATCAGCAGCAACAAAAAAATCTTACTAGAGTGCAGTCAACAGGAAACTGTCGCTTCATGGGATTTTACAATTGTAACTTTTTTTTCCTCTCACAGCAAAAGAATAGGCATTTATATTATATTAAAAAACAGCAAAAGAGCTAATCAGGGAAGGAGCTCACCAGGGGGAAACAAATAAACCCAAAACCTTATCATGTGAAACATTGTTAAAATGATGTTCCAGAAATATCAGTGAAGATGCCCTCTGGTTTTGTTCCTCTGAGAACAGAGACTGCCACAGGAAATACCTTCCTCTGAGGCTGCTCTGGCAAGGAGAACTTCTGTTTTCTCTTGGGTGGAAGAAGCTGCTCTTAACAGACTGCCGTGAAACTGCTTGTAAGCAGCTGGAGAGCAAGGCTTTTGCTCAAGGAAAAATAAAAGGTAGGGGAAAGTGGCTTCCTCCCAGCGTTGCTTAGCTATTACTGCATTATGGTTCAGAGCTATCCAAGCTAGAGCTGGGTGATCTAATTGAAGTCTCAGAAGTCTGGCTGGGCATGTGGATAGCTGTGCAGGCTGAACGGATTGCATCCTACCTCTGGTGCCTTGCAGCATGTGGTGAAGCATAGACATATCCTGAAGATTTTAAATGTAACAAGTGACCCCACTGCCTGTCCTCAAAATTTCCTAGAGCTTGCTGTCGCATTTTGCCTTGTACTGCCTTTCCAGAGGAAACTAGAAAGTTCTGTGAAAAAAACATTAGACATGGCATCTGTTTCACTGTAGTGTAGTATTACTGACTTTTCCCTTTGGAATAACCAAAACAAACAAATCCTTATAAAAATATATCCCTTGGCTCTTCTAACAGCAGGATAGGAAACAAAATTCCACCAGGTATACCTGCTTCTAGAACGCTGTAGCAAAATGATGTTTAGGTATGTTAATCAGTTGTTCACAAAGTAACTAAAAATCAACTTATTCAATATCAGAACAATTTGAATTTACCGAACAAAGCCTTTTAAACCAGCATGTAAAAGGATGAGCTAGCCTTCAAATGAAATGAACGTTTCAGTAATTATAAGAGGTACACCAATGCACAATAAAGCAAAGCAGTAATAGCTTTCAAGGCATGGTGAAGAGTGGGTATCCATTCATCATCAGTGAGGAAGCAGCCAGCCAGTGTGGCACATATGTAAGCTCTTTCACTGAGAATTCAGTAAGGAAACAAGAGAAACTCACAAAGAACATAGACAGGTTTTTTATTTCTATTTTAAATTGGAAGTTACTTGAAGAATTTTCTCCTTAAAGTCAAGACAAGGTATAGTTATAAAAAGAGTGACATCGGAACAGTAATTACTTCAGCAGTGTGGAAGGCTGCCACTCAGCCTACCTACAATAAATACTATACATTTCTCCAGTTCTTGACCTGGATCATTCTCAAATACCTTGCATTCTCTGGAGTGTGTTACTAATCCTGAGCCTTAGCTTGTTTGGGATCATTCTATTGACAGTAATCCAGTGCAACCAATGACACTTTTACCTGTTTCAGAAAAAAAAAAAAAAAGAAGTTAGTTTTGTTCTCAGTTGGTTTTATTAATACCAGTAAAATGTTCTGATGCTCAGATAAGCTCCTAGTTCTTGTTTTTTATTACAACTGAAGTACAGCTCTCGTCAGGTTCATGAATAACTATTACTGTTTGTTTATAAACTTCTAATCCTCAAAGTGAATTTTGTTTTAGTAGTTGGTGTTCTTGGTACCTCCTCAGAGGCTTTTATATCTCTTAAATCCCTTCAGTTTCAGGAGGTAGGCAAGCTGGATTCTTATCTGTGTTGACATCCTGGAAGCAGAAAAAATCCTACAATTGTTGGTTAACACAAGCTCATTAGAATGTTATTTGAATATAGTGTTACAGTACCTGGACAGGTTCATTCTTTCATGTGCGTATCATTAAAACTATTTGTACTGGATTTTCAAAATCATTCTGACCTAACTTAGTTACAAATAGAGTGAGTAGAGCTTCAGCAGAAGCAAAACTAGGGCAGATGGGAAGAACTGGGATGCTGATAAAAATTACTCCTTTGCTTGTTCTTGACTACCTTTTCTTAGTCAAGCCCAAGAAAGTAAAGAGAGAGCTAACAGGAGATGGTCAGAGGACTCTCCTCAGCTCTCCATTAGCTCTGCTAACCAGTTCTGCTGACCTGGTGTTTGCTTTTGTGGTTTAATATATTTAACATTTCATTAACAACCTTATTTCTGCATTAGTATGTAGTAGGAAAAAAATTACTGTGGGGGGTTTTTTGCCACGTAGTGCCACTTACTTACCCATATTCTAGGCCAGACTTCAAAGAAGGGTGTTAACAGTACTTTTACTGTCTTATCTACTGACACTATCCAACTGTTTTAGAAAGTTGAGGTTTTCAAGCATCAGCCTAACAGCACAGCTTTCAGAGGAGCCTGTCATGATTTACTTATTCATACAGATTGCAGTGGCTTATGTAGTCTTGATCCTGCTTGATCTGCCAGCACTATTTGCTTCTATTGATCACAGGCTGTTATTTGACTGCCTTGAGCAGCTTGTAGGTCTCCCTGGTTCTGTTAGCGGGGTCTACTTTGGGTACTTCTCAGCACTCATTTTGTTGCTGTCAGTAGTTTTAACTCCAAATTTCCTGCTCAGGCAGACGTGCCAGAGTTGTGTCACACCCTTTGAGTTTTTCGATAAGTTTGGTAGCACCTTAGTGTGCTCTGGTGCTGTAACTGGGGTTCTGTCCTGATTTGCCTGTTAGCTCTGATTTATGATGCAGGTTTGGCAGCGTGCCTGGCTGTCATGTTAGGTTGTAAGGGTGTAAAGACTACTCCTATCCTAGGTGTAATAAAACGGCATATTTTTGGAAATAACTATGAGTTCTTCATGTTCCTACACACCTTTGCATCCTTATGCATCCCTACTGTTTTTCTAGCAATAGAGCATTTGAGAGGTTAGTCTGTAAGAAACTTATGAACCATGTCATTATCTTGCACATAGACGAGTACTGTTAAATTGTCCTGTTTCAGTCAGCTTTCCAAATGGCTATATATATTTCCTAATTATTCCTTGGGGTGGAAATACTGTAATTCCTTAATTGGCTGATTTACCTGGAAGGTTTTTGAAGTAATTTGTGGCTGTCAAGAAGTATGGTTTGTCAGACAAAAGCTGCATTAGAATCAAGTTAAAAACATAAACATTCACGGAAGTTTATATGAGGTTCTTAGTCCACTAGAAATGAAAGATGTTAATTTTTTTTACTACATGACTTTACAGCTTGTGAGTATGCTTCTAATCTCTTGTGTATTTCGTGTTTCTGGTTTCAGTATGTCTGGCCTTTTTTGAACATGCAGTTAAGCTTCTGTCTGTGATTGTTTGTGACACCTTGTGTCATCTTCATAGAAAAACAGCCCCGCAGATGGTGTTTGAGCAAACAGATCAGCTAGTCATGGACTGGCTTCTTAAAGAAGTATTTGAGGTGGAGAATTATGAGGACCAAGTGACTTTAACTTGTAAGGAGCACATTTAGTACATGATAACCCACTCTTTCCACCCTTCTGTGTTGACATATCTAGTAAAGTTAGGGTGCTGGCTGTGTGTCTTGCCTGACATTCAGCAAACTTCCCCTTTGTCTCTATATCTACAAAAAATATCAGGAGGGATTAGTTTGGGACTTTGGTGAGTTAGTTGATTATTCGTATGTAATACCCCATAATCTTGGATTTTGTATTTTGCAATAAGATCAGAAGATCCAGTTTATAATTTCTGCTAAGTTAAGAGTAGCTTATAAGGGATCAGAAGAAGGAAGTTTTAAAGTCCCATCTTAAGTGTTGACTTTAAATGGCTCTCTTGAAGCACTCATGAATCATGTTGCAAAGGCAAAAATGTCCTTCTTGTTAAATGAGTGTAATCTAAAATGTTATAGAGAGCTAAATGATTTATTGATGTCTATTTCTGAGGCATTTACCTGCACCTGTAGCCAGCCCATTCCATTTATTTTGGCTTGTTGACAAATTAGCAAGCTATTTGTATGTCACATTTGGTCAGTAGTCAGCTCCCACCCCTTTACATATTGAACAGCTTTTAATTTAATTGTTTGTGGTATTGCCAATTTATTTTCCATATAGATGTCAAGGAGAGGAGCTCTTTTACATAGAGAAAAGAAAAACCAAAAGCTTTATTTGTGAATATTCTCATAGTGCCTTGTAGAAAGAGAGTATGCAGAAGAAAGCAGCTTTCAAGCCTTTTCCACGCACACAGGCAATTTCTTTCTGTTAAGTTTGGAATGCCAAATACTAGGTTTCATATTTAATGGCTGAAATAAGGTTAATTCTGTGATTCTGGCCATTGTAATTTTATCTAGACAGCTTTCAGGAGTAAGCAATCCAAATTACCTGTTGGAGTTGCAGCTGCATATATGTGTTGCATAAATACTCAGGTGGAGTTGAAGTGAGCCTTACACCTGCTGTGCTTGAATACGTTTTGTGGTGGATTTAAGGCAAAATTGTTGTGTCTTGTTAAATTGTTTTAACTGTTGGCTTAGATCTTCATCACGGTGAGAACTTGAGTGCTACTTTTTAAAGTCAGAGTGCTACACTGTTATACAGAGACAGTTGCAGGTGGCCTAACCTGAGCTTCCAGGATGTCCCTGGCCCTGCTGCTCCTCTGGGGCGCGCGCCACTGCTGATGCTGGCTGTGCAGCAGCTGGCTGTGTTTCCCAGATAAAGAAGACTAATGAAATCTGTTGTGTGGTTGTGTTTTCTTAACCTTAATAAATCTACTCTTGCACTTTGAGTTTTAAGTAAGATAGGAAATTTGGGGTTTGATACAGCCCAAAGAACTTTCATGCCGTGTGGGCATGCCCGGTGCTGGCATCCTGGCCACCTGATTCTAGTGGGGCTCCCTGGGACTGCATTTGGGAACAAGACAACCTTTTTTTTCCTCCTCTCAAACAGCTCCGTAGTTGCTGGTTAACATTGTTGGCACTGTACAGCTTGAAATGTTTTATAGTCTTACATCTACTTAACCTTTAATGTTTTCTGTCAATATCTATCATGACCTGGTGGCCTTTGGTTAGTAAAATGTGCCCTTGCAGGCTGCCAGATATTGTAATGGAATTAGGCCTTTAAAATTATCAGACCTGTCAAAGGGGCTTATAATCCTGTGAGAGCTTTAAGTGGTTTCTTACCTCCGCTTGAACACACATTTGACCTGGTTGAAGTGTTTTTACTTGCTTGTTTTGTTTTTACATTCTGTTAATACTTCCAAAACTGGGGGAGGGCAAGGGGAGAAAAAAATAGTTTCCTTGGCATCTTTATGAGGAGTCTCCTCAGTTGTGCCCCAGATATCTCCCCCCCACACTCTCTTGCACTTGTAGATTAAGGTCTGCAGGTATTTCTGTGGGAACTTTTTGTCTTAAGTAAAGGAGTAAGGATACTTTGTTATGTGCATTAGTCAGTTTGCACTGAGAGCTGATACAAGTCAGGAAGGAATGTCAGGCTTGCTTTGGGGAGGTTGGACTCCACAAAGTGCTCACAGAAGCTGCTGAACCTCTAGAAATGAATGTCCTCTGCAGAGTGAATGTGGGAAGGACAGTAATAGTGCAGTTACTCATATTTACCACCTTTGTGCTCTATCCTGAGCAGAGGATAGTACTAGATTTTGAGATGGTTTACCATTTGCTAGTTAGTTTTCATTTAACTGTGGAAATGCTGAAAGTAACTTCATAGCATCTTAGTGGTTTCCCTGTGATTATAACCCAGTGAAGGGTGGTCACTAACACTATGAATTAATTAACAGAGAAAGTGAATAGAAATAGAAAGTGAAAGGTACTGTAAAGGAGACAATTTCACCATGTCACATGTAGCCTGTAGCTGAGTTTGGCAAGTCATGTTATCCAAACCTGATTCCTGAGTCCCACTTCAGAGCAGTCTCCTGTCTTTGTGAGGTGGTTGTATCTGAGCTGTTTGCTTCAAGTTACTGTGTTGTAACACTGTTTTCTTTCAAAGGGTGAGCCAGCTTTGGCTTCTGAAGTAGTGCCATGCTGACTCAATTTCTTAGCACCAATAGGGTGCAAGGTGAGGAAAGAGAATAAAGCCAATAAAATGCTATTCCAAAATAAGGCAAATAAAATGCTGTCTTGTATGAGACTTTATACATGAGTGATGGAGGGAAAAACACAGCAGCCATTTCATTTGCAAGGAAAAGCCCTTTACAGAGATTACAGAGATTTTTATTTTATTTTGTGTCTTTATTATTCTATAGCATAATCAAGCAAGGTAAAAGAAAGTGTGGTCCTTGCTGCTAAAACTGTGTGTAGGCATTAGTCCCAAAAATAAAATTAATTTAAAGAAAATAGTTTGTCTGAGGTTGTCTGAGGTGACATTTAATTGGAATAGATGCTGGAATAAATTGGCCTCTTGAGTAAGGAGGACAAATAGACAAATACCCATCCTCCACAAAAAGTAAGCCCTGGTACATTTTTTAGAGTAATTGCACTCAATACTAAATCCTGAACTTGAATGCACTGAAATCTTGACCCTCCTACAGTTAGGGGTATACTTTTTTTTTTTTTTTTCCCTCTTTTTCTTTTTCTATTTTTTTCGGTATAAGAATCTCAAGCACTTCCCAGGACCCCATTGCACTAAACAGAAGAAATGGAGATGCAGAAATGAAGCCAGTCATCAGGCAGCCCTGGAGAGTGTCATGAGATGGGCTGTCTCTTCTGATCCAAGAGCTTGAGTATATTGACGGGTAGTATTTTTATTTTTTGACAGTCCAGTGAATGATCTCATCAGTTGTTGCTAGCAGATGCAAAAATGATGAGCTTGTGCTAGCAAGACAGATATTTTTTTCTGTGCTTCTCTTGAGATATGAGTGGCAGACATGTCAACGACAGTTTTCTTTTTGAATAAAATTGTCCACAGCATTTGGAAAGAGTGCAAAGTAGATTAGAATTAATGCCTTAGTGGAGGGAGAGGAAAAGGACCCTTCTCAGGCAGCAACTGTCTCTTGGTGAAAAGTGGAGATTCTTTCTGGCTCCTGGGAAATTGATGTTTTCAGGATTATATAGCTACCTGTTTTAAGAGGAAGTGCCTTAACTGCTGCTTTTTCTACTGTCATGGCAAAGACATGATAATGATGTGATAAAAATGAGGAGCAATAAATGTACTCCTCTCAGTACTTACTGTTGTTTATTTATCTGGTTTACAAAGACATGAGATATCTATTTTTAATAGCTTTTTAGTAAACAGCAAGGAAAGAGTAGTTTATGCAGTCAGAAAAGCAGCTTTCCAGAGTGACCAGATTCAGCAGTCCTGATTCTCTGCTGTATTCTTCTTAGTGTCAAGTCAGGCAAAACTGATACACTGAAAAATGGGACCTCTGTCAATGTGTAGGTTATTTAATCCTCAGTGTTGATTCCCCATTGCAATGGTTTCTGTTAGCAGTTTGTTTACTTTAAGTATCCTGCTTCTCAACTGAATCTCTCCTGTAGCCAGAGCACATCTGCCTAGCCCTTGTGAACACTCAGTGTCCCCAAGTCATCCAAAATAATGGGTGACAGACACTTTATTTGAAATATGCATTTGGTTTTCCAGCCATTTCATCAATTCTAAGGATGTAGAAAATGGCAAAAGGTGTCAGGGTGACCCAAATGAAATGAGGAAATTCATTTGAATGATGCAGAGGCTGATCATAAAATAATAGTGTATAAGAGTTAAACATTTCTTGTTTCAGTGGAGTCCTAAGTAGTAGCCTGAGTATTTCCTCTGCAGTTCAGTTCTGCCTGCTTTCAGCTCTGTGGTTAATACATAATGGCACTTTCCTCTAACATTTTGCTTTTGTGCCTGTGTTTGTGCAGTACTCTGACTGTCAAAATGTCTGTCTGACTGCAATATGGAAGTTCATGTCTTAGTGTGAAAGTAATATTTATTATTCATTGTCTTTACACTGAAATGTCTCTGTATTTGTTGATCTTCATAAAGCATGTCAAACAGCTGATAATTTTTAAAAAATCACACTTTAAATAGTGCTTGTAACCTTAAACTGAAGGCTGATTGTGGCTTTCAGTTTTCTATCAGTGGAACCACCACGAACCACCCTTCTAATTAATGCCATTTCAAGCTGTTGTACAGTTTCACTCATAGAATTTGGCAAATTTTTCAAAGTCTTCTTCAGAGGACTTTGGATTGTTAACAGACTGAGGCATTTTAAAGAAATGTTACCACTTGTCACCATCTAAAACTGGAGTCTACAGTTGAGTTTTCCCATATGTATTTCATTGTTTTCCTAATCTGTTTTGAGATCAGTTTTGCAAGAATCAAGAGATACTGAGGCGGGGGGGAGGGGGCATGGATTTTTTTTAGGTGGCTCCCTCCAGAAGTTTTGACTGCAGATTTCATTGATGGTTAAGATATTTCTGGTCTGTCCTTAACTCTCCCTTTTCCTCCTAATTACGCTAGAGACAGAAGACTGTGTTAAAAACTGCATGAATAGTAATACCTACATATACAAGTATTGACTCAAGTGGTGAAATAATCCATAATCAGATTTCCTCCTGTAATGGTAATTCCTCTGTTAAAGGCAGGAAGATTGCTCCACCTGGGTAGGAAATAGAATAAACCTGTATTCTGGTTTAACATACTGTAAATAAGCAGGTAAAAGCAGAAAAAGAGAGAGGGGAAGAAAAAGTTACCACACCAGCAATTCTTTTGTAGTTATGGGATTACTAACATTTTAAATTCAAGTCAATTTTTGACTGCGATAAATTAGCCATCAGACTGGTAACTTCTGCTTACCTTATAGCACTCCTTCACATTTTTCCACACAACTGCGTATGCTTCCCTTATCATAGTCTGAGCTCTGAAAATTTATCTGCTCTCCACTGAATTTCAGTTTTGCATGATGTGAAAGGCAGATAGTTTTTTACTTAATTTCAGTGATTTGTCTGAAACATGGAAGACACTGAGTTACAACAATAAGGAGTTTTGTGGAGTGAGGATGAGATCACCTGGAGTGAAATCTGCATTTAAAATTTGTGTGGACAGGGATATGTTTTTAAGGACTATGCTTATTTACAACTCTCAATCCAGGCAAAAGTGCTAGAATAGGTATAGTTACACGATAAAGGAGATGTTTTGCTGATGCTGCTTGTTTCACTCAAGGAATCAGTATAAGTTATAAACTAGCAAGATCACTTTTTCTTCGCTGATACAAACTGTATTTACAATAGGCACACATATCAAACCTTTTGAGGATGGTTGTGCTGGCACAATATCTGTTGAAGTGGCTGCAAGAAGTGGAAAAGGCAAGAACCATACACCTGGGAAGTAACTAAATCTCTTACTGCTTATCTGAGCTTTCCAACCTTTTCACTAAGCGCTGTGTTCTGGATAATGCTCTGTTGCTATCTCATACTGCACATTCAGACTGGAGTTGTGTGCTTAGTTAGTCAGTGTAGTTAGCATGAAAATGTATTGGTAGCTTATAAGGTTTGTTAAGGTGTGTGTTCTAACAAATTTATTTCCAAAGACTCTCTCCTGGATATTCTTCAATATATCTCTATGAAAGGGTCCTCTTCCCCACAGTATCCTTTTTCTTTGTTGTGAATCATCCATGAATAACAGTAAAACTGTCTAGTCCAACCAATTCTGCAGAAAGAAAAAAAGGCTGGCTTCTTAAGACTGGTAATCAGTTGAACTACACCAAAATGTTGTTCACCCACTCAGGAGAGTCATTATGGAAATACATAAATAAGGCTTTACTCCTTGAGAGGGTTTTTTAGGATCAGTCTGGTGCAAACCTGCACGTAGTTCATAGGTTTCAGTCCAGAAGGACTTGATCCCACCCTGAGTATGTTTGTTTCAGATTCAAAGAACTATCAAAGAAATTATGAGCTCAATTTAAGTGGGTTTGACTTTACTGATAGCAACATCTTCCATATTCACTGAATTTGAAATTGCACAAAACTGTTGACCAAAATGCATCCCAACCCCTCTTGTTCTTTGAGCAATCTCAGCTACGTTTCCTTTGATAATTTCCTGAAGAAGCAGTTTAGCCTGGTTTCAGTATAAAAATACTCAGTTCTAGCTCTGAGTGAAAAGTGTTTTTCATGTATTCCCAAAGCTGCTTGTCTTTTTGGAATCTTTTTTTGGCCTTCCATGCAGTGACCAACCCTTTGGAAAGAAATTGGGACTTGACAGAGCAAGGCATATTTGCAACTTGAGCAACTCCTGTCTAAACCACATCTGTAAGCTTTTTGTAAATGAATTAAAATGCAGTTAGGCCTTTTACACCAGACTTGATGTGCTCCAGTTTTTCCAGCCAAATGGTCTTTAACTGTGTTTGAAAGATCTGTTCAAAGATAAATACTGCTGCTGGCCTTTTTTTTTTTTTTTCCCAGTGTTGATTTGCTTCTGCAGAAATACAATCATTAGGGGGTTTTCCCTTATCTTTTAGTTTTGACAAACAAACCAGAATTTGGATCAAATGACAATAATATGAGACATCTCTCCATATTCTGGCAATTTAAGTGTGATAATTATTTCTACCATTTGATAATGGCTTGTCTGGGATATCATGTTTAGCTTCTCTAAATATCTTGTTAATCCTGCAGTAATTGACTGTTGATGCTACAGTTAAGTGAATCCAGCCTGTTAACCAAGGTGGGGCTAAAATTGGTCCCCATGTGGAGCCTGTTTGCAGAGCACTGCACTTTCCCTACCTGGAGAAGCTTGTGCTGAATTCAAAAGTGTAACATTTGTCAGTTCTGACCTGTTCCTGTGTGCATTCTGGGCAGGCAGGGGCCAAAATATAGATTACTTTGGTTAAATAGTGCAGGTAGTTTTTCCATTTGAAAATGAATCATGTTTTCATCTGCATGCTGGTTAGTAGAAACGACAATGTGGAGTAAAAACAAATCAGTAATTTGATTTGTGTTTAAAATTGTAGGATTCAGCTGTTTATCACAAACTGAATTCTCTAATTTCTATTAATGACTATTAAAAGTTTTTATTTTCACTGGAACAAAAAAAAGTGGGAGAATGTAACTTGGGGCAAAACCTTAACAGCTGCAATCCTACAAAAAAACTCAACTTCGTGAAATGTACTCAGGCCTGGGACCTGCTGTGTGCAAGTAACCAGCAAAGCAGTCCTGATCCCTGCACACTACTTTATTGACATGACTGTCCCTGCCCCCCACACAAAGGTAGTGTTTTTTCCCTCTGCAGAAAGATTGTTTATGTCAGCAGCAAAGATGATGTGTGCTCTTTTGAGGCTGCATAACTAAAGGTCCTGTTAGTAATCCAATTTCAGAATAAAGACAGCTGAACAAAGAGTTATAACATCCAAAACAAGCAGAATAGCTCAAGTCCATGGACACAGGAATAACAAAATCTAATACACAAACCCTGGGAGGCAAAACACCTGAATCTGATGTCAGTCAGGGTGCAGGAGAACTCCTTGAGTTAAAGAAGATGCTAGGTACAAGTGAGGGGAAAACAAAGTGTCTAATAATAATATTGACGTTCACATGTGCTTTTTGCTTTACAAGCTTATACTTGACAAGAATGTTTATGGTTTACTTTGAAAAGTTCAGCTAACAAAACCTATGAAGACTTGATACTAAATTTCTGCCTAGATTTTGAGAACATGTTTTCAAGATTTCTCTCTTGCTCACGGAAGGGGCTGACCGATGTTACGGTCACTGTTTGTGCATAGGCAGATGAGCAAATGTACCTGCCTGACTTCCCTGTGTGACAGTTGTACCCATTAGCCTGCATTTGCTATCTCAGTATCTCTAGTGCCATATGTTCTTTTTCTTTAAACAAGCAGGTATGTAACAGTTAGGACAGATGTGAATAGCAAAACAGCGTAAGCAGAGGAATGATTTGGAACAAGACTCAAATGATTGATCTTGACACCAGTAGTCTTAACCAGTTCATGGCAGAACTGAATTAGCACGTGCTGTACAGTTTCTTTCACTATCTGTGTCAGTGGAAGGGTATCTTTAATCAATTTACAATTTTAGTTTCTATCTGTCAGCTTATGATTCATTAGTGTTTGTAATTACATCCCTTCTGAGCTTAACAACTTGTCTGTTGCTTACTAATACGCTTCAAGAGTGTTGCAGATTAGTTCTGTAGATGGCCTAGTCAGTCTCTACAGCAGAGAGGCTCATGCAACTGTTTTTATTTTGTTTAATTTAATTTCACCGGTACAGATTCATTGAGGTAAATACTTTTTCGAAATGCCTTAGAAAACAATAGTATTAAAAGCATCAAAAATAAACATGAAGGAATTAGCATTAAATTACACAGAAACGGCAGCTGGAAATGTAATTGTGTAAACAGCTCCTTTATAGCAAGAGTTACACAGATTGCATTCAAAAAATACCAAAGTGTGTCAGTAGATTGGAAGGGATAGGACATCTCCCTTTATGTATGCAGTGGAGAGATGTAGTTTCCCCTATCAGGGAGGAGTTCTTTGATTTTGATTTTGTCCTGAGTTCTGAAGTCTAGAAGGTTATTGTTTGTTTTGAGAAGAGCATCTGTGAAAATAGTGCCTACTATTATGTCCGATCATCTTCTTCCTTTTCCTTGTCAGCAATTTACCACATCTAGTTATGAAAAAACACAGCTCTTAAACATGAATAGGATTCTCATTATTTGCTAACTGCTTCTGATTTCTTTCTTCCCTAGCCTTTGTTGTTAATGAGAATTAGTTCACAATAGTTTCCTATTCTCATAATGTCTTTTAGAATAGGCAATCTTAAGATTAAGGAGGATAAACAAGGAACCTTAAAAAAAACCTTTTTAGAGTCGCTTATCAGAGTTTGATTCCCACATTGATAACATAAGCTAAGGATTTATGAGTCAAGCACAGTTCTGAACTGCATTCTCCAATACTGTTTTTAACCTGATTTGTTGCTACTGCATGTGTATTTACACTTCTGAAGGTATTAGGAGGAAATAGTGTATCATAAATAAGACATCAGAAGCCAGTTTTGCCTTAGCAAACCTTAGTAACCTTAGCATCTGTTCCTAGGAAGACAGAAGATAGTTCTACTGGCCCAATTCAACACAATTTTGAAACAGCAATCCTATGTAAGTTTGCTGGGGGAAAGTAGGGAAATCCCAGGTGAGCTGGGAAAACTCTAGAGCGAATTTACTATAGGATTCTCTCTTCTATAACCCACTTGACTTTCTGGGGTGGATCAAGTGAGTAAGCTCTGCACTGGTGTGTGCTGCTTGATGAGCTGCAGTGATTTAGTGGCCCACTCAAGTTCTACTGCCCACCATAGGAAGCACACGTATGTGGGACTGGGGCTGAAAGGCTGACACAAAGGTCTGTACCTTGTACTGTTCCCAGAAACCAAAGGCTTGTTTTGTGATGGAGAGGGCAACCTCAACATCTGTGGCCCAAGAAAAGTAGCTGGAATGTTTAACAGATAAAATCCTGTGCTTGCAGTAGTTGATGTCGGTTTTGCCATTCGTCTGAGCACGCTCAGGACTTCACCAGGGGAGTTGATTTTCTTGTCCTTGTTTCTCCCATTCCCTATCAGAGAGAAACTATTGAATAAATTCTCTGCAATTCATGTGCATTTTAATTTTGACATCATAGCTAATGACTCCTGACATGCATTTTATAATTCAACCTTTAGGTTTAAAATGCTGCCTTATATGCAAACGTGAGCTAAGCATATTATCAACAAGACCTGCGCATACCTCTTGTCTTTTGGCCATATAATCTCTATGCATCATCATGTTTCCTTCTTCACATCTATTAATTTTTTATGAGCTTCATTAGAACTGTAAAGCACAAGCTGTTTTCACATAGATGGTTTTTATGGTGACTAAACATTGGAGAAAAGAAAACAAATAATTGTCCCAATATACATGTTGCCTAGGATGAACAGATTGATTTAAAATGCACTGCTCCAGTGCTTTGTATAGGCATCAGGCTTGTATGATTCAGTTCTTATTTTCTGCCCTTCAGTTTGCTAATCCTGATTTTCCAGTGTGTCTTTTTTTTTTTTTTTTTTTTTAAACTACGCCTGTTTCCTTTTTAACTAATACATGAAGTTTATGTGTGTTGCTTTCGTTGTGGAGGTAAACGTTGAATAGAATCATGAGATAAGAATAATTAATGGGTCTTTTTTTAAGTTAATATTCCACATTTCAGAAAATTACTCTTCTTTTCTTCCACTTTTGATCTTAGATATCACATGTGACAAATGTATGAAACTTGCTATACTTGTAAGAATAAGAGCTAATGTTTAATGTCCATTTATGTCATTTTTATTTTCCAGTGTCAGTAAGCATGTGCACATACAAGTGCTTAATTTTACTCTGAGTTCCACTCTGTTCTTGGCTTCATACTTTGTAATAGGGATTTCAATGAACTTGACTGTGTGAAGCAGAGAACTAGCAGTAGTAAAAAACATGTATTTATTTCTGAATACTAGTAACATAATTTTGAAACCTTTCTGTCAAGCCTAACTTCCCTGAAGCTTGGTATTTGTTTTATCAATAACACAGTTTTTTACAATTTACATGTTCAGGTGTCTTTATGTTTGTCCAGTCACGTTTGCAGAGCTCTGAGTCTTTTAACTATTTGCTTAGCTTTTTAAGGCAGGGAAAGCAAAACTATGTATTATTACTTCACTGAGCAATGAGCCTTTGACTTAAATAACAATAATTACTGTTGCCATTTCCTTCTTAGGTTGCATCTTTGTATTTATTGTCAGATAGTGATGATTTCATGTCGTTTTTACAGTGCTATGCCCTTATCTTGAAATGTTGTACATGTTTAGAACCCACTTAGGTTTTAACCTTGTACAAATTGTCGTTTTCATCAAAACAGAATGTAATGTGGCATCTACTTGTCCACACACTTTTTATTTGTTCCCTGTCTTGTCTTTTTTTAAACCCAGAAATGTGCCACCTGCAAGTTCTGTCATGGTACTTTTAAACTCTTTTTTCAGAGACTGGATGAATGCATTAAACACCTTTAATTTTTTATATGATTTTTATTCCCTCCTCACATGTTAATAGTTTGTCATATTCAAAATTGTTCATTCTGTTTGTCTTCCCATTAAGCAGTTCCCAGGGGATGACAGCACAGTTTGCCACAGATCCCATGACTACCAAGTTTCTTTATAGTCTATTGCCAGACGGTTTGTCCAAGGCTCTTCAAAAGGGCAACTGAGTTACATGAACAAGCCTCACTTCAGACATGTCTTCTTTGACACCTTCAAAGAACTATGCTGGTTTACCTCTCTTGTATTTTCAGTTCCATGTTTTAAGGGTAACTGATCTGAAAGCCTTTAACCTGGGACTCAGCACACCTCAGGTGTTTCACTGTTAAAGAAAGCGGTGGGATTAAATAGCCAGCTAAACTCTGCGCACCGTGAAGGACAGTACTTGTTTCTGTTGCCAATGCTGAGTGCAAGTAATTTATATCCTCTAGAATTGTAAGGCACATGGTAAATGAAACTGGTGGAGCTTTAGTCTGGTGCTGGGACTGCCCATATTAAGAAATATTAATTGGTACACCTCTCCTTGAACAGGCTTTTCAAATATCTTGTTCATAAGACTCAAATTTCATGTCAACAACAAAAGCCTTGCAGGCAAAATAAAAGCAGGGGCTTCACTGATGTTCTAGTGCAAGTCAGCTGTCTGCCCCTGTGCTTTGTTTTTATAAATATGGTACAGGGCTTCACAATCAACAAGGTCAGTTTGAGAAAACAGATAAAGGAGACAGTACTGTCTGCCTGCTGTTTCCACTGTGCTGGATAGATGGACTCTGGTCATGTTGCCTGTGTGGGATTTCTTTTCTTTTTTTTTTTCTTCTCTTTTTTTTTT
>VXBX01003014.1:906969-919792 GCA_013400415.1 Scytalopus superciliaris
TTTTTTTTTTTTTTTTTAATTCATCATGCTCTGCTGTAGTCACATGCACAAAGGATGCTTTTAAACGAGTAATGAGTGCTTTCCTGTTTGGCAGTTGGCTAAACTGAACTTTGTGTCACATTTCTTTACGATTCACTCATACAAGACCTAAAATATTCAAGACTGGTAGGGGGGCAAAAAGCTCTGTCTGGCTCATGCTGTTTCTAGGAAAAGGGAGTCTTAGGGCAGAGAGGGGGGAACCCTGCAAAGACCTACAAATTATGCAGTGTTCTTTCTGCCCATGAATAGTTACTCTTGTGAGTGAAGTGAGGCTGTACTTTTGGACTCACAGACAAAGCAACTTTTGCTACAGCTGGCTTTTCTCCAAAGCACACTTTCTGTGATTGTTCATATACTTTTATTATTTTAAAAATATAGTAATAGCCTGAAAGTGATCTGAGGGCTTGAGTCAAACATCCAGTGTCCAGTTAGCCTTGACTGTAATTTTTTTGCAGATCATCTTCCTGGGCAGCAAGGCTCTATTGAGCCTCTCTAGCAGAGAGCATCTCTGTTTTAGCAGAAATTTTCTTTTCCAGCTTCTCATCTTTCTACTGAGCCTCATGCTTGCAAACAAAGAAGCAAAAAAATCAAATTCATATTTCAGACTGTTATTATTTGCCTGAAACTGCACCTTGTAAATAACAGTCTGAACTTATGGTTTCATCCTGAATTAAGAGCATTAATGTAATATACATGCTCACTTCTTCTGAGTATGTGGGCCTCTGTGACCTCAGAACCTATTTTGAAAAATCAGTTGGAAATATGTTAACTTGAATTTCTGAGGCCAGTGGAGGTCTAGTTCAGGGTACCACCTTGCTTGGCTGCAGTTGTGTTTCATCTTACAACATATTCCATATACGAATTGATATCTTTGTTGTTTAGCCTACCTGACTTTTGTGTGAGAATAAACCAATTTTGCTGCAGGTTTTATGAGAATTTGTTAATTTTGACTGTAAAAACACATGTGCAGTAAAATGTAATGAGATGACAAAATTTAGTGGCCTTTGTAGAAGACTTCTGATGTAATCTGTTTTTAACTACAGGGGGTTCCTATATCTATTAAAACAAACACATATTACAAGCTTTGCTAGTCATTTCTCAAGACATTTTAATTGCAAAGTCCAGTTTTTGTAGCTGTAAAAAAATGAAAAGATATCTCATGAAACATTGTAATAGCTTGTTAAAAGTGAAAATTGCAGTTCAACAATTTGAGGCAACTTAAAAAAAATATTTAAAAAAATATATTAAAGTTAAGAGGTCCTCTTGCACTTTGGTTTAAGAATTATCTCTTTGGTCTAAGAAGTATCTCTTTAGTGGCATCACCAGCAGAAGTTAAAAAGAAAATCTCTGGTCAGTGGGTCTCTGCAGTTATACTGGTCATGGATGTGGGAGGAAGTGCTGGGAGTAACAGAGTACTGAAAGGTTGTAAGCTAACACTGCTATTAAAAGTGCTTAGGAAATTACATTCTTGTTTTAAGAGCTGTAAGTTTAAGATCCCTATTTGGACACTTAATATGGTCCCACCTCTTCTCTGGGTTACTTGTCAAGGACTAAGGGAAGATCACTAACAGACTAACAGTACTGAAGCTTCACATTCAGATGCCCATTGATACCCCCTTTCAAGTGAGACACTGACCTTGTTCCCATTGGCAGGGGCTGGGGTGTATGGCTTTTAACTTGATCTGCTGTAAAATCCAGGAACTGTTGTTGGTGCCCAGGTAAGGGGACTGGGCTTCAGTGGATGGGATGGTGCTTGAGATCTCTGGCAGTGCTGGTTTCTGTGAAGTAGGCTGGTGGATTAGGGATTGCACAAGGCAGGAGAAGCTTGTGAGGGATAAAATCAATCTGGTTTTGGCATATTGGTGAGGACTGGTGGGACTGTTAGAGCATGCATTATAGCTTGTAGGTGCAACTAGAACTTAACCCATCACTGCCACTGCAAACCAAACACCTTCCAGGAGTTTGTATGAACTGGAATTATGGGATGCTCCATAAATGGTTCATTACACCCATGAAGAGGAAAAGAGATTTTGAAATCAAGTCCTTAAAAGATTCCCATTCTACAGTAGCAGAGTTTCATTACTTAGTAATTTGTATCCAGGGAAAGTTGGTGTTTTGTTGTTTGGTTTGAGTTCTGGGGTTTTTTTCTTTGTTCATTTGTTTTGTTTCAAGTGTAGTCAGGAAGAGGCTGAGCTGACCAGGGACAGACCTTATTCCTGGTCATAGCCAGCAATCTTTATTATTGGTTTATACCATATGCTGTAACTAGTATTGTAGTACTGAAATTGTTTCAGTGGTTACAAAGATAGTTTTATCACTCAGTCTTTGTGAATTTAAAGTGGTTATCGGAGCATTTTTTAATTAATCCTACACCAGCAGGTACATTGGATCTCAATTTTAGGTGTATTTCTAACAAAGGCAGGATTGTTAGGGCTTGTCTTACCCATCATGAGACTGGTTTTGGGTCCTTACCCTTTTGTTGGGTTTTAACAATTCAGGCTGAAATTTAACAAAGTAGGCATCTAAAACTGAAGGAAAAGGAAAAAGTATGAGTAAGGAAAGAAGGAATATGGGAGTTTGTCTGTATTTACATAAAACTGTATACGTATTCCAGAGAGCAAACTAGGCTATGGTTTATGACCAAAAAAAATTTATTGACCTTTTTCCTCTAGATAGAGTGTTTCCCATTTGGCAAGATAGTGGCCTTTGAGTAGCAAAGTCATTAAGATTCTTTTGCCATTAAAAAAAGAAAATCTACAGAGTTGGCTAAGTTGATGTGCAGCTGAATAACTGTGGTTTGCAAGTACTCACAAGGGATCTCCTTGGCTTTAGAAGAGAAAAATCTCAGAAGACCTCCTCGTGGCTGACCGTGTTTGAACCGCTCCCAGCTTTGACTACTAACCAGCATGTTCAGGCGCCGGCTCGACTTAGCAGCTGAGCAAGCAATGACCCGGCAGCACCAGTGAAGCCAGAGCTCTTTGGCAGCTATTACAGTTCACACTGTAAACAGAAATTGGTCATATTATCAGTGTCTAGTCATAATGCTTTGGATTTCAGACACATACTGTATCTATCAGAAAAATCACAGCATCTACCTTTGCATATTCCTTGTCCTATGGTACCTGTCAGGATATTTGTGTGTTCTGCTATCAAAAGTGTGTGATATTTTCCACTTGAAAAAATGCGGAAGCTGAGAGATGGCTGAGGTGGACCATTTTGGGTATGTTACTATCAAACTGATCTAATTTAAATTGACTACAACTAATAAGTTGTGTGAAATGGAATACTAATTTACAAGTAGTGCAGTAGTACACAGCCAAAGTGTTCAGTTACATGATTTTTTTTTGCTTGTTCTTCATAGTTAATTTTTCTAGTATGAGCAAGCGGTAAAACCTGAAGCTATACTGTAAGCAATAAAGATGTTGGAATTTACTTCAATAACATGAAACAGCATCTCAATTTTTCTTCTAAAGATTAAATATTTGTGGTGCTATTTATTCCACCGGTTCCCTGTTTGCTCCTTGAGCTAACTGGTTAGAAGTGTGCACACAGAGTGGCTGTGGCTGGTATTCTTACACAAGCAGCAAGGGTTAGCTCAGGTATTGTCTGTGTTCTGGCTTGACCTGCAGTTACTGAAGTGTCAGTTAAATGTAAATGTGGTCCATCTTCTTTCTGAACTACAGTAACTGCTCAGAATAAGGTGGAATAAGGCTTGTATCCTCAGCTTTTGGCCAAATATCCAAAGTGGACTTGTGGTTTTGTACATAAATCTTCCCAAGTTCAGTCATCACCAGTGAGACTTGAATTTGTTTGTAACTGAAAATGTAATTACTCTTTGTGGGGAAAAAACCACCATAGGTAACTTAGACATATGTGAAAATACCATGGTCTAATTAAAATAAAACCCTTGGAGTTGGGCAGTTAATGTTCTGAATTGTTGCTTTCATTCCTGAATTGACCCAGGCTTTTCTTCAGCCTGCTGCAGGGGTTAGCAGGTTTGGGAATTGAGCATCCTCCTGTGCCAGGGCCTATTGGGAGCTCATTTCTTTGTGGTCCTTGGTAGACAAGTGGTTCTTAAACTGGGACATGGCAGCTGTGCAGGGGAATAATGGGACAGCTCATAAAACATAAGACTGTTTCACTTCCCACTGCCCACGCACTGCCATTTTTCACCCACTTTTTTCCTGTTCTCTCCAGAGCCAATCTGCAGGTCTGGTCTGTCTTGTGTGCTGTTTCCAAACACAATTTAAACAGTGCCCTCCTACTTCTTGTGTCCATTCCTGTCCAGGGTTGTAGTGCATGGGAATCGTGCTCTCACTCTATCCATCCCTTCTTATATTTAGTCTTACATTTCTTGCACATTTTTTTTGTTAAGCTGTTGGCTTACCCATTTGTGTTTACCATGTCTTAAGCAAGGTAACAAACAGCTAATCTTTTTCTTGTAGCCATTGTCACTGGCTTCTTCTGTCTTGTTCTGAGTGTACTTTACTATTAATAGCCAAAGCATTCCTTAATATGGAGTTTTAAGTTGAACAAGCTAAACGCAGAGCTGCTGAGTCCCCATGGTGCAAGTTGTGAGCTAGCACATGGTTACGTAATATTTTGGACATTTTTTATAGTAATTTAGAATGCTATATGATTTCATCAGATTTAGGCACTATCTTAATATTTCATGAGGCAGTTTTTTGTATGATCCTCATTCTTTCCACCACTACTTTAATGCTAGGTACAGAGGAGCTGTTTTATTGAGGTTAAGGTATTTGCTGTTATTACCTATTACTATTTGGTTAGTGCTCATGTCTAAATCAGAATGCCCGTTGTGCTAAGCACTGTGCAAACATCTTTGAAGAGACAGTCTCTGCTCCAAAGAGTGGAGCAGATTTATACTTTAGTTCTTTCACCTTACTGCTTAATGCTGCTTTTTTAGCACTTCATTACACTTATCTAATGGATATCTATGCCACTTGTGCTTCTCTGTAGTAATTGTAGTGATAATTAGGTAGCCAATTTTTATCTGGATCAAATGCAAGTTCCTAAAGAATTTAAAAAAAAAGAATCCAGTATATCATCAAATTGGACAAAGACACTGAAAGACTCTAGTGTCCAATGAGATGCTGCTGGGTGGTCCTGTCTAAAAAAGGAATGTTCCCTGTGTTTTAAAGGTTTGTTTAGAATTGGGAATTAATTATTTATATGTATAAATAATTATATAACTAACTTGCCTGCATGTGTGTTAGGATTGGGATTGCTGTGGTTTCATTTCTACATATGTGGAAGATTAAGGTTTGATCTTAAGTTTCTGAGCTGATGTTGCCTATCCAAACCCTGGAAGGGGCTTCTCTGACCCCTGTAAGGTGCATCTGATGAAGTAAGCACATTGGAAATACTTTTTCCATTGCCTAGGACAGATGAAAATACTCTGTGAACTCAAGAGACCATTGGTTTGATCCACTGTAGTTTCTCATCTTTTCTAAAGGACATTTTTAGTAAAGACCTTATGACTTCCAGTCATAGAATGTCTGGAACACAGCAGTATCAGTTGTAAGAGATTACAGTTGTCTTTATTAATTGCTCTGTTGTCACCTCTTGTTAATGCAGTGCCTGTACTTCTGTCTACTCTTTCTCCCTCACCTTAGTCCACAGGGGCCCGGGTTGTGGGTTTTGCTGGTTGTTTTTTTCAATCAGTATCTACATGTAGAAACTTGTTAGTCAGGAACCTGTCTGATAGAAAGTTGTCATTTGTTTCATCATGATACCTGTAGTAATGTTTGCTGTAAATCATGTAACATTCTCCTAGTTTCCCCTTATGAAGCCCTTATACCTCTTTTAACGCATCCCTTTTATCTTACAAAGCTGTTCATTTTGGCTTACCCATGTTGTGTTTTGCTATACTTTTTTGATTCCTAGATTTTTACAGGATGAAATACATTTTTGCTTTACAAGGCTTCCTTAAACATACCTTCTCTATTAGTTTATTTCACTCTGTAATAGCGGGGGCTTAGTCTGTACTCCATAAAAGCTTTGAGATACTACCTTTTATAAATACTGCAGTGAACTAGACTATTTCACTTTAAACCTTTGATTGCTTGATCGCAGGTTTCAGCTTTGAACCGTCTTTTCCCTATTTAATCATCTGGCTCAGGTTTCTGGACTGGTGCTGGAGTTGTCTGCAGTCACTGCTCCAGGTGTCAAACAGGCTGCAGAGTTGAGCATGTTCCCAGCACATTCATGTATAGGGAAGTCCACTTAAAAAGGAAGATTTTTAGCCTTTGCCACTTTGTTGTTGTTTATTCTCTAGCGTTCAGTAGTGCATTTACTTGGGCAAGAATTTGCAATGAATTTTTAGAATCCTTGTTTTATTTTCTGCTAACGGAATCTGTGCTGGTTTTTCAGCTGCCTTGCAGGAACTTCTCCTGTCAGATTAGCATGGTCTAGTGGTCTGCATCCAGGCTGGGCAAAGAGCCTTTAATCCCACATCTGATGTTGTGTGTATTGATCCTCTCCTCTTCAGGATGCTATGGATGACTGTGAATGCATGTCCTTAATGACTGGCATTATCCTCCTCTAGAGCAGTTCCTCTATCCTTTCAAGACCCTGGTCTATAGATGTGAAAATCCTCTTTCTATGTTGATGTCCATAACCATTCTTTCCTTCCTGGTCTTTTTGTCATTATTTAGCCTGAAAGGTTGTTCAGGGAGTGGGGATAGTCTTGGCAGCAGAAATGTGTCAGAAGGGACAGAAATTTTTACGTAGACTTACCAGTGAGTAGCCTCAGTATCCCTCACCCTGGCAGCAAATAGATGCATTTTCACTGTAACTTTAGACAATAAATAGTCTTTCTGGCATTCTAACCTGAGTATTTTCCCCAAGGGATTAGTTCACTACCTTAGATTCCCTCTTTGTGAAGCTAGGATGATGTTCTCTTCACAGGATTAGGTGAGGATTAGCTAGTGTTTATCAGCGACTTGCAGATAAAAGAATTGCTTTGTTTACATGTATGTCTTTTAGACTGCATGGTCTTGATCACTTGGTGTACTCAACTGCGTTTGGTATTCATCTGCTTTAGGATACTGTTGCAAAATAATTGTTACAGACAGTTATTAAGGTGTGCATATTTTTAGATGTGAATCCTGCCTCTAAAACTGAAGCATTTTGCAGTTTGGAAATGTACTGTCCTATTCTCTTTTTTTATTATTATTAATGTTATTGTTGCTCTCTTTAAAATGTGTTGTATTAGTGTTGATACTAAGGATTTTTGTGGTAATGCTGGAAATGTCAACATTATTTCTGGCCTAATGACTGTAAATACTGTACAAATTTATCCACGGAGGGAAACACAATGCCATCCTTCAAGAGTTACCTTGTGATACAATGTCTGCTGTTACCTTTCCACACCAAATATCCCTAGTTCATGGGTTATAGTAGCTGGAACCTGAAGTTCACACTGTTTTTTCTTCATCTTGTATAATTTCTGAAAATAAGGGGTTTGCAGCAGCTGGAATCAGCTAACAGTCTTGCGGAAAATACATCTTGTTCTTCCCTAGTGATACTGGCTCTGTGGGGCTTTCTTAGTAACATGAACAGATATGACTCAGAAGACAGAGGGAGAACAACTATGTTGTGTAGGAAGTTAAAAAATGGGTTTTTTACTGTTTTCTTTTGGCCAACACCACAGTCAAGCTGCACTGCCTGCCTTTTTTTTTTTTTCTTTTTTTTTTTTTTTCCTTCTTGACAGCCAGTAAAACTGGAGCTGGTATCCTGAATTGATCTCAACAGTCAACACAAAATCCAAGAGAGAACAAATGAGATGTTCTCAACAGCATGTGAAATTTTGAAATGCTGTAATTTCTAGTTTTCATAGCACCAAACTGCAGGTTGCGAATGCAGCTTGTTTTATATTGCAGTAGACAAGACTACATGGGGTATTGCATAAAGATATTTGAATTGGGCCGAATTTGGACAATTCAGCTTTTGGAGGCCTTTCTTACTTGGAGAAGCTCTAATCAGGAAGAAAATGTAGTATAAACTTGTTCTCAGAAAACACAGGACCAAAAGTATGAAGGGGGAGGTGGGGGTACTTGATAAAATCCTGCCTTCTTGGAGCCCAGGTAATTACCCATTCTCCCTTCTCATTAAACACACAGCACCCTCAAGTCTGTTCCTTGTTCCCTTTGTCCCTGTTCCCTGGGTTTCTCTTGCTCTTGAGGGTTCTCCTCATCTCTTCCTCCACCCTCATGTTTTCAAAATTACCACAGTCTGTTCCCCTTAGAGAAAATTTCCTAACTGCAAACTTGTCCTTTCTTTCAAGCCTTTCAAGTAACCGGCTCCTTCGAGAAAACATTCCTGTGTTAATTTCCCTGAGATTTTTGTGCATGCCATCTTGTTTTTGAACTTTCATTGCACTTTTTTCAAGTTCTGTATGGAAGGACCCCGTTCTTATGTGTTTGTGAAAGGCCATTTATATAGTCCCCAGATAGTAAGTAGCCAGGCACAGTCAGTATGCACTAAATGCATCTCTGTAGCCTTTCACAAATCTTATCTTTGATATCTTATCTAACTTTTTACTCTAATTTCTCTTGGTTTTGGCCCTCCTAGACTAATATGAAAGTGCTTTTCAATGTATAGGAGAGAAGTTATATTGTGTAAAATACGCTTAAGACAGTGCATTAAAAATGAAAAGGTCATATCGGTAGAGGTTGTGTAAATGCTAAATGTTGTGTAAGAGATTGAGCCTCCCTATCACTAAAATTGTTTACAGTATTTTCCACTAACTTCAGTAGGAACAGGAGCTAATCCAAAATGGTTCTAAGAATGGAGAATTTTATTTTCCATCTGCTTGGATAGCATCTTACTGTGTGTTTTACAGTAATATTTGATGTTCTGATGTCCATTTTGCTTCTTCTTATCCAGATGTTCTGGGAACATGAAAGAAATAGACGTGGTTCCTATTTAGATAGGATGTTTGTTCAGTGCTTTTTTATAAACTGCTTCTTTTCCACAGGCAGTGAAACAGTCTCTCTGTCCCTGTGAAACACTCTGCAGAGTTAACCGGGCTTGAAGTCTTGGGAAATCCTATGGGTCCCTTGCTGCCCTGCCTCTTCCTTTCTTGTTCTCTTCTCCTTGGTACATGCTCTCTTCCATTTTGGCTTCCAAAGATGAAAATCCTACCCCGATAATGTCTTGTGTTGGATAAACCGTAGGCTCCGTTGGTCATGTCAGGTTGTATTCTAGTAATTTTCCCAGAAATTGCCCGGAGGAGTTGCACACAACTCATTTGAAATGGTTTCCTATTTGTGTTTCTTACTAATGCTGTGGGATTGTTTAAGTATTCAAATTACCCGGTTTTGTTTTTGTTTTTTTTTTTTTAATTTTTAAATCATCCTTTTGCACTGCTGTGACAGATTTGCTGTACAAAATTGGTGCTAAAATCTGGTTCCGCGTGTCATTAGGACTGTATTACTTCCTCTGTCGTCCCAGTCCTCCGCCTGGTGTATTCGCAGGAGGCTGGGAAGACTCATGCTGCAGTTGGGCGCAGGATCGGGGAACTGTTCCAGCGTGTGGCATCCATGCTGTGCTGTCTGTCTGGCGTTCTCACCCGCCCACCGCTCCCTCGCCGCCTCGCCCGGGCCCATTCGCCTTTTCAGTGGCTGAGATAAGATGTCAATGAGAGGGGCGGGAGGGTTAGCAAAGCTGCCTGAGGAATTGATTCTTGTCTGCCTCTCTGAGCAGTCTGTCTGCGCAGCAGCACATGATACGGTTTTGCACAATACCCCTCTAATGCCCTAGTCAGCAGCTTCCAAGGGAAAACAGTATTGGAAAAAAAAATAAATGATAGCAGTCCTCTGCGAGCTGCAGTGAGTGCATGGACTAGAGCTAAATTTGGAAAGCTAAAGCTTATTTCATGCAAGATTATTAGAATTATTTGGGTTTCCAAAGGCATGCTCACACACACGTACGTGTCACTGGCCAGCTTTTCCACGTGACTCAGCTAGATCCAAATGCAGTTATTTATAGATGGCAAGAGCAGGGATGGCATTATCTCGTAGCAATCCAGTCTTGAAATTATAGCACTAGTGTGCAGGGAGAGCAGTCCAGATGCCCTCTGTGAGAATTTAGTCAGGCTGCTCTTCTGCAAATGTCCATAAGATGAGGTATTCACAAACAATCCTTTCCTTCTTCCCTAATTTCTGTTTTCAGACAGAGAAAAGAAAGGTATTGAAAAATCGTTCTGGGCTATGATTACTGCTGGCTTCTTCCCTAGATGCTTGTAAAAAGCATTTAGCCACATTCATTGTTATACCTCTCCCCTATTCCATAGATAACCTATTTCTACCTATGTAAAATGATAAACATTCCCCTGAAGACAAGGAAACAGCAATTTCTAATCTATCTGAAGCTAATGTTCATAGTTAGATTTTTAAATAAAAGTCTCTTGTTCCAAACCTCCGTGTGCTTGCAGCTCAGCTGATTGAACTGAGGTGTGTACATGTGCACTGGAGTCTTCAGATACCGCCTGTGCAAAGGAACAGCTGCCTGATTTCCGCCTCTGCAGAGTGCCACAGCCTTGGTGCTGGGGCCAGACTCAGAGCCACAGCAGGGGTTTCATCTAGCTGAGGGGAAAACACAAAACCAAATACATGTCTGGGAAAAAAGTAAGAATAAAAATAAATTAAAAAAAAATAAAGTTGAAAAAGAAAAAAAAAGAAAATAAAAAACCCAGATTAAAAAAGGAAAGAAAAAACAGAAAAAACCTGCTCAGGTTTACAGGATGGTCATACAAAGAAATGCTTCAGCACAGCTGGGAGCACACAAGCTACATCAGGGTATGGGCACAGATAGCAGAAGACAGGGCTACCAGAAGTCGGTACTGCTGCTGAATACTTTGTATCTTGAAACTACAACTAAAATAATCTGAAGATCAGGGTAGAGTTATTTAGATGTTTCTTAGTTTACACCAACTTGAGTTTTCTGTGTGGCCCTAATTGTAACAGAGCGTAGATGATTCTCTAGTTTTGCTTTATTGGTATTAAATAAAATAAACAGTGCCTGTGGAGTGTTAAAGGGTATCAGAATGTCTTAACAGGAGTATCCACAGCTCCTGAACTTTACTTCTTTAATATAACCATGTTTGAGGTGAGAAACGTTCATTAGCACAATGGACACAGCTAGAAGAAATGTAACTTTCAAGATACAAGCCCTTCTCTTGTTTACATTAGGTACCAAGTTTCCAGTGCAGCTTGGGAACAATTATTTGGCATTTGACTTTGGTATATTAATTGCATGTTAATTAGGCAGTTCTCAGGAAAAGGTGATTGGTACCAAAGGAACAGAGCAGGTTGATATTAAAGGAAGATGACAAGGTTTCTGGGGTTGGTGGGACACAGAGGGGAAAAAGAAAAATAATGATTCTGATAAAAAACTAATTCATTAAGTGGGCAGTGAGATGGGAAACATTGCTGCCTGGAAACTGCAGTGCATGCACACATCCTTCTGTATTGTTTGAACAGAAATCAGATAAGTTAAAAACTGCTGTAGACTGAGTTTCTCTTTCCTGATGTCCTTAACTGTTTCCATGTTCAGCACATAGGGATTATTTTACATAGTTGTAATTTTTCTTTCAGAATTAAGAATGAGATGGAATGATAAGGGTAGAGTGCTTTCAGCTTAGTTCTGTTCAAACAGAAAGTTTGCATAGTATGAAAAATGGTCATGAAACCCCCAGCTTTGAAAACTAATGTCTTTTTCCTTCAGCAGTTATAAAGAAGTTGGCAAGGTTTGTATTACTCTAACTGTAAAAAAAAAAATAAAATTATTCTGAGGACACCTGATAAAACATTATTTTCCTATAAAAATACAAAATAATGTAAAATTAAAGCAAATAGCGAGACTGCAGAACCAAGGAGCGAAAGTTCCTAAAATATCTTTTGGTCCTTCTGAATTTTGGCTGTGCAATGTTAACTTTGGAAACACGTTTCTGCTATAAATTTTAGTTGTGTGGTTTTTGTAATTTTTTGTTCCCTCCTTGAAAGCCTCTCCAGATGTTTTACAGTTGTTGTTTGAAAATGTTCCATGGCAGGCACAGAGACTGTGGGCACAGAGCAGTAACCCCTTGATGTGGTGGTTGTGGTTTTTCCTTGCAAAGAGAGGAAGGTGTATGATCCTCTCTGTTCTGGGACTCGTTCTGTCACAAATGGTGTGACCTTCAGCACATCACCTGCTCTCAGTTTCTTTCATCTTTAAAACGTAGCCAGAAAGCCATGTAGCTGGATGGCCGCTTCAGAAGTCTCTGCAGGAGCTCCCCACACTGTAGCTGAAATGTCTTTTTGGAATAATTATGAATACAAGCCAGATTTAAAAACTTGTCCATTGCAGACTGTTTGAAATTGCTCTGTTCACAATCATAGATTTCATGTGATTGTAAAAGACTACAAGAAGTCATCTATGCAATGCCCCCTTGCCTGAAGAATCAGTTCTCCCTAGATCTTTTTCTGACCTTTTCTCTGCATCCCCATTCATGGAAATTCCTCAGCTTACCCCTTAGGGTATTTAGGAGCATTAGGATGCTCCTAATATCTAACCTGTGTCTTCTTTTATCTCTTTATATATTGGTGTTTCTGCTGTAGATATGATTAATGCTTTGTTTCTCAGTAAATCAGAATACTGCTGTCAGTCAAACAGCAAACCCATCAAAAAGCCCTAATCTTTTGCTTGCAGGTTATATTGATAGCCTTTTTTTTTTTTTTTTTTTTTTTCCCTAAAAAACTCTATTTTTTTTTCTCCTCCT
>VXBX01003014.1:919797-968959 GCA_013400415.1 Scytalopus superciliaris
TTTTTTTTCCCCTAATAAATCTGATTACTTTTCTCCTCCTGTGGTTGTACGTTGTGGTGGGGTAGAGAGAAAGGAGAACTCTGCATCTTTCAGCCCTGGCTTCCACTCATGCAGCTGAGGCCAGTTGAGTGTACTTCAGCAGCACAGCACAGCTCTGCTTATGAGAATTTCTCAGAGATCGTTCTCACCCAGCTGCTGGGAAGATGCGCTGTGTCGTACTTTGTGCTTGTCCCTGCTGGGTATCATTTCACATCATTTCTCCAGCTTTTCAAGATGATTTCAGCAACAAATTTCTGCAGTGAACTGATGCTTCTTTCCAGCTTGTGCCCTCTGTAAATTGACCCAGGACATGTTCTAGCCCTTTATCCATCTGCATCACAAATATCCATAAATGAATCATTCAGTAGTTTTAGACCCAGAGCAAACTTCTGCAAAAACTCATCTGATAATGCTTATTTCTTGTATTGACTGTTGGTTTAATAGTTTTGTAAGTTTAAGTTTGCAGCTGTGTTGTGTTGTATTCAGCTAGACCTTATTTCCCTTGTATATTTGTAAGAATGTCACATAAAGCCTCACTAAAATCAAGGTCTATGCTCAACGTCTATTATCTGTCAATGTAAACAAAGTACACAAGTGTGACATGATTTGTTCCTGACAAATTTTCATTGTTACCAATTTTTTTACTTTCCTCTTGGTACTTTTGAATAATTTGGGTTATTTTTCCATGATAGGAAGCTGGACCTCCAATTATATATTTACTCATTTCTTTTTCAATGATAGACACTAGATTTTCCCCTTTCCAGACTTGCGTTGTCGTACTGATTGTGCATGGCTTCCCTGTGTTCAAACTCTTGTTAAATTCATCTGTTGGATTTCTTCCTAGCACTTTTAAACGTTAGTGGTGGTGTTAGCTCAGGAGTTGTTTACAGTAGTATTTGGAGGGCTAAGGTTGGATTATCCGAAACTGAGCTTCTCACCTATAGGTCACTGGTCTGACTGTAGCCAAAGATGAGTTCAAGTGTGTCAGTTCCGTTTTTCAGATGCCTGTGTTATATGTGAAATCTGCTGATGAATAGAACTGGCATTACAAAATAAAAGCGTACAGCAGTAATGAAAGACATTGTTGTTTGAAATCTAAGCAGTGAAACCAATAATTGGATGAGTAAGAAAACAGGCAGTCTAATACTATTGGAGTGCATTTCCTTTGCAAAGCCTTATTCAAGATTCACTTGCTGGTGGCCTTTCACGAGCTTTGTCTTTTCTTTATATAATGGGCCGTGTATTCAGATGTAGCAACTTGGCTAGAGCTAACCCTAAATGAGATGCTTACGTATTTTATCTGGATCTCTGCAGAATGTTTTGTGTTTGCCAAATTGAGCCATTGTTGCTATGTTTTGTAATGTATTACTTCAAAGTTAATGTAGTGAATCTGGTAAGATGTTCTGCCACGTTTTGGCAAGTGTAGAAGAAAATTAGGGAATTCCACTGAAGTCATGGGGTAAGGATAGCAGTATTCAAATCTGTGTCTCCAGCATGTAGCATTCCAATTGGCAAGAGCTCTGGGGGAAGCCTATATATATGTATGTGTGTGTGTGTGTGTCCTAAGAGGTGTTTGTGAAGAGCTAAAGATATGCCAAGGTGAGCTGAACTTACTAAAGACCAGACTTTGTAGATGCTGTCACTCTCATGAAGCAGTCTTGAAAGCACATGCTAGATAACTCTCAGGTTTGTACTAAGGGTTTTATTGAATAAAGCCTCTGTTAATTAATGTGATACTACATTCAGTTTAATTAGGCATGCCCCATGTTATCTATTTACCTACAAACCTGCCTGTTTTTTGTTTTTTTAATGATAATACATAACTGCATGATAGATCCTACTGGGGCAAAGCCGGCTATTTCTGCAGGACTTGGCTGTAGATACAGTAATGAAGGAGGCATTAGTGATAAAGGACATTACTTGGATATTAAGGATAGAAATGTGTGTCATACCCTGTTTCCCAGTGTTGAACCAGGGCTGTTGAATTTGTGTTCCTGTTGCAATTAGCAGGGCAGTTCCTGCCTCCAAAAGTAGGGTTTGAGCCAGCTGCCCCGTTTGCTCTGCTGGCCAGTTCAGTTCCATGCAGTTCTCTGTGCAGTTGCTGGGACTAACACTTTGAATCTCTGTGTGTTTGGAGGTGGTACTCCTTACTACTCTGCTAGTGGAGCAAGTCTGTGTTGGTCTTTTTCAGATAAAATCAGTCCATTTAATCCAACTTGTTTACTTGGACTGTTTAAGCTAACATCACTGATTTTGCCTGATGGAGAACAGCAATTACAGTCTTCAGCTGCTGCAAAAAACCAGCCAGCTGGGGTGTAAACCTCCCAGGATGAGGTGGAAGCGAACACCTGGGAATAAGCACTGGCTCTGTGCCCTGGGCCCCTGTGTGTGAAGTGGGCATGTGCTGACAGCCAGAGAGGTGGGCCAGTGAGGAGATGTGGACTCCTTGGGAACTGCTGTGAGTCCGTGCTGAACAGCCAGACTGGTGAGAAATTAATGGTTCTGCTTTGTAACTGGCTTTATATATACTCCTTTTGTGCTCTCAGCATTGAGACACACACAGAGCAGAAGCTTGTGTAGTGACAGGGGTGGGGCTCATCTGTGGCAGTGTTTAGGGCATGTAGCGGTACCTCAAGGGACCGAAGAGGAAGGACGAACACGTGTACTCTGAATTTCTCCTAATGGTTAGTTACATCCTGTTTCCTTTGTGGCCTTGCTTTCCTGCCGTGACCAACTGTCTCACAGGTTAGCTAGCCATTGCCAGGCTCTGCTGGAGTGTGTGAGGAGGAGAGCTGCAGGAAAATCAATCCTTGAAATAGTTGGGGATGACTGGTTTCTCCCTCTCTCTCCATTTCCTAGCTCCTTAAAAGCAAGATGGCTTTTAAAACACTAGGAAAACATCCGATTTTCAGTTTCACAAAATTCTGAGCAAAGATTCCATCCTTTTAATGCAATTAACATTACTTTTCTAATACTATTAGCACATTGAGCATTAGGTAGTTAACATTTTCAATGTATTTTTCAAATATGATAGAGTCTCCATTTTTCTGTGTAAAAAGAGTAACTCTCCTAAATAACCAAGACAATAGTTATTTCCTCTTCTCTCCATCTCTTCTCATTGCTGCTTCCTGTCCCTCCCCACCAAATTACCTCAGTGGATGTTTTATATATTTAGATTGCATTCTATACAGAATAGAGTAGCTCTGTACTCTACTTATCTGGAATTCTCCATGTAAAAAAAACAATACGAATTTATTTCTAAATGCAATATAAAATTAATGGATATAATTGGTGAAAAATGATGTCTTTTCTTACTTACGCTGTAAATATCTGTTCAGCCAAATGCATTTCCTTATGGCACGTGAAGCCAAGCTAGCGAGATGGTGCTGAACAGATAGTTCTCCAAATCAAACTCCTCCTTTTTTTCTAATATTTTCATTGCAGTGAATAAGAAATACGGGTCTGCCAGTCTGCCTATTGAACTATCTGCTGCAGCTTAACTGCAGCAAGGAAGCGGTAATCCTATTGTGCTCTTCCAGCAGTCTCCCGGGAAGCAGAAGGCACTGAAATTACTGAGCTGTTGTCCTATCCCCTCCTCACCTGTCTTTGTGGCTGTAAATATAGTGTCTGCCTGTAAATAACAGTTTGCTGCACCTTTAAGCATGTTCCCTAACAAGAGGCAGCGATTTACTGAGGTGATAAGCTGTAACTGATACTAGGGTATCATAATAGGTAAATAGATTAGCACTACACTTCTCTGTATTTTGCTTTCTAGGGAGCCGAGTAGCTCATGCACTCAGAGGTGCTTACTGTGGCACTGTGCACCCTGCCGAGTGAAACCAGTCAGTTACAGGGTTGCATCTCTCAGAGCTGGTGTGGATGCAGCTAATGAAATGCATTAGTGAATCTATGGGGTACTATTGATCACATACCCTGTTTTCTTTCCCCTTTCTGGTCCCTGGCTCAAAAAGGGCTGTAATGGGCTGTACCAGTGTTCAGTGCCATGGCTATAAAATGTCCTTTGAGCTGCGTCATCAGCATCCATCATGTAATATTTGCAGGTATGCCAACATCATTTCTTGTGAAGAAATAATAAGTGGCGTGGCTAGCCTGAGCATGATCCATGGTTTTTCCCAGCTCGAGCTCCTTGGTTTTCCTAACGGAAGGGCCCAGCACTTACAAAGCATTTGTGATGCTACTGCTCAGTGATGGGCCCTCATGGCTATGAGGGATGGGAAGGTGCCACGGAGTGGGCAGTGGAGGCCTTTGTTTCTGTACTGCCTGGCAGGTTCTCAGCACAAAAGGGCCCTTACAGGAAAGGAACAGTACCAGGGGATGTGGCCGGTCCTAATAATTGTGTCGCAAATCTTGTGATATTTGGCATGTTCTTAAAGACTTGGCTCCTAGAGACAGGGGATTAAATAACAATTGCTTCCTTTCTCTTTCAAGCAAGGCTTAGCTCTGTGGTTGCAGAGAAATGCCTGAAATGTGACTGAAGCTGAAGAGCAAAAAAATCTTTGCCTTCCAGCCTTCTTTCCCCTCCTTGTCCCCAGGATCCCAGTGTGGATACATTGCGATGTCTTATGATTTTTTCAATGAAAGCATTTAAAACTATTGGAAGCATCCAGAAGGACATAAAGTGTGGCCAATTCTGGGTGTGTGGGAGTATTTATGAGTATTTTAAGGAGAGTTTGGTCACATTCTGTGCTGAGACACACTCTTGCCATGTCTGGTCCTCTTCAGAGAATGGAGAGACAAAATCGGGACTGGATAGCAGCAAGCTGAATATCTCTGAACAGATTTTTTTCTCTTGCTTCCTTAGGGAATCCCCTTGGGCTAGTTGTAAGTGAAATTTCTCTTATTTTTAAGTCCGTGTTTCTCCTCTTCACAAATGTGAATGATGAGGATACTCGTTTCTGTGTTTGTTTTTTAACGCAGTCCTCATTAGCAAATCAGTATTGATTTATTCTATGAAAATAGATCAGTGCTAAAAGTAAAATGCAATCCCATTAAGAATGATACAGGTTTTGCAAATGGAGAAAAGTAGGTCAAATATTGCACCAGTCATCCCAGAGTGTATCCCTTTAAGCCAAATAAATGTGTGAATACACTTAAACTGTCAGTACGTCATTTGATTGCCATTATTATGCATCTTTTGGCATGAACTGGCAGAGCCCTCTGTGACTGAACAGCAGTTGAAAATGTTGATTTTGGTGTATTAACCAGGTTGTATTTACACTTGGGCTGCATATAAGGGTGCATGGTGCTGGTTTTGCACTTTCAAGGATTCTTCCTTTGCAACAGTTGAGTTCAACTTAAACAGGAAAACCACATCATTGTATGCAAGGGACATTGTAGCAATGCAGCAGAGGAACACGATTTAAATCTGATCATTAAACTGCCGCAGCAAGAGGCTGTGAGAGACGGTGTGGATGGTCCATCTGCAAAATCTGTGCTCCTGTTGTACAAGGAGGAGGGGCGGAGGGGGAGAAAAAGCAGCTGCTTGGCTGTGCTATGAGAGGGTGAGACTGACTGTTGGCACCATCTGTAGCTGTCCTTTGTGCTTCCTGCTTTATCTGTTCATTATAGTATGATACTGAATTTCTCGTGCTTTGAGTGTAAATGAGTTGAGATACGCCTAATACTGTCAGCATAAAAAGCAGTAACTAAGTACACTAAAGATGAATAGTGTAATCTGTAAATTCATTTTGAGTTTGTTTCATCTTGCTTGAATAGCCCAGGAAGTGATGTTCTCCAGAAGCCAGCTGTACCAGATGTGTGTTGGCGGGGTATATGTTCATCTTAGCAAGCAGAGAGCAGAGCAGTGGAGGTGGATGGAGCAGGAGAGAAGGGAGGCCGCCCTGTGTTTTCCAGCAGGGGAGAGCAGACTCCTATAGAGGGTTCTGGCTTCTGCTGAGTGGGATAGAGTAGTACTAGTAACTCCTAAGGTGGCTACAAACAGCTTTGTTTTCATTCTGTGCACAAGCACCAACGCAGGGAAGAGAATGATTATTATACATGGTACATGAGTTGAAATGTCTCGGGGGAGGAAAGGTTGAACCTCTCCATAATGAGTGCTGTGATAGGGATGAGTAAATTTGCTAGGATTTTTACCTGCAGTCTCTTAGTTTCAAAAAACGAGTCCTCTCCAGTTAACTCACAGAATTAAACTGTCCAGCTTATCTTGAGGACCTCTTTGTTCTTTGACAGTTTACATTTCACCTTTATAAATGCTCACCAAAGCAATGCTATCTCATTGGCATATTCCTTTTCTGGGAGTTACTCTGGTTTTTTTCCAAGCAGGTTTGGTTTTTGTTTGTAGAT
Organism: Scytalopus superciliaris; assembly: GCA_013400415.1. Taxonomy (NCBI): domain Eukaryota; kingdom Metazoa; phylum Chordata; class Aves; order Passeriformes; family Rhinocryptidae; genus Scytalopus; species Scytalopus superciliaris. Next base: position 926,161 of record VXBX01003014.1, read on the forward strand.
TCATGCCCTCAGATCCATTGGGTTGTTGCTTTTTATCTTACTTGTCAAGCACACATAGGTGTGCAGAAGGAGCAACTCCCTTCTCCCATCATAGCCTTGTGTAAGATGGATGATTTTGTAGTAATTACAGTCGGCTGTGAAAGTGCTCAGCATCCACTATTACTCTGTGACGGCTGTCTTAAGTGTTCAGCAGAACACTTTGTTCCTGTTTCTCCGAGCTCAAGTGACTGTGGTGCAAGGGAAGAAACCCTGTGAGGCAGGAATTTGTATCTCCAGGTGGCTGGAAAAGGGGGAGGGGGGCCTTTGTCACTGGCACATTAGTAATGATATGCCAGGGATAAAAGGTGAGTATAATTTGATCAAATGCTTGTTGACAGATTCCTTGGCTAATAGAGAAGCGGCTTCGACTGACACTCGTTGCTGGTATATTTCACAGAGCTCGGGGGAATGCTTTTTGTAGGCTACATGTGAGGCTGACAATTTCCAAGTGACCATATTTAGTTACATAAAGAAATGGTGTCCCTTTTTGTCACAGCAGGGCTCTAAAATGCCTCCCTAAACACTGTTCTTGACCATCCACTTGATAAATGCCAAAAGTTACTACCTCTTCTTTGTCCAAATGTGTGATTAATTCACAGGAATGGCCCAGGCTCTAAGTATTTTTCTTGTGTGGCCATTTAACTTGAGAAAATCCAATTGTTTCTCGCACTGAGAAATCATATTTGTGGGTGTTTTTAGTAAAGCAGGTTCCTTTTTCTCCCCTACCAATATGACTTTACGATTAATCTCTTTGGAATTTGTTCTGTGTGAACAGTATGTGTGAGTAGCTACTGGAAAAAGTAGGTGGTGTACCCTGAAATGATAGTTTGCTACTGCTTATGATTATGTTATTTGGTGAAAAGACAACCATTAGAAAATTTTAAAATGAAAATAGAAGCCTAAGTTTTAGAGAATTCTGCACTTGTCTCTTTTAAACAAGCAAGCCTAAAATTACATCTAGAGCTCTTCTACACTAAACCGCTGTGGCAGCTTGGGTTTTGAGTAGTCTTCTGGTTCTCACCTACTTGTGCAATCTGTTGATTTGTGTTCAGTTCATAACACCTCAGGAAGGCACTTAGTTAAAAATTAAACATGAAGCATTTTCTTGTTCTGAGGGTTTTGTAAAGCATCCTTTAAAGAGGAAAAAACCCCAAGCACTTCCACTTGAGAACATTTCCTTCAACTGCAGGATTTTTCAATTATTCTGCACTTCATTCCAGTGAAACTCCTCACTGTGTCATCATACCTGGCTGACTTTTTACTGGGGCCACTTCTGATGCTGGAATTACATAGGCAGCTTTGAGGCTCAGTCAGGTGTTGCTGGAGTCTTCAGTGGGTGTCTTGGCTGGGTGAACTCATGGGAGCCAGGTTTCACCCACAGTCACTTTCTGGGGCTCTGCTTACTTGCAGGGTAGGTGGTTTCTGTAACAGGACCTAGTCTTTTCTGGGTGTGGGTGCATAAGAGAGAGACCATGTTTTTAGGAATAGTGACCCCTTTCATGTCTTCAGAAGGAGCTGCAAGCTCTTCTTCCCTCTAAGACATCTCTGCATCTTCATAGTTCATAAGCGTGATTTTCCTGTAAGCACAGAATTACCCTCATTGACTACGAGATTAGGCACATAATGGAAATACACATTTAGGGGTTGTGCTGGGTCAAATATAGATTTAAGTGCCTAACTTTGTATCCATGCATCATTCTTCTGTTTATCTATTCAAGACCGGTAGCTCATAGCAGTTTTGGAAATTAATTCCTGCACATGGGTTTCTCTCCAATTAATCTTTTGGAAAAAAACAGCCCAACAGAAAAGAGGTCTTCTTTTTCTTTTCTCCCCTCTGTAAATGATGTCTTCTCTATGTTTTTGTTAAGTTTCTATTAGTGTGAAATGAATTTTTCTGAATCTTTTTTCACTCGTAGCAGCAGTCCCATGTCCTTGTGCCTCATCCATTCTTCATCTGTATGCTGCTTAGCTCAGACAAGTTCTCTCGTGCCTCCTGGGCAGTGCAGAATGTTTGTAACTTGTGTAAAAACATTATAATGATAGTGTAGGACAATTACAGACTCAGTTTGATAGGATAATAATGTGAGTGGTGGTTCGTGGACAAGCTTTTCACTCCTGGGGTTTGTCTGTTCGGACTGTGGCTCCTGTCACAGTGGCTTGCACCTGCACTCGACTGTGCCGGTCCTTCAGATGTGTGCTCACTGTGATTTTGTTCTGTTTGCACAGCACTGCTTTCATCGTGGTGTGAGGAGCTGGGACGGCTCTTGCTGCTTCGCCACCAGAAAAGCCGGCAGAACGATCCTCCAGGGAAGCTACCCATGCAACCCCCCATGAACTCTATGAGCTCCATGAAACCCACCCTCTCTCATAGGTGAGTCTGGGCCCACTCCGCAGCAGTGCTGATTTGTACAGATGCATCCCATGACAGATCTGTTAACTGAAATGTTTGTTACCATTGACAGAGGTAGCTACACTGTTTCATGCACTGCTGGGTATCTGTAACTACAGCAAGTACTAAATAAAGTCAGATTTTGTCTTTACCATTGCCCAGTGCATAGTGAAGTGACATGTCCATATTAAATCTGTGCTCAGTTCAAGTGGGCTTGCTTTCAGACTTCAAGTTATGCTCTAGAGATAAACTTCGACATCATGTCTCTCATCAGACACTTGCCTGATGTGTATTTAAATACAACTGGCTTTTCTTGATGTGGAAAATATTTCACTGATGTTCCGTGTTTTAATTATTGTTGGAATGCATTGCATACAAAGCAGCTGAACAGTGGGTGTAGCCATAGACTGGAGAATGTCCTGTACCATCTTACATTAGGTAAGGATCACAAAGCACTTATGTTAATTTAGAGAAAATGTGAACATTAAACTATAAGAAGCTGAAGCCTTTGATTGCCAAATTAGGAGGAGGACTATTTGTATTTCTTGTCTGCAGAGCCTGGGTCAAGGCAAAAGCTGGAGATTTGGTGTAGACAGGGATAAGAATTAATTTCATGCTCTTTGTTTCTGGAAGTTTTTTCCAAGGCCTTTTTTTCCCTCAGCATCACATTAAAGAAATCACAGATAGCATAAATTTGGTTTAGTGTAGAGTATTTTTGTTAGTAAAGGATTATAAGAGAGTGGATGAGGCTAAATTCTTTGTACCTAGGTTCCGTGGTAGCATAAGTAACTTGAACTTTTGTGTTAGAATGGAGCTTAGGGACATCTTTGTACACACATTTGCATGGGTGAATTTGTCTGAAAACCACTTTTGGTTTTTGGGTCTGATTCTTTTTCATTATTTTTGTTGCATATATGGGAAAATCATGCAATCACTATGCCATTTATTTTAGCCCTTGAGATCAGAGCCCTTTTTTGTAGTGCAATTAATATAATATCATTGACTTTTCAGAGTACCTGGATTGCTTCTTTTTTCAGTTGCTTATGAAATGACCAATTGTAAACACACACAACAAAAACAAACAGAAAACTTGATGTTTTAAAATAATTTTACACTTGGAAGAAGCTTTTCAGAACACAAAGTGAAATTAGTGGTCAGTCTGCAGAGAAAGTGTGGTTCCATGTATATGCTGTCTTAGGTGTAGTTTTTAGATACCTGATTCTCATTTGACCACTTAGCTTCTGTTCCCCTAGAGTCTAAAGTAAGACTATCTTGCAGGGACTGTGTGCTACATTACTAAGCACAGCTCACTTCGTCCATGGCAGTTTTCCACTGAAACTGTCATATCTCAAAAAATAAATGCTTTCTTCTGCTAAACCTAAATACCAGCATTCCCAGCAATATTGAGTTGCCCGATATCCTGCCCAGTTTCAAGCAGTTCCTACTGGGGAAGACAGTGGGAGTAATTTCTAAATTACTGCTCTTTAGCATGAGATGCCCTTCTAGAAACAGAATTTCTGTGGCATAACTTCTTATCTACAATAGCTGATCAGCCTCTTAGGGATTTGTAGTACCTGCATTGCTCCTTTCATATGTGCTGTTGTCTTGTCTGTAATTTAGCCATAACCTTGACTGCCAAAATCTCTCAGGTGGTACATTAGAATGAAACATCCTGTGGCTCTCCAACTTCTTTTTCCACCTGGAACTGTTTATTTTCATGGATGTTTTATCATCAATCCGTAAGACAGAAAAGTGAAGTATGGGGTGAAGAAGAATTGACTTTTCTATTTCATTAGAAAATGAAAAGCCATTGTGTGATGACGCTGTTGATGAAGCATCATTTGTATTTGCATTAGATTACATTTGGGTTAAAAGCTTAGTACTCAAGTTCACAATATCTTATCTCTAATTCACAAGGCTTTTCTGTTAATTCAAAAAAAATTATGCTTTGTATTTCCTACAAAAAAATTAATGTCGCCAGCTACTTGAAGTTTTATAAAATAACTAGAACAACAAAATAATTAGAACAACCAAGAGCGTATTTGAGAATCTTACTTAACAGAGGCAATGTAGGATATATGTAAACTATTGATTATCACTAGACACAAATAAATCCTTCCCCCATCATCAAGACAATCTTTAGTACTTCACACAGAGCTTTCTCTGCTGTTCCTTTTACTAGCAACAAAATTGCGCAGAATTCTAGTCAGGGACTAGAATCCTGATGTATCTGGCACTACAGAAGCAGCTGTTTAGTCTCAAAGTTGAAACAGTGCTCAGCTATTTAAAATAAATTCTGTCCCAATAACGTATCACAAGAATCTAAATTTGAGGATTCATATTTAGTAAACTATGGGTACTTACACTAGAGGGAATTCAGGTCTGGCCTATTTTTAAGGATAATCTTTAATTTTTAAGAAGTTATTTGAATTATGGGAGACAACTAAAGTATACTGATCAAGGAGGGCTTTGATAGTGTTACTCTTGGTCAAATGCAGAGAACAGAATAGAAGCCACACAAGGATGTGCACACATGCAACAAATGCTTTCAGAATAGGCACTATATTGTGCTAATTTCTTTCTAAATTTAGTTTTTCATTAACAGAATGATCAAGTGTTGCATATAGAACAAAAAAATCAGCTAAATACCTGCTGTTTAATGTAGGGCAGTTTGCTGGACTGCACACTCCTGTGTTTTATGAACAGAATGAGCACCGGATTCTCAAAAAGAACTCCCCAATCTTACTTTTTCTTTTAAAGTCAGTGCAGTGTAATAGTTAGCTCAGAATTGAATGTGAGATTTTTATTTACTTTAGTTTTAGACTTTACTAATTTATGTAGCTAAACTTCACTCCTGTATTGAAGGACCAGTGTAAGATCTATGTTTCTCCGTCATCCTATATAACTTCTAATTAAAGTCCTACTTAATAAATTTGTGGGGAACTTAAGGAAAGCCGTTAAGTCTTGGGACTAGCTGTTCTGCACAGGAGTGATATTTCATGTTTTCTAGCTTGCAGGGGGTAATGTAACTTACCACTTGTGCTGTAGTTTTCCAGTCTGACATAATGTCTGTAATAACAGATACTACTGAAGGTGGCTGATTTTTTACTTTTCAATGAATTTAAAGTCTTTGGAAAATGTTGTTATGTAAGTTCAAATAATGTCATTACACACCTTCCTTTGCTTTGATGAAGTTCCTATTTAACACTGTATTGCATTAAGTTGTGGACCTTTACACATGGATCAAATTCAGTCTTGACTGAAATGGGTACAGTTTCAATCAATCCCAGTGGGAATTGTACCCTAGTTCATTTTCAGGTCCATCTGACCCAGGCAAGCCCTAGGGGCCTTCTCATTCCTTGCACAGCTTGTAGTAAAACTTACTTTGTCAATGAAACTACCTGGAAATAGACAGCTGTTACTTGCAGTTTGGTGTGTTGTCGTGAGCATCTGTAGAATTCTTTCTGTCTTCAGTCTTCCTCAAAATTTTGGTCTTCTGTATTAATTGCCAAGCTGTCTTGCAATTAGTGACCAAAGGGTGGTAATGTCTGTATAGGGCAGTCAAGACTGATGAAATATAGGAAGATAAAATTATTTTTATCACAAATTACTTAGTGCCAGAGGTTTAAAGAAAATTGAACAGTAGATCAAATTAAGTAGTAATTCAATATTATGGTAGGTGCTTTATTCATTATCATTACTGTTTCATGTTCAGGCAATTGTCATAAATACCTTTTATTGGTTAGACCTGCTTTACAAGGGTGCTTGTTTTTAGTACTTGTTTTGTTCTTTTTTTCTTCCAATTTAAGCTCTATTAAGAGCTGAACTTTCAAACATTGGTAAGAGCTCTTGGAAAAGAATGGTGAAAATTCACTCTGTGACTTTTTACTGGGCAGTTGAGACTGGCTTTGCATTGTTAAGAATCAGGACTAAACTGGTTGTAACATACCAGTAGAAAGTGTCAGAATTTCTGTAAAGGCAGTTGCCTTTTCAATTTTGCCATCACAGGCGGTTTTGACCAACAGTGATAGTCACTTTAAAAAATGTCTGAATGAGAAAAACGGTTAAAGTGAAAGGTCAGGTGCGGCATATACACCCTTCTATGAAAACAAGCACAGTGTGCATGTTTTATACATCAGTTTGAAGTAGGGGATTGCTTTGTTATGTCATGTGGCTGTGGCATACAGGGACAAGTTTTGCAAAAGAATTCATAACTCTTTAGGTGAAAGGTAGGATTGTTTCAAAGCCTTTTCATATTTCTGTCTGTGAAATTGTGAAATAAATATAATTAGGGACTGAACAGATGGTAAATCCTAATATAAGAGAATATACCCTGTAAAGGTTTAATTCTGATTCTGCAAGAGCAGTTTCACTGTTTCTTCTGTTTTCCTTTCTGTCAAGAAATGTTAAAATTCACCATCAGGACAAAATAAGGGAAAAGTTCACAATCAAGAAATTTTTTCCTCTGCCTGTTGTATATACTAGACAAAGTTTTAGTTTGTTATGCATTTTAATTAAAAAGTGCAAGCAGATATTTTTATAAATTCTGACAAAAACTAGACAAATACTATTAAGATATGCCTGCTGACTGAGGCAAAATCTGACCTTCTCAGGCTTTGTGGTGCCTATGTTAGTTTTTAAAATAGGATAACAGCTTTGAATAGACAGGTATCACTTCTATGTTTGGGCCATATTGAACATTCAATTCTTGGAAGTGTCTGGTTGACTGTGATTTACAGTTTCATGATAATCACAGTGGTATCATGCTCTTTTGCATGAGGTCTGCTCCCAGAAGCAGATGATTTCTGCTGGGTCTACATGATTGTCCTCTGAGCATAATGGGAAGGTTCCCTCTATCACTTGTTCTCCATGAAACCAACACATTTCTGGTGGCATTGGAGTTAAAAATCATTCCGCTGTTGCAGCACTCCTGATTTTTAACCATTTTGGCTGTCAGCATGATAACTGCATGGCGACACTGAAAGCTATACTTTGCCTAGCTCTCTGTTGCAAAACTCATTAAAATCATTGTGAGTCTTTTAACTGGATTGAGTACCTTTGGATAGGGAACATCAGAACTAGGTCAGTGCCATTCAACCTCTGCAGCATCGGGTCCACGTGCGAGGTTTAGCAGTCCTTTCCATGCACAGAAGGGCTGGGGGAGGGACAGCCCGTGGTTCAGCACAGGGTGAGTTCAGTGAGTAGCTGTTTTCTGGGTACCCACGCTGTTAGCATCGCACTCCAGCCTGCCTGCCAGGAGGTGACATGGCTTCTAAGCAGGGAGGGAGTTTACAGTCTGGCAACGTTTTCAGTTTTCAGTGGAGTGAAAAAAAAAAAATTGTTCACATAAATTATGGCAAATACCTTGTCTTTTTAAAATATTTTTGATCTTTTGGGATAATTTGGCAACAAGAAAACAAATGCATATTTTGTCTAAACTCTGATATTTTTCTTGGTGCCTTTTCTTCACATATATCTGTTAATCATTCACTTCGATGAAAATGTCACCCTCCACAGGATTTCCCTTTAAATAGATGAGAAAAGGAGAGAATTTCCTATGCTAAATTTTGTCAGTTTTTATATTCCTGATGTTGCCATGCACTTGGGTTCTCAAATCTCTCAGAATCACAATGGGAAGAAAAGGAAATAGCTATTACTATTTGCAGTGATGGAGGGTTTTTCTAATGGTTTCCCTAAAATGAAAAGGGTTAGCAATTCGTGCTAAGACACTCCTGACTGGTTTTCGCTAGAGATGACAACAAAGCCCGCTCCACAGACAGAACACATCAGCAACCTGGGCAGATGGGTCGGTGACATTAATTAGATACTGGCAGTGCCTTTAGCAGGAATCGGTTGTTTCTTCCCATGAAAGGGCTGTTCCAGGGATGAGGAACAGCGCACCATCCGGTGCACCTTCTTGAATGTCCTCATCTCCACCGAGCCGGGAATGCGCGGAAGGTACCGCAGCCTGTTGGTGCTCTCGGTTCCCACTTACCGCGTCAGGGGGATGCGAAGTGGCGGTCTGTTTGCCCGTGTCACCCACCGTGTCACCGGCAGCGTTTCCAGCCTGCTCTGACAGGCAGAGTGCGGGCACGGCTCGCTCGGGGACACGCTTCCCAGCCCTGCCCTGTGTGTGCGGATCGCAGCCGTGCCTCACCGGCCCGGCTCGCTGCCCCTGAGTTGCGGCGGTGCTGTGCTGCCCCCTCCTCCCTCTCGCCCTCCCTTCCCGCCGTGCCTCTCGAAGAAAGCGGGTTTTTTTCTGTTGTCGGGGAGCGTAAATCAGCTTCATCTAAAATCTCGGAAGTGCAAGTCCATCACATCTTCCTCCGAGCCGCCTGCTACACCTTGCGTGAGTCAGACTGCAGAGCTCCCGGTGCCCTTCTCGCTGTGCGGGGCTGCTCGTGGTTCCCCCTGTCTCAGAGGCAAAAGCACAAGTGGAATCTGCTCACGCTCTCAGCGGTTCCTTCCCCGGTTGTTGTAGCAGTCGCTGACCTCCAGGCACTATGAATAAACAGCAAAGCTGGGAACAAAAGGAGTCTTCTGGCTGCCATTATCTCACATTAACATAGCAGACGCGCTGCGGTGTGAACAATGCGAGTCTCATTCGCCGATAATCAGCGAGTACCCAGGCATTTGGATTACCAAGGCAACAGGCAATGGTAGAATACTGGGTGGGTGTGTTTTTTATTGTAAAGGAGCAGTCGGATATGGAAACCCAGGTATATTGATAAAGCAGAGCAGAAGGAATGCCTGGTGGCAGGGGGGGGACTAAGGGCTCGGGGTTGCATTCCGACACACGTGAGATAAATAAGACATGGATGAAGCAGGTCTGTGCTGTGAGATGCAATAAAGATTAAACTGCATTTGTCAAGCTGAAAGCGATCATAAGATAATTTCAGCATTTTGAAAAAGGTAACAGGTGGCATGTTAATAACAGGGCTGTTACCGGTGGATTTTTTAACTGTAATCTGGGCTGTAGTAATGCATTGCATGGTCTACTTGTGTGACAATAGAACTGGGTGTGATGCTTTAATCTTTTTTCCTTTGATCAGATGGATGCTGTAGTCCCCATGTCAGACAATGTAACCCCTTCTGCTTCTTCTGAGGCAGCAGTGGGTCTCAGTAACATTTTTGTTTCTTACCTACATAGCTGTGATCATTTGTTCCACATGTGCAGAAATAAGTTGTTTTATCTCTGTATCTTTGCATGTGCACACATGTGTGCATGGACGTATATGAAATCTGTAGTGTAGCAGGACTGTGTGTGCATGCAGGGGAGATGTGGGTGTTTGCAGGTTCAAAAACTTATGAATTAATCTAATTATTTGGCCTGATGCATTTTTCTAATTTTAGGAGTTTAATTCAGATGTTTGAGCTTGCTGAGCAGAGTGATACTTGCAGGCATGGCTCTAACTGATGACACTGTGTGTAGAGTAAGGCACCAAGAAGCACAGCAGCAAGAGTGTCACAGACTGATCTGTAGCAACCCAATGTGAAATGGAAGGCAGCGTTCCCGCCTTGTGCAGTCGTAAGTCATCCAGGCCTCACAGGCCTTGTCAAGAACTATAAAGAAAAAGTTAAGGGCTTTCAGCTTCCAGAGGTGCTTTGTATCACCTGCTGAACTGCCAGCTCGATTTTGCCGTCTCAGTGTCCAAGCAAGCAGCTGTATTGTGCATATGTGTGTGGCTAGATGAATGCTTATTATAAATGTGTGTGTGGATATTTAAAAGAGCAGAGGCAGGGAGTGATAGCCACCTGCTTAGCTGCAGGTGCCATCCAAACCACCGAGCTGATAAATGGCTTGCTGATTTCACCTTTTGACTGCTTCACCTGCATCTGTTCACCTAAAATGGGTTCAGAGTGCTACTGTGTTCTTACAGGGTTTGCAAGAAAACAGCCTCCTCCTTTTTACAGTGAATTGTGAAATTTCTAACTGCTTTCAGTATTCCTTTTTGCAGTACAGGCAACATCCAGTACTGAAACAGCACTTGAGGTAATTCTTTCCTGATAGGTAAAGACTAGATATGGACCTTCAGTGCTTTTGGAGTTGAGAGAATCAAAGCTTTCCAAAGGGTTAAGACAACATGTTCATCTAGTTGTAAAGAGTGGAGGGAAGCAACAGACTTGAGAAATCGTTATGGGATACATTTTGGAACTGTATTTTCTCTGTAAGATCTAAATATTTGTAGTCATGCCTTTAAGAAGTAGAGGAGGGGGGAAAGTATTGCAGAATGCTTCCAAATTGGCTTTTTAAACTTTAACATTACATAAAAATACCCAGTAATTTGGATGGGATTGCATTTTAGGTGGGTTTTTTTAGTGAAATAGAGGATACAGTCTTAATTTATGCCAATACAATTTAAACTTCTTCAAATAATAATGCTAAATAGAGGAATATGTTTGAGGAAAGTATGAATCACATAGACAACATCAGTCAAAAGTGAATTCCTGCTAGCCATTCATAGTATTAGTATACAGACTGACTACACCACTCTCTTTGTTCCTCTTATCTTGAATGTAAACAGCTTAGGATACCTGTGCACAGCATCAGCTTTTAGTTTGCTTCATGTCAGTGTGTGAAACACAGAGGTACTTATTTTTTGTTTCCTTTACAATATATCCTCATATTTCCTTGCTGACTGTGAGTGGTCCTCATGTCCTTTCTACGTGGGTGTCTCCTTGCTCTGCCATATTCCTCCATGTGAACAGAGGCCAAATTGCATAGACTGGTTTACACAGTCTACAGAAAACATGGCACAAAAGGTCAAGGGACAACTTGGTCAAATTTTGTAGGTGTTTTTTTAACAGTAATGTGTTTAATAGTATTCTGTCGACTAAAAACAAATTTTAAGTGTTCGAGTTGAAGCACTTTGGTCAAACACTGTAGGCGTATGAAGGTGGTGCGTGTATCTCAGATGGGGAGGTGTTAGCTTTGCTCCCTTGGGAAAAAAAAAAACCTGAATGAAATTTGAGAAGTCAGTTGTTTCCTTCTATATTTCTGTTTCTGTTTTTTGGGGGTTTGTTTGTTTGTTTTTAAAGAAAACAAAGGCAGATCTCCAAAATGTTTTTGATTGCCAGTAAGTGAAAACAAATTTTGGTTTTCAGTTGTCACAGTGGGTTTTTTTCAAATTAATAGTCAAGGCCAAGAACATTTTCAGCAGAACTTTGAATAAAAAGAAAAAAAATCCATTTGATCTGTCACTTAAGAATATGTTGTGGAGGATTCCTAGCCTATGAAATTGTTAGGTTTGCATGGTGCAGTGCAAGTACTGAATTTGAACTGCCTTTTTGGTATGAAACACTACAGTGCTCCAGAAAGGACTTAAACTAATTTTTTCCCAATTTTTTTTCCCAATTTCTAGTGTTAGGTTCACGGTGGTGCCCTAATCAAGAAGATTGCAGACTGAATTATTAAAATATTAATAGTTAAAGCCATGTGAGTGGTGTTCACTCAGGAAATCCAAGTAAAACGAAAACTAAACCTGAATGAAAGAAGTTGAGCTGCCTAACTTATGAGACAATATGGGCATGGAACGCATGTATTGGTGCTGCACTTACCCTGTTTTTATTGCCTGTCCTGACTCTGAGATTGGTGATATTTTTCAGCTGCAGATGCATGAGGTTTTGGGGGGAAAAGAGGGGAGCAAGGAGCCTTGTTTGAAAATGTTTATGGCTTCGTTTGTATTAAAGTAGTGTCACCTAGAGGCTCCAACCAAGAATACAGCCAAGGGGTGCTGAGCACCCTGAGCACATACATGCCCAGAGGCAGAGCAAGGGTGCAGACACAGAGAGAGGACAGGAGCAGATCAGGAGCTCCACTTTTGAGCTGTATTTTGACTATTCTGATTTTTGGCCATGTGTAATTGCAAAGGAGTGTTTGACTTGTGTAAATCTTTGACACCTCAGTCCCTATCATGAGGTGCTCTCCTTTCTAGGTGTCCATGGGTGACAAAAGATGACATGGTAGAAATGACGGTCAATGTTACAATTACCTGCCCATCTTGGTGTCAGCTGAGAAAGTTGTGAGACAGTTGGTAGATTGAAAGGATGGTGTGAACTCTGTGGGTGTCAGCTGTCCCATCAGGTGGGATGACTCTGCTTCAGAAACATTAAAGACCCCTGCAAAACTGTAAACCTGGCTTGAGGGTAAGCAACAGAAACTAGCCACTGGAAGCCCAGTTGTGGGAAACTTGATGCCCATGCTTCAAGTGAAAAGGTTTTTTGAGAAAGTCACCCTCTGGTGTTTTTCTGCAGTAGCTAGTAGATTTTCAGTGTTTAAAACAGAGATAGATGCTTTATAAAGACACCTGGCCTTCCCAGCAAGGGATGTAGAAAATCACCAGGAAGGTATAATTCTAGTTTTCACCCTCTTCGACAACATGTAAAGTACCAATCCTCTAGGGATACCTGTTTCATTAAACTATCTGAATCTCTTCTTCCTCAAGCAATGAAGACATGTAGACAGAGTATCAGCTACATGTACAGTTGCCTTAGTGATGACATAAACCTATTTAAAATACAGCAAGTAATGCTGCAAATCATGTATAATCTACAGTAATTCACTAGTATTAATTTACAGAGGTCACTTGTTACTGAGCAACTTTTATTAGACTGAGCTGTCAGACTGTGTCTGCTACAAAGTCTGTAACTATTCCTGAGAGGCTGGGTGTCTGCCTGGTTCTGTTTCCCTTGTACTGGGATTAAGAGAAGCAGTTTAGACCGAACTACCAGGGTACCTCTCCAACAGGGATGTTGTTTTACTGATGGTTTCAGCACATTTGCCAGTAGCTAAGAAATCTTTCCTCATTGTTTGATTGTAGTTTCACTATATTGTAGTTTGGGAGGTAATTTCCTTCCATATCTTCCTCTTTGCTCTATGGCTTTTTCTGCTGTTTGGCCTCTAATGCTGACCAGTAGTATGTATAGGTTCATTAGCACTATTATAAATTTAGTCAATACTCTTTTAGTGGACTCCAGCTGAGCCCAAACTGACTCACTGCCCTCCAGGGTGCAGTGAGAAACTTAATTACCCTTGTACCATTCAAGAGGAACAATGTCATGGGCAGCATTTTGCTTTGGCTGAAGAGGTTGAAGCTTCTTTCTCTATTGGCTGCCATTTTCAAGTTTAAAGAAAAGGATTTCATGATAATTCACAGCTCTGTATAATAACAGTGGAAAGCCACTGCTCTTTGCAAATGAGAATTGGATTGGTCACGTTTCATTATGGTACTTACATGGATTTTCCTTTGATGGTGGGGGTATTCCTTTGGGTTGTTTTAAGCACAGAAACACAAGTTGCAAGAGTGAAGTGGAAGGACAAGTAATCCTCTAGTTGAGTGGCATGTATTTCAGCATCTCCTACTGCTTGAAACCAAAGAAACCTTCATGTGATGGAGGAAGACTGGGTATTATATGCAGTGGGGTAAAAGTCGTACTGTGACATGGATGTAATTGGTGATGGGCCCGAGTATCATCCTGGGGAATGCAAACAATGAAATTGCCGTGTATTTCTTATGGGGTACCTAAGGTGAAATTTGAAGGATGAGGTCTAGGACAGTAAGTATATATGAGGGTATACCCATTCATGTTCTGCAAGGCACATCTATTGCTATTTCAGTGTTGCTACAATTTCTGATATTAATAATGTCTGCCATTTAAAGCTAAGTCCTGTGTTGAGTAATGTGAGAATCGTGTAATTCAATGTGCACAATGAATATTTCTCAACGAGTCTGTACCTGGTTTCTTTTTCTGGCTTTTTTGTGTTGGACTGGAGACTTTCATCGGATGTCAACAGCATGGTTTCTTGAGGTGTCACCCATTTTAACTGTAATAGAGTAAAATTGAGTGATTTACTCAGTATTTATAATTAAAATTGAAGTGATTGTATAGTCTTTGAGAACCCAGTGTAGCCTTCCATTGTACCAATGCTCTGACTCTACCACTGGAAACTATGGATGAATGATATATGAAATCTCTTCTGCATATTGTAAAGGAGAGGAATGAGTGAGAGAAACATTCATTGGAGGCAACGAAAATGAAGTAATGGTTATAACTTGTTAACAGTAGGCTAAAGCATTGCTATCTCAAAGTTTGGGTTTGCAAACTATGGCTGTACTGGTTTAAAGGAAAACCAGCAGGAAAAATTAACCCATCTCACAAAAAGATTGCAAGTCAGAATTACAGTTTAATAGGAAGATCACAATAAGTACAAGGATACAGAGGAAAAAGTCTGTTTGACCCACAAAACCCGGGTGTATAACCCAACACCCTGGGGCACGAACAGGATGGTGTTCGTCAGCCACTGTGCTGAGCGCCACCTGGCCCCTCTGAGTACAAAGTAAAAAGGAAAGAAGAAACCTGTTGGTGAGGATGATGGTCATGGTTCAGTTGAGAATGGCAGTCTCGGTTCTGCTGAGGCTCTGGTACTCCTCTGAATCTTGACAAGTGGTGGTCCCAGTCCCAAACCCCCAGTTTATATATGCTTAGGCTCAGGTGGGAGTGCCCAGTACCTCCCCCAGAGTGGGGAGTTTCACAATGGGTGAGGTCCCATTAGCAGACATGACCCCTCAGGCTGGGTGTGAAGGAGCTAATGGCTCCCCAGGGGGGCATTAGCACACCTGAGTCACTGGTGTGAAAACAGGAAATGTTTCTTATCTCACAGAAGTTCCTAAACATCCGCCCTGTAGCCTGAGGGGTCAGGTGTGCCCTGGGAAGCTGCTACAAACGATCTACTGTTAGCAGTTCATGAGAAATGGCATAGAGGGTGTAGAATACACAGCCCTGGCCACACCCACACAGTGACAAACCAGTCCTAGCCACTATAACCAGGACAACAGTGTATTTGCATTAGAATACTCTCCAGTGACTTTGTGGTTTGATTCCTTCCTGTCATTACCCTTCTTTATTCATACACTTGCAAAATATTTGCCTTGTTCCTGAGGTTTTATTACCTGTCCACAGTACATCAGTGGGGAATATAGAGGAATGTCTGCAGTGAGTCCTTTCACTGCTTATGTCATGGAGAGAGCTTCTTTGTAGTCATTCAAGTATATGAACACTCAGATGTGCCATAAATATCCAAACAAATCACAGAACAGACATCGTCAGAAACAGTCAGAGAAGGAAGTAAAGTAGGAGGCATCATTCAGAGCAGGATAAAAGAGGAAGACTTAATAGCAGTCACAAATTCTGGGTTAGTCATCATTTGTCTCCATGCTGGTGGAGGGGACTTGCTGAAGCATTGCGTCACTTGCAAATATTAGTCACTGAAGCCATTGTCTCAGGCTCTGAATGAGAGGGGCAAGATTTTCAGCCTTCTAAGAGAAAATATGTTAAAGAAACATGGGCTAGTAGGACTTGGTGATTGCAAGGTGTTCAATATCCCCTTATTTGCATGCCAGCTTATATGGATGCTGTCAGTGTAAACATTACATGTCAGGCATCTCATAGAGAATTACTATTTTCCATTAATTTTCTCTAATTATTTGTTAGAGGAAATTGTTCTTATCCCTAATTTAATTTTTGTGTGATATTATTGCTTAATTGAATTAGAGTATTTTGAAACAAATAGGTCAGTTCAAATTCAAAGTTATGTTCTGATACAGTGCTGTTGTGCTGGCACAGCACTGTGGAATTTGTTTAAAATTTCCTAGTTGTTTGTGAAGTGTATTCAGTGTTTCATTTTACCTTACACAGTTGCTGTTGCTATTGTTAGATTATTTGTTATTTGGGACAGAGGGAGTTTTTATCACATATGCATGTACTCTTTGTGCAATGCAATTCCTATTCATAACTGATTTACACTAGGTGTTATGAACAGGCTAAAGAATGAACACCTTTATTTTGGCTCACAGACAAAAGGAAGGAGAAGCAGTCCAAGCCTGGAGTACTGTCTGAGCACATGGGAAAATCAGCAGGCTTTGGAGCACATTGGTAAAGCACATTTAAAACCTGTATGGATTCTTTAGGCAAGTTAGTCCTGCATAGAATTTCAGTGGTAGCTGGCAGTCCAGACAAAAATGCAGTTCTTGATATAAAATACAAGCCAATGGTTTTGAAAATGAAAGAGCCATGTGTGTCTGTTAAATGGTGTGTATATATCTAGATGAGGAATGATCACCTGTGTGTATGTGTACATACATGCAAATAGAAATCTAATTTACAAGTTGATAGTACGAGAATGAGCAGATTTCAAGTAGAGTATGTTTTATGGTTATAGGATTAATAGTTACTTTTGCTGGATTTAACATATTCCATTAATTACACTAGATGCATACTTTACCCTATGTTCATTTTGAAACCACCATTGCTTTTCTATGAAAAGAACTGTAAGAAATGCTTGCTTGTATCTGTGGACAAAGCTAGTGGAAAAACCCAATCCTCTCATCCACATATTTATCTGAAAGATGTGTTGTATATCTGCAGTTGATTTTCTAGAATGCTGATTAGCTAATACTGTTTTTGGCATGCAGCTTATCCATCGTGTGGGAGAACACTATCTGAATTTCAATTTACTTTTCAAAATGATGTTGAAGTGCTATTGCTTTAAAGGCTTTTCTGGCCATTTGGGGACCCACTGCAGACAGTGGAGCTGGAGTCTGGTCTCAAAATCTAATTGAATTGATATAAGGCAGCTGAAGCAGATACTGTTGAAGGGTTTGAGATGAATTGCAAAAAATATGTGCTTCTGAGCAACTTATTGTCCTTGTTTGAAACTCTGCTCCTGAGTTCATTTGTACTTTCACTGCTAACAGATCTTTTTATGGTAAAAGCCCTGTGCTTCAATATATTTAAGGAATTCATTAGTTCTGTGTGGTTTGATATGATCACATTACTATTAAAGAAACTTCACGCCTCTAGGCTAATAGAGGGAGGAACGGAGAGTTAAGGTAATGTCAGGTGTTAATCCTTTTGTCCCCACTGACAACTTGCCACTGTTCAAACTTCCAAAATCTTACCCTCCTGAATTTTTGTTTTGGCAGTGATGGGTCTTTCCCTTACGATTCTGTTCCCTGGCAACAAAATACCAACCAGCCTCCAGGCTCTTTATCAGTGGTCACCACAGTATGGGGTGTGACTAACACCTCTCAAAGCCAGGTAAGCTTCATTATTATGCTTCATCCCCTCTAGCTACACGTTTTCACTGATGTTTTTAGAATGGAAAGCTTTTTGGAAAATCCTGTTGGGAATAATAATGGTGTCTATCTTCTTTGTTGTACATGGTGCATTTTTTTCCCCCATCATGTCCTCTTTGGTGGCATCAGAAAGGAGGTGTCTGAGAGCTTGAATCATTCACTCCTTTTAGCGGTATATAAATGTCAGGTTTGGGTTTAGCTCATATTTTGCACTCTGTGGTTACCACACTAAAAGCATGGGCTTGGGGTAATCCCAAACATCTTGGAAATTTCAAATTGAATATGAAGATTTGTTTATGAAAGAAAAAAAAAAAAATTGGCTAGATTGACCAAAGGACAGTTGTTGATTTTACCTGGTGCTGTGTTGTACTTGTGAGGTGGTGAAATTTAGTACCAAGTCTACCCCCACACTGAGTTGCTAACTACCAGTATTAGGCTGTTCTTTCCAGTTTCTCCTGTTCATGCTGCCCATGAACTTTGCAAAATATTTCAATATGCATTGGAGCAAAAGCATGAGCTCCTGGCTTCCAGGTGAGAGCCATACTTCCTGATTTTTCATTTGGTTTTCTCTGCTTTTAACTCTCTTTTTCTTACGCGTTGTATATTGAATTATACTGTACAAAAAGAAGTAGCTTTTATGAAGAAGTTGCCAATTATTTGTGATAGTGTGCATTCCAAGAGATGTGGCACAAATTAAGCCCTCAGACAGTCTGGCCTTTTCTTACACCATAGATGAAGTGCTCAAAATGGAACACCATCTTTAATGAGTGCAAATGGTACATAACTCTCTAATCTGTCTTTTCAACCTTTTTCAAACCAAGTAACATTAGATCCCATACAAAATTTTCAAATTATTTTTTTGTTATTATTTTAATTTTGGTAAGCAGTTTGAAAACAAAATTGTTATGGAACGAGCTATTTGAAAAAGAAATTATTCAGAAGCCAAGTCATATAGATACTCACATAGCAGTTTTGTAAGCTCTGGTTGTTCTTTCTTCCAGAAAATAACAAGAGGGAACAGTTACAGGATCTGTAACACGACTTAATATCATTGATTTCTTTTAACACATTAAAAGAAAAGGTATTCCATCTGGGAGAGAAACACCTGAGTAAACGCGTTGGTCTATATATTGGCGAGAAAATGAAAATATAGTTTCTTGTGGAAGTCTTTCACACTTAAAAAGGCAAAAGGAAAGGATAAAGAAAAAAATACATAGAATTTTGTTCTATCCTAAGAACACTGCAATATTATTTGAAATCTACATGGTACTTCAGAGGAATGTGCAGTAGAAGGAAAAAAAGTGTTTTGGCACAAAGAAAGAAAATGCTTCTTCAGAGTCATTGCAAGGCAGCAGTGAAACTTTGGAATGTGACTCTTGGTTGTAGCTATTCAGAGCAGATTGCAATGACTGTCAGGTTTTCCTGTAAGTCTTCATTCTCTTCAAGGCAAAGGAATGAGCTGGGCTCACCAATTTCTTTTCACAAATGCCTGAAGCTGATGACTTAAGTCTTCTGTAAAAATCCAGACTGCGAAGTTTCTTCTCAAGTAGGAGACAGATTTCTGTGCAGGTGATCCATGAACAACCATACGTACATCTCAGTGAAAATCATAGCAATTTGGGGGAAAAAAATCCTTCAAACAAGCAAAACAAGTCCTTTTAAAAAACTGAACAGAGGTCTGTTTTGTAAAAACAGCCAATAGACTTCTCTACACTTCAGAGAGAGTTAGATTTGATGTTCTTTCACAGTTTTCACATCTGTAGTAGCCTTTGCAGTATGCTAGTGAGACCTAATACTTCCAAGTTATTTCATAGACCTGCATCAAAACAAACAAACACAAAAGAAAAAAAAACAAAACCACAGACACATAAAAAAAAAGTAATGTCCTTTCTCATAGTCAGATGAATGGTCAGAGCATAGTTCTAGCAGATCTTTCTCCTAAACTTTTTTTTATAAGCTTATTAGTTTGGGTTCCATCTAGGTTGAAAATTTTCTGTTTGTTCAGAAATGCCAAAAGGAGAAATCACCAGGAACATGCACCTAGACATCAATGAGGTCTATGCTGATAAGAGTTCAGAGTGCAGGGTTATTATGTTTTAATTTAATGACCACAGCAAATTAACTTAATTTGCTTGAAGTAGTTCAAAGTACAGCCCCTTATTCTCATGTTTCTTCTCACAGGTGCTGGGAAATCCAATGGCAAATGCTAACAACCCTATGAACCCAGCAGGAAATCCCATGGCTTCTGGGATGACAACCAGTAACCCTGGAATCAACTCCCCTCAGTTTGCTGGACAGCAGCAACAATTTTCAGCCAAGGCAGGCTCCACTCAGCCATACATACAGCAGGGCATGTATGGGCGACCCAATTATCCTGGGAGTGGAGGCTTTGGTGGCAGGTAAGATTTACTAGTGTGAGGTGGAAAATGAATGTAAATAATTGATGAAGCTTGTTTTAGTGACCTGGCAGAAGTGTCATGGGCTTATTTTAATTATGTAAAGTCTCAGTAGCTGTTTTATGCTGGTTAACTGAAGTAATACTGCTCTTACAACTTCGGAAATCAGCTACCCGAATCGCAAAGAAATTCATCACAGTAAATGGAAATGGTTTAGGTCAATCAATTAGCTCTAATAAACCCCCAAAATAAAGTTTTAATTAAGAGAGATTGTTAAACAGACCACAGGCTTAGGAATGATTAACATTTAATAAGGCCAGGATGTGAAAGGTATTGATGGTATAATTTCTGTGTGCACATGGAGGAGTAAGCTTGAGCATTGGGCAGAGTAAGTTCCCATGCAATGGAATATTTCTACCCAAAGGCTTACACTGCAGCAGGAATTTGAGAAGAATTGGGAATGAAGATGTTCATTAAGAAAGATGGTTGTGCTGTGTATTTATTTTGGGGAAATAAATGCTGCATTAATCAAATAATCCAAAACTAATAGCCTAGGATTAGTTATATTTTGACTTTCTGTGTCTATGGTTTGTAAATAAGGGTGGTACTGAAAGCACTATTTTTGGTCACACTACAAAGCCTGCTGAAAAGACTGCTGCTGTTTGCATAGTCAGTCTAGCGTGAAGAGCATAAGCCCGGGACTCAGGGAACTTACCTCTTCGTTCATCTCTGCCACTGATCTCTTGAGTGACCTTGAACAAGTCAGAAAATTTCTTTAGCTTTGTATTCACATCTCTAAAATGGGCACAGTATACTGACCCATATTTCTAAAGATACTTGATATCTTGGAGTGGGAAAGGCATGGTTTAGCTTAGGTTATCTTATGATCAATAGAGGAGATGGATAGGAATTGCAAAATACATTGTGTGGGATCCATCAGAGTCAATTGCATAGGGTCTCTCCTGGCCTTTCTGCTAAGGTTCAGGGAGGAATGCTTTTACAATATTGAGAACACTTGCCATAATTCACCACTGAGGCAGATGAACATGCTGTAGTGGAGGAAGCTGTTCCTGCTGCTGTGCAGTCTGCCTCTACACTACTGGGAAATGGAGCATTAACTTTCAGGAGTTCAGTTCTACTTCACAGTAAGCTACAGAGCTGTGAAGCAGTTCACTGCCCCTGAAACAACTGATGGCAGTGCCTGGAAATTCCAGTGGAAGCCTAAGACTGTTGCACCTGGGCAACACTTGTGTCTCCTGTACACACCTAATTACCTCTCCAGCTGGCTTTCATTAGTCATTGATAGGTGATTTTGGAACAGTTCCAGGTCAGGATCACACCAACATTCAGAATAAAATCCACTAGGCACATCTTAATTCTCTCTCTTTTTTTTTTTTTTTTTTCTTTTCTTCCCTGTTAGTTACCCTGGAGGCCCAAATACCCCTGCAGGAATGGGCATCCCCCCTCACACAAGGCCACCAGCTGATTTCACCCAACCAGCTGCAGCTGCTGCTGCTGCTGCAGTTGCAGCTGCAGCTGCTACAGCTACAGCTACAGCTACAGCCACTGTGGCAGCCCTTCAGGAGACACAGAATAAGGACATGAACCAGTATGGACCGGTAAGACAGTAACCCTTATGTCTTTGTACCTGCCTGATCTGGACCATTACAGGGAACTGGGCTGTTCTCCTTACTGTCATGTTTGTTAGGGTGCCTACTCTATTTTTATTTTTTTGTGCATGAGCATGATTATAAATGCTTATGAGAAACTGGTAGAATGCGTGTATGTAGGTATGAGTCAGTCTCCCAGTTTTTCCTGATCCATCTTGCTTAGCTGTATTTTGTAGACTACCCAAAATTACAGCGGCATCTGACATATTATCACTGCCTTTGCCAGCCCTCTAAATTTGAGTACCTAGTGAAATGTTCCAGAGTCTTGCAATAGGTTTTGTAGTACTTGGATAATTGTTTATTTTGCTGAGTAAAGTTGTTTGTTTGTTTTTTTCCCCTTCAAACAAGAAAACAACAGTAGAAGAGATGTTTGCTTTTTAATAATACTGTCTGTAGAGCAACTATGAGACGTGTTCCTGGTGATCCATAACTTCTAGCATGTCATAACTTCATGTAATTATTTTTTTCTTAAAATAAACAAGGCCTTAATTCAGATCTTTTCCCTCCTTAGCTTATTTACCTCTCTGAGTCCTGAAGTATATGGGTGCATATGCCAAGTGATGTGAAACACAGTGTCTTAGATACTGTAGTGTGGTGCTGTATTTACACAGCCAACTTCCTAACCTGTTACCTTACACTACAAGACAAACGAATTGAAACAATTTTATTTCTCACTGTACACTTACACCTGTCTTCTACAATTCCAGTTGAATTTTTATTATAAATAACATCACCATCCATCAAATGTTGGAGAACATTGGAGGAAAATGCGACATAAATCCTTGCCTCCTTCCCTCCCCCAAAAGCACGTTCAGCTCCCTCTTCCCATTTTATAAATGCATGTCGCATTTTATTCTTTTTTTTTTTTTCTTCTTCTTCCGTTGAAGGTTTGTTCCTCTTTCCAGATGGGTCCAAGTCAGGCTTACAACAACCAGTTTATGAACCAGCCTGGTCCTCGTGGTCCTGCTTCTATGCCAGGCAACATGAACCCGGCAAGCATGGGAGCAGGAATGACACCCTCCAGCATGAGTGGGCCACCCATGGGCATGAACCAGCCTCGGCCTCCTGGAATGAGTCCATTCAGCACCCACGGGCAGAGGATGCCTCAGCAAGCCTACCCAGGCCCACGCCCCCAGTCTTTGCCTATACAGGGCATAAAGAGACCGTACCCAGGAGAGGTAATACAATAAATTATATTTTGTGTATACTATTATTTTGACTGAAATTGCAACATGCTGGGTAATATGTGCAGCCATTGAAATATAAGCAGCAGCAGCTCTTCCTTTTTAGCTTCTAAAGTGTTCAGGTTTGCCCTTGCTGTGTTAGTCAAGATGACAGTCAGCCCAAGAAAGGCCCCAAACTAGCTGAGCCCTTAAAATGTCACTATAAGATTCTCATGGTGCCTTCATAGACCTTAAGCAGACTTCCATCACAGGAGTGGATTTGTTTAATGTGACAACTTAAAAGAGACACAGAAGGTGAAACACTTCATTTGAGCCCAATAGATATGTGATCTATATTTTTTTGGATGGTTTTATTTTTCTAAAGAAATACAGGACAGACATTGTATAAGCACCAAAGCACCAATAGTAATAACATTTATTTTAAAGACCAATTGCTTTCTAAACTTCTTGAGTGTTGATTTTCACAGGCACTGAGATGAATATAAGTAACATTGAACTCAAATCTCCTTTTGTCAGCATTTATCTAGTGCAAGTTTATTTGGAGTGTGATAAGTTCCCATGCTTTTATAGGAGACCTGAATAACTTAGTAGGCAAAATTACATTGCCATTGACTTGTATTATGACCTTGGGCAAAACATTTAGGATCAAAATTTTAACGAAATTGAGACAACCAAAGATGTAGACTGTAGATGAAACTGAAGAACATTAGTGTGTTTTACTCTTTAAATCAGTGTGAATCGAGCAGTAGATGCTTTTGAGAATCCCAGCAACTTTGAGCATCTGTGTATGCCTAAGTGTTTTTGTAAATCTAATCACCACTTAGTAGCTTCAGAGATCATTTCCTGTGAAATTCTGTATTCAACTGAGACTTCAACAACAGGTGTATAGCTTTGAATATTATGGTATTGTCCTGACAATAATAATGGTAGCAAGAGTTTATAGAAAACACCACAGCAAAGAGTACCATGGCATACAGAAAATACAGAGAGCATTTCTTACTGAGCTGCATTTCTTCCCTGATCTGCAAACTGCTTTTTTCTAAATAAAATTTAATCAGAAATAAAAAAGGAATGTGCTTTTGCAGGAGCTGCTTCTCTGGGAAGGCTTTTCACTCTGTAAATACGACTACTTATTCACAATTAAGAAAACACAGGATGTGGCTTGTTCAGATAATCTTCAGATTTCATATTTTAAGGATGACTGTAAATCTCTTTTTGCTTTGGAAACAGGATTTTTATTTTAAGGGAATACTACTGTGTTTCCAACAAGTCATTTCTGAACCCTGCTGTAAATGCTGGTCTGGAATTTTGCAGTTGATATTTGCCTATTGTTTTTTGAAACCTTCATTTATGGAAACTTCATTAAGTTAATTTTTCAAAGTGACATTTTATTACCTTCAAAGTTCCTATTTTCATGGCTTTGATTCCAAACCCACAGCACAGTCCTAGCTAGCACTAGCAAAGTGTGTATGAATAGTAATAACTTCTCTGTAGTTGCTAAGGTATTGCTAAATACTCTAGCACAAGGCCAGCATAGCAGTTGGGTTGGAAAGACAGGCATGGACAACACAGCTTCTATTCTCTTGCCTGTTCCAGGATTCTTTTTTTCTTGTTACTTTTTTGTTTTGTGCTTCCATTCTACATCTGGAAAAGGAGCCCCA
The DNA here is from genome assembly GCA_013400415.1 of Scytalopus superciliaris. Taxonomy (NCBI): domain Eukaryota; kingdom Metazoa; phylum Chordata; class Aves; order Passeriformes; family Rhinocryptidae; genus Scytalopus; species Scytalopus superciliaris. The sequence continues at coordinate 950,634 of VXBX01003014.1, forward strand.
GGCTTGGGAGTGGTAGCACTTGCAAAAACACAGAAATTTTGTGAATATTGCATCTGGTTGTAATTCTGGTTTCTTCAAACACCGTGCCCTTTGGCAGCACTGTAAGGCTGTGGCCGGAGGGAGGGTGTGTGTTAAGGTACATGGTTATTCTTACCCCACTGTCGTGAGATTTTTATGCTTTTGAGGAGTAGTCTACTGAAGGGGTTTTTTGTTTGTTTTTCCACTATTGAATGTGTGCTAATAATCAATACAAGAAAGCTGCTTGCATAAAACATGTTTTTGTCTTCTTTTATCCCTGTAATGAAATAGCCGAATTATGGAAACCAGCAGTATGGACCAAATAGCCAGTTTCCAAACCAGCCTGGTCAGTACCCCACTCCCAACCCTCCAAGACCCCTTACATCTCCCAACTATCCTGGACAGAGGATGCCAAGCCAGCAAAACACAGGGCAGTACCCTCCTCCAACAGTCAACATGGGGCAGTATTACAAGGTAAGAATTCTCAGGTTATCTTGTTGCATTCTGGTGGCTGTTTGTGAATGAAGTCACATTAATGATTTCTTTTACATAATTAAAGAGGAAAAAAACCACAGTGTTTTTACTTATATTTTAGCTATCACAGAATCAAGTCAATCAGCCAAGTTGCATTGCAACTTCAGAGCAGTTCATAAAGAAAATTGAATGTTGCTGCAGCTCATTAGAGGCTTTTACAAGAAAATGTTGGTTTTGCTTCAAAAATAGCTTGTAAAAAAAAAAAAAAAAGGTACCTAATGGGATTCAGGTGTGATATTTTCACCTATTCATGGTATCCTGTAAGAATACAACTTTGAAAATTTGTAATAAACATGTACCACATTGCAGCATTCCAGTTTTGGACCGATGGTGCTCACTGTTGGATTAAGCGGGGCCAAACTTAAAAGCTGTTCCAGTTGTAGATTTCATCTTTGAACTGAAGTTTCCATTACTTTCTCCAACCTCTTCCTCCTTTTTTTCTCAGTCTTTTGCCTCTGTGTTGCTTGTTTTGGGCAAGAACTAGAATTCTTAAAAGGTTGCCTGAAACCTGTTCGTGGATACATCTTGAGCACTTTGTGTTCTCCAGACTAAGGTTGTACTGAGGGCCTGCTGAGGTTTACCGCCTTTGAAATGCACACAAAAATGATATATTGCACACAGGTACTTCAGTGAGTGTAAAAGTGAGGAGGACCATCGATGTTCTGACCTGCTGCTGAAGTATCTGGACTACATTCTTATTTTGAATGTAGGCTGAAAGAATCTAAGTTGCACATTGGTGTTGAATTGGAATTACATGGTGTGATTCACACAGAAAATACCACTGAAAAAGAGAGGAAAGCATCTGTTCTGTTTGCAACCACACTGTCCACTGTGGCAACCAAAGCAATGCCTGTTGCATCATGGCAGCTTTTGCAGTACACTGCCAGGAAGAACATGGGGAGGAGACAGATCCTCTGTACTATAATTCCAGTGCAGTCATGCTAAACACCAAAAGATCTGTGTGAAGTTTTTAAGTGACAGATTTTTAGATACTTTTTACATGTGTTTATTTTAGATGGGATTTAAGTTTTTCATTTACAGGATAGTTCTAAGAGGGAATCTGTTGTCTTTCCAATGTGTCTCCCATTTTGTATTCAAATATTGACTGCTCTAGAAACAGTTAGGGAAAAAGAGGTCTTGTTAAGAAGGGAGATTATCCTGGTCAGGGGGAAAATTCCAGCTTGCCACAGACAGAACCTGAACCTTTGAATTGTATGATTGCAGAGTTAGTAACTATATGTGTTAAAGAAAAAAACCCAAAGATGGCTGGAAATTGAAATGCTTAAGATTTTAGAAGGCACCTTTCTTCTTAAGTACTTTCAAGTATCCTAGGCTAGCAGAGCAGCGCTTAGATACAGTCATATTTGAAGTCAAGATGCTTTGGCTGTCCCTAAAGATTTTCATCTTCTGACACTTATGTGTTCCTGCTTATGGTATATGAGCTATTACAGGAGAGTTCCATGCAGTTGCAGTTTTGTTTAAAGTCAGCTTCCATCTCATCAGGGTTATTGACTTATTAACTGCAACCATCCCCTTAATTACAAGAACCAAAACCAATGGTGTTTTAATACGTAGCTACTATTTATACTTAATTATCCTTAGGTACACAAAATAAAAACATCCCCTGACCCCCAGAGGTATAATTCTGAATAGATGAGTTGGACAGGGGTGGCAACAAGGATAGATGGAAGTAAAAGGGACACAGATTGTCTAATTGCTTGTCTTTGGATTTTGTTTTTCATGTGGGCTTCTGTGTGCCCTGGGGCTATTTGGGGAGGAAGGCAAAGAGATACAAGGGGCTGGGTGGGCTGTGGTGATGTGGAAAAACTGAAGCAAATGTCTGGTTGGTTTTGGAAAGAGAGCATTCAGAGGGACAGAGTAAGGCTTTTGGCAGCCTTGCTTGTATCTGGTCATTGCCCGAGTTAAGCGGGCTGGTCTGCTGGTTTCAGTTCCTGCTTTGCTCTCCTAATGTGCCTCTTTCCTGAAGGCCTCATGGGACATCCTGTGGCTTCTTGTCCAGAAACAGAGGGGCCTCCCTCCCTTGTTTGTAGTCTTTGGTGTTTGATAACAGTGCTGTTCACAAGGCTTATTGTTCTTATTGTAAGACTGCAGTAACAATGTGATGTTATTTATTTTCTAGCCATCAAGGCCCGTACCTGTGGCAAATTATCCTCATTCACCTGTTCCAGGAAACCCCACGCCACCTATGACACCAGGGAGCAATATTCCTCCATACCTGTCACCTAACCAGGATGTCAAACCACCATTCCCACCTGACATTAAACCAAATATCAATGCTTTACCACCGCCTCCAAGTGAGTAGCAAACAGAATGCCCCCACAGTCATTTATTGTTCCTCTGTTCTCTGCCACATACATTTCAGAGGCTGGAAACTAGCTCTGATTGCTGCTCTGGGAGAGACTCAAATTGCTAAGTTGTAATAGGTGGCTTGTGTGGTGTAGGCTCACTAGAGTCAGTGGACAGCAAAGACAAAGATTGCTATCCCCTTCTAAACAGAATATCAGAAAAGTTCTTCCAGGTTAAATTTGTAAGGATCTTATTCTTGAATTACTCCTTTGATACACTTCCTGAGGATAAAACACTTGATTTCAGGTTGTGTTATGTGTGCTTTGTAGGCTTGTTTATTGTATGAACTTCCACTGTGGTCTGTTTTGTTCAAGGGCAAAGCCATTCATTGAACAACACTGCAGAAAAGTGTACAATGTGAATATTTATAGAAGTGTCTCTATTGTAATCCATGCAGGCTTCTTAAGAATATTCAGCAGTATGCCAAAAATTGATATATGTTCCTTTCAAAGCCACTCAACATCACAGCTACATTTGGCTGGGAACCGAGCAGGAATAACAAGATCTTTCTGACTGAATATTAGCACAAGATATTTGAGGTTTGAAGTGACTGATGAACAACAGGAGATAGCATTTACTAGGGAGCTGTGAGAACCTTTATGTTTTCTGTAAAATAACTGCTGCTGCATTAGCACTTTGCAGCTCTGTTTGGAGTTCAGGATAGCTGGAAAATCAAGTAGAAGAAGGTGGCCTTGCAGTATTATTTGGGCAACAACAGAGCATTTAAAATATTTGGACTTCATAGATCAGCTGTAAGTTACCACAAAACCTCATTTATGGGCTCAGATAGTAGTTGAATACCAGTGTCTTTGGTCATCAGATAGTTTCAGCTGATGAAACTGTTGAAACTAATTGGGTAATGCTGATCCCAGTGCAAAGCAGGGAAAACAAGCATTATCACAGTTTTACATAATTAAGAGATTTGTTGTCAGTCTTCTGCCAACAGTGTAAGCCTGGACACAGAACCTGTCCTGTAATAAAAAACAAGAATTCTTGCCGTGCCAGGTTTCTGTTTGTGGCTGGAATGCTAAGGTCCTAATATGAAGTGTGGGAGAATAGAAGACTGCTTTGCCATTGTTATCAATGTTGAGCCTTGTCACTTGCATCAGCTAGATGACGTAGTTACTTGTGATTTTCTTTTTTGGTGTGTGTGAACCTGCTAAATTAGACCCAGTAGCAGATCACTGTGCAATTTGTTACTATTCTGTATAAATATACACATTATTGTTGCACTGCAGATGCTAAAGGGAAAGTTCACGCTTTCTCTCCCTCTTCGATCCCAGCCAACCACAATGATGAGCTGCGTCTGACATTTCCCGTGAGAGATGGGGTTGTCCTGGAGCCCTTCCGGCTGGAACACAACCTGGCAGTCAGTAACCATGTCTTTCACTTGCGTCCAACTGTCCATCAGACGCTGATGTGGAGGTAAGCTCAGCCTTGCTGCAAGGAGGTCTTGCATCCCGTGATGGAGGAGTGGCAGGACAGATGAACTTCTTTTAGGTTTGCCATGAATTTTGCTTCAAAAGTTGTAGACTGGATAGGAAAAATGTCCTTTGAACCCACTGATACTCTCACCTGTCATTTTCCAGAGACAACACATTCTAAAATGCTTCATGATAGGTATTGTATCTCCTTGCTGGTAGCACATAGCATGCAGTGTCCAGAAAAATCACTGCAACTGTTCCATCCTTTCTGATCTGAGAGGAACGGGAGTGGAGTGTGTGCAACCCATGCCAGTACAAACTTCCATTTCAGAGCCTCTGAAGTCATAGGTGCTTTGTGTTAGTTGCAGGGCTCTTATAATTTTTGCTTAAATTAAATGGTGCAAAGTATCTGATAATGAAAAATAACCCACTAATGTAGGACCTGATTTAGAGGCTTAATAGAATCATTTTGAAAGACAAGTACTTAAATTCTCCAAACGTCGGAAACTAACTTCCTAAATTCCCCCTATTTTCTTACTCCACAAGTAAGAACAGCTCAGAAATATCAGAACATAGCTTTCAACATACAATGGCTTTTGGTTTTCACTTACAGTGAGTTTATATTTCCAGCACAGAGGAATAGTTTTCCTTCGTGGACTTTCCTGCATTTAGTGTAAATCTGTGTGAGTGGTTCCAGGTTATATTTTGATTCCTCCCTGTTTGTGGAAGTGCCTTAGTTAAATTACAATCAGAGCCTTATTTTTTTAAAATATCTATATATTTTCAAATACTACAGAATAATTTTGTCTCCTTGTTCTGTTTTTCTCAGTAAGTACCTCAGTGTTTATCCTGGCTACTGATTACATTGTTTGAGCCTTTCTCTGTGCACTGTGGAGGCTGGTTAGTTGCTTGTGATCTTGCATGGAGGTTGTTTCCCTGTGAGGATCTTCTTCCCACTGACTGGAATCCACTTGAGACTTCTGTTTTCCTGGTGTGGAGGGTAGAGGTGGGCAGAGAGGCACGCTCACTTCCCTGCCCCGGGGGACGGACTCTGGCTCTAAAGCTGAGGCTTGATGCAGGGTGCAGGAGTCCTTGTGCCACGGGTGCCTCCTCTACCCTGAGGTAGCTCGGGGGCTGGGAGGAAGGGAGATTGCAGGCAGACCACATCCAATAATTAACACCTAACTTTGAGGTCAGTTATTGCTTACTTGCATTTCATTATCGTGGAGTACTCGCAGCAGAGGGAGTTTTGGCAGTTATTTGCCAGTTCTTATTAATAAGTAATCACTACTGGGGATTGTGCTGGCTCATTCAGTAGATTTATAGTGCTGCACTGAGGCATGAGGCTGTTTCTTAATATCTGTTCTTTCTTTCTTCCTTTGCTCACCAAACACATAGCCTTTATTTAAACTTATTTTAATGAAGACTCATAGGTAAGCTGTGCTCAGGTCTGCTGTTTTGAAAAGCTTGTTAATAGTGGGGAGAATGGATGGTCCTGTAATGAAGTCATTTTACATTTAACTCGGGGCTGGATGAATGTCAAAAAAATGAATTAGTCACATGTGTGGATGGATTTCGGTTTTTATAGAGAATGGTGGAATCGAGCCAGTTCTCTATATTTTTCTGCCAGTTAAAATATTCAGCAAAACCTCTCACGTGTACACACATAATGAATAGCAATGCAACTATTTTTCTCCCCACTGGGAACTTTTCATGGTTACGAGAAACAGAAAGGTTGAAGGCAGGGAAAATGTCTCCTTGAAGCTCATTGAGTCTTGATCTCAGCTGCTCAGTTATGAATAACGTCCCACAGTGGAGACACTGTGTGCTAAGAACATGAGGGTCTCCTGAGCTCTGTCACCACTCTCTGGCATTCAGCAGGCCTGCCCACCTAATCTGCTTGGGTTTTATATCAGAGGTACCAAGCCTTGCTTCCCTCCAGGTTTGGATGACTGTGGTGTGTTCTTGTGAGGTGAAAATCTGAGTGGAACTTGCAGAGAGAGCTTTCAAAAAATTGTTAATACAATATTGAAAAAAAGCCTGAAAAGACTTGATATAGATGGATTATGGTGAAAGATCAGGTAATTTGTATTCTGTAACTTTCTTTTTAAAAAAACACACATTTGTGGCCAGTGTTAAATCTTGATGTTTTGAAATCCAGAAAAGATTATGTTGTGTCAGACTGAAGTCTTAGTAAGGAAAATGGCAGTTAAGGTGATGATCTCCTGAATGAACTTTTCCTCTTGGATCTTAAAATGTATTGTATCTACTTTCATGCAACATGAAGAAATAAGCACATAGATTTTCAAGTATGAATTATAAACATTCAGCTGTCTTTTGCTGTCGTGAACAGCAGAATCCTGACATTTCAGTTCAGTTTTCCATGTTCTTTTAAATTTCTTCTTCAAATTACTCATTCGTAACACAAGGTTAACATCCATTTATGAAACTGAAGTCATAGTCTCTGCCCACTTAATTTGTGATTAACTTAATCTCAGCCTCTTCCTTTTTTGGAAGTGTTACAGAACTAATTTCTGAGGAGCTAAATAGTGTGTGGAAGTTATTATTGGAGAGGTGGGAGGAATTCATGCCCTGAAAGAAGGTCTAAATTGGGTATATTTAATCCACAGCTGTGTTAATTTGGAATCACAGAAACTGCAATTTCAGTGGGGGGAGGGGGGGGTGGTGAGATATAGGGGTCATTTTAGCTTAGTTAATTTACTTGTTTTAAGTCAGGATTAGCTGTACTTGTATTTTGTCTGTCAAGCATTCATTCAAATGGTCTTTAAAATGCTGAGGTAGTGGAGAGGCCAGTGTTCCAACACAAACCCACTGCTGCATACTGTTTTCTTGCTCTTAACACACGAAGGACCTGCCTGATGTTGACACGCTTCTTTCTGCAGAATCACTCTATGGTCTAAGTTTTCAAAGAGGAGGTCCAAGATGTTTCCTTGAAAGGCCTTTATAAGTGTAAAATATGAACAATTTTGGGGCATATATGCATCATTAATGCATGGTGACTTGCTTCTGTTAAGGACTTTTATGAACAAAGTGTGTTATCTCCTTATTGGCAATAATTCTTACAAAATAATCTTATTGATAAAGAAAGAACATTCCAAGCATCAAAACGACCTCCCTCTGCAATGTGAAAGCAAAGTTAAAGGAAGATTTGTTGTGTGTTGTACAGGTCTGACTTGGAATTGCAGTTCAAGTGCTATCACCATGAAGACAGACAAATGAACACAAACTGGCCAGCTTCGGTCCAGGTCAGCGTTAATGCAACCCCACTTACCATCGAGCGTGGTGACAACAAGACATCTCATAAACCTCTGCACCTAAAGCACGTCTGCCAGCCAGGAAGAAACACGATTCAAATTACAGTCACAGCATGTTGTTGTGTAAGTACACTGAGCTCATGGCTGCAGCTGCTGATGCTGAGTTTGCTATTTAGAACAGTTTGCAAATGTTGCCTTAGCTGAAAGAGCCTTACTCTCATTTTATTCTATGCCTTTTTTTGGTAAGGTTCTTATTTAATGATGTTGACACACTCAGAATGCTAATATGGAAATTTTTGCTGCTTAATTATTGCAGAATGTAGTGGTGTCTTTCCAGTATCTCTGACAAGGTTCATAGTCTAGGGGAGGAAGGGAGTTTGATCTCCTGCCATCTATCATGTGGCTGTGTAACAAGGTGGCTAAAGTGCATTAATGTAGAAGTAGATTATTGTGATGAAGACTGTTGACAGTACTAATTTCATTTACTTAGAGTATTAAACTGTGTTTGGTTTGTCATGAAAAGATCAGCATCATAATTGTTAAGGCCGGTGATGATTTTTCAAATACTTTTTCAGATGAAAAACTCATATTCCATGATGCACTCTATACTGTTCAACTTTCCCCCTTTTCCATGGGTTAGTTACCCTTGGGATGAATACTGTATTTTTAATGTGGACTGTTCTGCACATCCAGTTTGAGCTTTTGACTGTTCTTGTGTCACTGACAATAAAGCAAGCTGCTACCTCTCGCAGGGTCACAGTGTGAGGCACTTTGACAAGAAGCCATCCACCCATTTTGCTTTACTTCACACTGATGTTTTCCTGCATAATATAGTTTATCTGGTGGCTAAGAGCAGGGGGCAGCATCCTGTGAATCCACAATGAGTTCTGGGTTGGGGAAGAAGATTCAATTCGTTCCAGGCACATCAGTTGCAAATTTTCTCAACTTCCAATGTAGTCTGAGGGCAGACAGGTAGGCTAGGCTGTGTCAAACAATCCAGGGTTTTAAAAATAAACCCTGATGTCAGAGATTAATATGTCAGCCTTATGTATTCTGAATATTAAGGAGGGAGAAAATGCAGAAAATCTTTGCTTTTTTTAAAGCCCTTGTATATGCCATGCATGGAGCAACATACAGCACAGTGTGCTGAATATCCATAATGGAGTGCATGTGAGCAGAGAAGCAGAACCAGCTTTCATATTTAAGCCTCAGGCCCTCACAGAAGCCAGGTGTCCAAGGGAAGAGTGGAGCTCTGTTCACAAGTGTATTTAACATGAGTGTTTGGTTCTCTTCCTAACAAAGTGTGTTTTCTTGCAGTCACACTTGTTCGTGTTGCAGTTAGTACACCGGCCCTCAGTTCGATCTGTACTTCAAGGTCTACTAAAGAAACGCCTTCTCCCAGCAGAACATTGTATTACTAAGAGTGAGTTTGCTTTTTGTGTGGGTGATGACTTTCCAGAATGCCCATGGTCAGTTGTGATAAGCTATCTCTACACAAGATTTACTTGTTTATTGATAACCTTAAGCTGTACTTACCAAGAATTTCCAGACCATCATGTGGGTAGATGAGATCTTGGTATCCTCAAATGTTAAGGGCTTAGTTGCTAAAGAGAACTCTCCTTTTCCAGGAGTATCTCTCTGCCTTTTCCCCCATATTTGTTTTTTACTTACTTAAAAGAAAAGTTTATTCTTTATTTAGGGCTGCTTTTAGTGCTTGTATGGCACTTTGTTTGAGGCTGTAGATGATATGCATGTGTCTGATGGTTTGGCTGTTCATGAGAATCTTCTAAAATTACATGGAAGACAGCTATGTGGATAAATTGTTCATTAAATTGTCCCTTAAATGTTGAAATGTTGGTCTTTCAGATTTCTGTGTTAGAATTTAAAGTATGTTTGTGTTTTCTCACACATAAACATACCTTCTTCCTAAACAGTAAAGAGGAACTTCAGTAGCGTAGCAGCTTCCTCTGGGAATGCAACACTAAATGGGGAAGATGGAGTAGAGCAAACTGCTATTAAGGTGTCTCTGAAGTGTCCGATCACATTCCGGCGGATTCAGCTCCCAGCAAGGGGTCATGATTGCAAGCATGTTCAAGTGAGTAGATGCCAGTGGCCTGGCAGCATTCCCTCAGCCATGTGTTCTTACAGTACCTTTAGCTTGGTAATCATATGAGAGCGCCTAATGAAATGGCATTTATGTCTCTCAACCTAAATAATTAACGATATTGATATGCTTAATGTAGAGGGAGAAAGTAAGCTATTTCGTTTAGGTTTCTGTGCTAGCAGGCTTTTTTCATGTCAGTTTTAATTTTGTCTAACTGATTCATTTAATACAGTATTCTCCCTTTATTTCCTTTTGTTTTGTTTTGTTTGTTTTTCTCCTGGTTTCTTTCTGATACCTAGTGCTTTGATCTGGAATCTTACTTGCAACTGAACTGTGAAAGAGGAACTTGGAGGTGTCCAGTATGCAAGTAAGTGCAACCATACTTCATGAAATGCAGTTGTACACAATTTGACCAAATTCAGATCACATTTAAGGTCATGAAAAGGGGATAAATTAAGTGCTAGGAATTAAGGTGTATATGTCACATTTACCTAGGAGCATAAAGTCCAATGAGAATTCTTGCAATATTTCACCACCCTGGATTATTAGAAATTCCAAAACAGATAATGAGAGATTTTCTCACAAAATATGTAACCTGCAAGCTCTCATTGCAGGCTGGCAGTGGGCTGTGTAGAGTTGTAAAGAAGCCCAAATATTTACATTGATAAGGCTGATAGCTACATAAAAAAATGAACTGGGAGTTTGTCTTCCTCTAGATTATGGAGTATAAGCAACTATTAGACAACAACATGTCATGGCAAAAGAAGGAATAGGCTACTCTAGAGTTATTTTTGTATAATTTTAATTTGTAATCCTCAAATTACTGAACTTCAGATATGTAGATAGCACAGTGTTCAGTATCCAGCTAAACATTCAGTAAGGATGCCAAATAACTGTCTCAGGTACTGAACTTTGAGTCATAATAGATATGCAGTAAATGGCAGGGTTCAAGGAGAGGGGGAATTTTGGAGACTGCAACAGTTACCAGTAATTAGGTAGAAAATTAATTTGTATCCTCCAAGGTAAGAGTTGACATAACTGCAAATTAAAGTGAGAGCAGAAAGCAGGAAGGATTCTATTCCAGCATAAGGCTAATTTAAAAAAAGATAAAACATTTCCAAGGAGCAAAAGTTTGGAGTTGTTGCTTAAAGCAAAAGAGGGGTAGATCCCTTAGCATAATGTCAACCTTATGTTTTGACCAGAGAGCCTAGTGTACTGTAGAAGAAATGGAACAAAAAGCTTTGAAGCGGTTACAGACTGTCCGTCCGTATGTTTAACTGGGCAGAAAGAAGTGCAGAACGTTTGGAGGCCAGTTCAGTGTCTGTGACCTGCTGAGTCCAGGGCACAGGGTTATGTGTGTTCCCGCCTCAGCTGAGAAGCCAGGGCCCTTTAGCTCGAGCAGCTGTAGCTGTAACAGCTTGTACTTCATCTCCACAAGTCTCCAGATCAGTCTCTGCTGCGCCAGCCAGTGTTAGGTGTAAACAGCAGTGGAGTTGTCCATTCTGGCTGCTTCTGTGGACATGACAGTCTGGAGATGAGCTTCTTTTGATGACTATCCATGATTGATACATATCCTAAGATACAGGTGCTTTCTCTGAACTACCCAAACCTTCTCTGTCTTCTAAGTTTGGCTAAAAATATTACAAGAATTGGATGCCTTGCTTTCTTAATTCATGTATTGATACATCTAGGCTAGATTTTTGTCCTGTTTCTCTGAACATGAGCACCTACATTCAGATCTAAGTGCCTACATAAATAAATCATTTCTGGTTTTGTTTTGTTCTGTCTCCATCTGTGCTGATCTTAAGTAAAATAGCTATAATACATAGTTACTGTGCAGCTCAAAAAAAAGAGAAAGATGTAATTAAAAAATAGTGCTAACTGATGTTCACAGGAGAGATCTGCTGTGTTTGAAAAGACTTTAAATTTGCAATGTATTTCACTAACAAAAATAACTTCCAGAATGTGAACAGCTTGTGGACACACAAGTAGATGTATCCTTCTCTTATCTGTTTGATGTAAATACTGTTATTCTCGTCATGCAGATGTAGAACTACAACTGTTGGCCCAAATTCATTCTTAGATTATATATTACATAATCAGCCTGCTAATTTCATCACTAATCTATCCTTCTTCCCTCCCTCGTGGTATTCTAACCTGAAGTTTGGGATTTTTTTTCCTTTCTAGTAAAACTGCTCTCTTGGAGGGCTTGGAGGTTGACCAGTATATGTGGGGTATTCTGAACGCTATACAAAAGTAAGTGATCTTATTAATTTCTGATATCCAAGACTAAGCAACTAGGAGATACGTTAATGAGTACTGAGATAGTCACACTAAAATAGATCTTGATGATGGAACTTGGATATTCTATTGCATGGCTCCTTGGTGATGCTGGTGATAAAGTGAATCAGATTTCATCTATTTCATAGATCTTGTTTGTGTTGTCTCTTCATGGCAGCCTCACCAGGGAAGCAGAGGGAAGGGCAAGAATGGAAGATTAACTGCTTTCTTGTATTTACAAGCAGTCCCTCTGATTCACAGGTGGCAGACCACACCAAATGTTTGGATTTCATTGTGTGGATAAACACAGAAATGTGCTCTCACAGTTGCCTTTTTTATACTTGCTTTCGGCACACACTTGAGGAATAAAGGTTGTATTATACCAGAGCATTTCAGAACACTGGTTATCATGCAGATTCTTACAGAAACTTCAGCAGAATTGATTTAAAAAAATTCAACTGATGTGCTAAATTTTTCACATTATTTTGCAGCTCCGAATTTGAAGAAGTTACCATTGATCCAACTTGCAGTTGGAGGCCGGTCCCTATAAAGTCAGATATACACATCAAAGATGACCCAGATGGCATTCCCTCAAAAAGATTTAAGACCATGAGTCCAAGCCAGATGATCATGCCAAATGTAATGGAGATGATTGCAGCTTTGGGTCCTGGCCCATCACCTTACCCATCCCTACCCCCTCCTCCAGGAGGCAACAACTCCACAGAATATGGTAACCAAGGTTAGTTTTACAGATCTATGCACCCAGGTGGTCACTCTGGAAATCAGGGATTGAATTGGCCTTGTAATTTGGGCATGTCAGTGCATCTTCTCTGAGAGATGCAAGAGAAAAACATTATGGTAGCAATTCTGAAGTTCTGCATTAGCCTTTTCAGTTAATTTTTTTCTGTTCAAAGGAAAATACATTTCAGTAAGTATTGTATTTTAGTGATACATTGTTGTATTTAGTTATTTTGTTTTATATTTTAAGTATTTGTTACTTGTCACGCGTAGCTGTGGAGCCCTCCCTGAATCCACAAACATTGTGTGTTACCTTATATATTCATGGCCTGCCACAATATACATATTTCAGCATTTTTTCTGTGCGTTTTCCTTCTGTTCCACTCTCAAGGGAAGACTCCTAGTGCTACATAAGTTTCAAAGTAGAGAATCTAACCTGTTAACCCTGCTACTTGGGCCACTAAGGTTAACTTGTGGCCAGTGGGTGACATCCAACTGATGACTTCTAAAGAGCTTTTAGCTGCTTTGCAAGCACCTTTGCATTAGAAAAGTACTTTTGAATTCCTCTGCCCCTGTGCTGCCAAATTGAGAAACAGGGAACTAAATACATGCAGTGGAGAAAAGTTTTCGAATTACTGAAATGTTGTGAATAACTCAATTATAGTGACAATTCTGAAAATATGAAACCAGAGACTTTCTTTTGCAAGTAATATGATGTGACTCGGTTCTGGGAAAAGACCAACTGTTCACACCCATCAGAATCCCCAAATTGATTACAAGGTGATACATGTGCTTTTTGCAGGCGTTGAAGAAAAATATAGATTGCATGCAAAATATGGTTAATTTGCTCCAATAACTGCAAAACTGATGACAGATGATAAAACTTCTAAGGTTTTCAAACAGATGAGTGATTACTATAACAAAGCCAAGAGCACTGAATCACAATTTTTTCACTTGTTTAGTAGGAGTGAAGTGCAGTCAGAGCATGAGAACAGAGCCATCTATTCTTCATCATATTTCTGTCTCATAATCAGGAGTGGACAGGATAGTCACGTAAAGTGTGGGGTTTAGGGTTTCTGTAATGATTGCTGCCTAGGCTGTTATTTTGCTGCCTGCAGATCCTGTAGCAGAGGCACTCATTGCTTCTTGCAGCTCTCAGTCATCAATGGCAGGTGAAACCCACACTCTATTTCCCTTGCAACAGGCATATCAATGCAGCATGCCAGTTTATCCTAAAGGTCTTACAGGTCTCTCCCTCAGCATGTGGCACAACTCTTGCTGCAGAGAAGGGTATGCTGCTGCATGGCTGGAACTCCCTGGGCATGCTGCCTTGTGTCTTCATTCTCCATCAATACATGCACGGAAACATAGTGATTGCAGTTAGATAATGTTGTCTGATTAACAGTTCTTTAGAGCAGTGTAGTAGTAGTACTACTACTGTGGTTTATGTTTTTTTATTTGGGTTTGACAGGAAGCATACTGAAGTTTAATTTGCAAATATAACAAATATTGAGTAATAAAAGACCACATTCCAACTGTCTGCTAATTAATTATTCCTGATGCAAGGCAAGACCAACTATATTCTGTGAGACTCATCCAGTTTGCAGATTAACAAAATGAGAATTAGTAAGGCTTTGCAGTATTTACATGATAGATCAAAGTCCTGATGTCTTTGAGGAGTATTCTTACATGGCTAATGACTTCTATTCCTCCAAGATTAAACTTCTGCTTGTGAAGCTGTGCTAAAGAGCAAATGATGCAGCTACTTCGGTTTGTCAAACTCCCTTCTGGAGTTGAGTATTTAAAACTGCTGTACTTAGCTGACAAACTGCAGACTTTCTGTGCAAGCTCCAAAGCTATTCTTTTATTTCAGAGCTCAGTATCATCCAATTCAGTTGCTTGTATGAAATAGCTGAGTGGTTTTAGTTCAGTTTTTTGCAGTTCATAGCAAGTAAGCTACTAGAGCTGGTAGAGTTCAAAGTGTTAAGAGAGGGATCTTGACAGAAAATGACGGAGAGTAAAATCCCTGTATTGGGATACATTCTTGCTTTAGAATTCAAATGGAGGTCACTGGACTGAGGCAGTATGGATCCAAACACACAGACAATGGTTATACAGTCTTTGTCCTGCAGAGCAGCAAGGGACTCCAAGCTTGTTTCAGGATGGTAGATGCGGGTATGGTGTGTGTAAAGCCAGACAGCCAAGTGAATTTTATTAGGTTTTGTGGGAGCAAGAATTACATCACAGACTCCAATTAGATGTGAAGGTCTCTTCTATGCTATCTTAATGGAAGTTGCCTGTTTATACCACAGAAGAAGAGATTCTGTGCTATGAACTGATACTGTGACATCTTCCAGATTCACTTTGCAATTTGTTTCATCAAAGCAAAGGCAATGCTACAATCTTACTGAGTGTGTAGAAGCATAGACATAAATAACACAGGTGTCCTATAAATAATCTGGGACTTGGACAGTCAGTCTCAGGTACACTGAGATGCCTCCAGATGCAGATATCCCATAGAATTTAATATCCTGTTTACTTCTCAGCATGGTTAAGTTGATGTGGTGACTTGATGGTAGTTTTGCAAAATGTCAGCAGATTTCAATTAGTTACAGCATGTACATAAATTATTACAGCAGCCAGTATCTGAAAGCTGAATGCCCTTTCTCCTCCCTATTCCACAGCTCTTTGGGCAGTGGGGAGCACAGCGTGGTCACATTCAGTGTCGCAGTTGCCCTGTGCTGTGCAAGGAGGACATCACACCACACAGCTTTTACAGGATGCTCTGAGACATCAGTGGTGGGAAACAAATCACCTCTGTTTCTCTTCCAGGCAACAGTTACCAAGGTCATGGCAATTTTGACTTCCCACACGGGAATCCTGGTGGCACATCTATGAATGACTTCATGCATGGGCCACAGCTGTCACATCCCCCTGACATGCCAAGCAGCATGGCAGCTCTCGACAAGCCTCTCAGTCACCCCATGCAGGAATCTGTAAGTAATGGTGCTGTGCACGTAGATTTTCCTTTGTAGGGTAAGGAGCTCTTTCCAGCTAATGGACTTGCCTTATGAACTGCTTTTACTTTTTGTGGATTCCTCACTTTGGAAGTTTGTGAACTAGAGTAGTCCTGAGAAATGCCGGAAATGTCACGTTTTTATTTTCTGGCTGTTTTGAGGTTTTGGAGAAGCATTTCCACGTTTTTGAATTGTCATGTAAGCTTGTTTATCTGAAAGAACGAACCTGGCTCCGTGTGTTTGTGTTAATCACTGTGCTTTGCTCTAACACATGAAAAAAATGTACACTTCATTCCCTAGGCCAGCAGGTCTGTGAATATCAATCTCCAGGAGACAGTTTGTTAAAACAAGACATTGACTGACTTAAAAGCAGGGGCAGTATCTTTCCTTGTTTTTTCCCTGAGGGCAAAATTTTCATCAAAGCATTTTGAGGGGGAATTCTACCCAAGTAGCATGAAAGACACCTTTATGCTGTTGGGAATAGGATAAGCCTGTAGATTTCAGGGAGAGATGCTGCCTCTGGTCTGAGAGTATCAATGTAAGTGACTTAAAAACAGAGGTTCCTCAGGTCTCAGATGGTGAGGCAGAACTGTGCATTGGAAAAGCAGCTTGCTCAGAGCACTGAGTTTTCTGTACAGAACTTTATATATCTCCAGAAAATGCAGTACTGCAGCAGCTAGGTGATAGAAAAGCTACCAGCAGCATTTAGCTCTTAGGCATGGCTAGTCATCTATTTTAACTCTGTGTGTGGGGTGTATATACATCCTTTTATGTTCATTTAAGTTACAGGGCAGGGGCTTTAAAGTATGCTGTTACTGCACAGGAAGGATGTTTAACTTGACAAGTCATCTGTGCTGTGTCTTTAGTGAATCCTAGAAAGTACAATTTCAGAATGTAATGAGGAAATGTGGTAGCAGATGCTCAGCAAAAGCCTACTCAGTCAATGTCTCCTCTAGCTGATTTTCCAAAGAAGATGGTGAGAAATAGAAGAGAGAGGAGAGAGAGTTCTTAGTATAGTTTGGAGAGAGCCCAAGTATCAAGACTATCTGCAGAGGAAGAGCCCAGAAACTGTAATGACTTTACCACTTTACAGGATAATAAAGCAGAACAAACATGCTGTAAACTTAATTTCACATTGGCAAATTCCACATACACAGCTTAAAGAACAGTCTGAATTCTCTGCATCAGAACCCATGTACAGTATTAGGATGTAGTAGTTAGGAGAAATACTACCCACTTGAACCACTCACAGCTGCTTTCCTTTGAATCAAAGCAACAGGAAATTAGTTCTTGCTTCCCATTACCTGATACCTATCTCTTGACTTCATCAGTTAACTTCTATATACCTTCCTATAGTAGTTGCCCTGGTGAAATTTCTGAAGTGGTAGGATATGAAGTGGTTGAATATGAAAGTGAAGAATCTGTGGCTTTCTGGAAATGGGATTGCTCACAGATGATACCAGAGGTGGATGTTTCTCAAGGCTATGCATATTCCAGAGCTTTGCAAGTGTGTTTGGGCAAATGTTAATAGAATTTTGGTTCTATGGGCCAATCTGCAGCAAACCTGGTATTTGGTTATGATAGCTAATAATTAAAGTAAACCTTTGTGTCACTTCTTCATCTACCATGATACTCAAGCTTTGGGAAAAGGAAGCAGTGCTAAAGCAGATTCCACCTAGATTATGTCAGTGGGTGATTTCGTGTAATGAGGATCAGGTTTCAGACCTTTTAGCACAGGATAATTAGATTGACCTTGTCACTGTGGCCGTGCAGTCTTTAGTCCACATTTGAGGACTCTTAGTGCTCCTACATGGCCTTTTCAATATATAAAATCTCTGCTTTCCTCTTTCTATCTTACTCTCTTTCTTTCATTCTGCTTTCTCAAAAATGAACTATCTGTAGCAGACAGTCAGGAAAGGCATCTTTAAAATCACTGCTTTTAGAGAAATGCACACCATTAGTGCATTCCTAAATTTTGTAGCTACATGTCTTTGGACAGACATCTTCTTAGAAAAATAACTATAAATGCATTGTGTGACTGAACCAAGGTTTTAAAATGTTACCTGTGCCCTTGTCTGGCTTTCTGACTTTCCTTTTTGTACATTTAGCAGGTTTTAGTTTAGTTTGCATATACTATTCACTTTGACCATTACATGTCTGCAAGGTGAATCAGGATGAGATATTGGGTCCTTTTAGACATGAGGTCTGTCTTACTGGAGCTGAATGCTGCTGAGGAAGTTCCTAATTTTCCTATTATGAACATTTATGTGGTGCTCCTTACATAATGGTAGGCAGAGAAAGTTGATCCCTCCAAGCATACTCCATAGGTTGCTCCAGGAAATGTAGATGTTTTCCTAGTGTAGGTAAGGCTGGATAACCAGGGCTGAATCAATCAGAACTTCTTTCTCTCAGCGCTGCTGTTCCATGCCTGTGGAAAAAGAAAAAAGCTAGACCTGAAGTGAACTAGAAGTAATACCAGCACAGAGTGAGAGCTATAGAATAGATACTACATTGCAACAGTGCAAGATTGCTACAGAATAGCTGCCACAATCGCATCATGTTTATGGCA